>VWYP01032718.1:39872-60205 GCA_013400435.1 Pycnonotus jocosus | reverse complement strand
GTTTGGTTTTTTTGTGTTTTTTTTTTGTATTTTGGGGGGGTTGTTTTTTTTGTTGTTGTTGTTTTGGTTTTTTTGTTTTTGTTTTTGTTTTGTTTTTTTGTTTTTCCAGAGAAGGAGCTAAAAGAAGTCACAAGTAGAGCAAGACAAAAAGAGAAGGAATAAATTAAATATAAAATCTTATTAAGTGGTATACACTATTATTTCTTTACTGCTTCCATTGTAAGAAAGGAACTAAAGAAAAAAACCCTAAGCTGTTGAAAAGGAGAAAGAAAAATAAAGTCAGAATATTATGGCTTATGAAGAGCTAGTGCAGATAGACAGGTAACTGTCCACATTGGAAAGTGCTGCCCAATATCTCTTTTCGGTTATTGTATTTCCAAACTTTGTGATTAATATCCCTGTACAAAACATCATTCCACAGCTATTTTTTAAACAAAACCTTTAGGATCAAATTAAATTCTATTATGAATGAAGAAAGATGGGAATATTTACTTTGCAAATCATGGTTATTTCCCTAGCTGCCTTCAAATTCCTGGAAGGAAAGTAAATTACTTTGGATCTAGTCTGCCTCAGTGGCTTGAGTGGGCCAATTCACACTGATTTACCCATCTATCTGCTAGTTTGTTCTCTGGTTAAACATAATGCTTGCTTGCCTTGGTGAAAAATTCCACATGCTTTCTCCTTCAGACTTTCAGGGACTATAACCTAGTCACCAGGTATTCCAAGAACTATCTCAAAATTCATTTTCCTGTTGTGCATCAGATAACAGTATTTGTTGTTTGCCATGCACAACCTCTTCTCTGAAAAAATCCATTTTGAATTGAGCTAATGGCCATTCAGCTGTGCAAAGAAATACAGCACAGAGCAGTGCAAGAATTGATTGGACCATGGGATATCATCACAGCCCACATAACAATAAACCAAAATGTTCAACGAGCAGCATGACTTAAAATCTGACCTACATTCACCACAACTTGGGAGAAAAAAAATCTGTGACCATACAATCTCACTATGAGACAATACACTGAAACTTTTTAAAACAACTTTCTCAGAATATTTTGATTCTTTCCAAAGTGGTGCTATTTCTCTACTCAGCTGTCCCATTTTTCATTTTAAGAGTTCCTTTACTGAGAAATATTTTCACTTCTCTCTCTGATTTGTTTTAGCTAAAGGGAAGGCTTCTTCCTATGACATTGTGCACATTCTGAATGTTTCATTAAGTACTTAAAATAATCAACACGCAATAAACTTTTTCAAGGAGTTTATTGAAAAAAATTGATTAAACTTCTGTTTATTTCCTTTTGAATTCTGAATAATGCATTTTATGCTTACTTTGTGATCCTCTTACAGTGTTCTTTTACTGATTCACTTTTGCTAACAAAATAATATTTTAAGACTGACAAAATATTCATATTCTCTTAGTAGAACTTCTGAATGCTTGGAGCCCTTTCAGTGGGTCTTGTGCTGTTGGCTGGGTTTTTGTCATTTCAATTCTTTCATTTTACTAACTGAAATAAGTTTTAATTCTGAATTATGTTCTGCCTTTTTCCTTCATTTCCTGAATTGATACATGTTCCTAGAATAATTTGTATCTTGGATTTCACAACCTTTCATAAGGCCCTTTTGTTACATGTACATGTGGAGTATATGAATACATAGAGCATAATAAGACATGTATCATATGAAAAAGTACAAGTGAAATTAATGCTAAATATATATTTCATTTTGAAACAGTCTAGATAATCTTAAAAGTATCTTTTGTAGGAATGCAAGGTCATTGACAGAGATGATTTGAAGTCAGTAGAAAACACTGCCATTCAGGGACTACTAATTAGTTCTACAATATTTTAAAGGAATTTTTTTTTAACATTAAACTGCTTTTACCAAACTATAATCTAAAAGACATATTGAAAATTAAATATTGCTTTTCACAAGTATACTTCTAAAAAGTATAGGATTTACAGAGTACATGATGTGCAGGAGGTTGTTGACAAGTCTAGCCTGTTTTATTATTACTGAAAAACTGCAAGTTTTGAATAACAGAATACAAAATAAAAATATTGAATGTCATTTAATGAATCAGCTGAGTAAATCATGCACCTTGGAAGAATGTTCTTTGACTGGCAGTGAATCAGCTTGCAAATTCCCACTAAAGTCGCAATGAAAAGTCTCATCTTAAATAGGAGCTATGTACATAGTGGATACAGAAATGGAATTTATGACTTAGTTTCATTTGGCATGTCTCTCCAGGAACGGACATTGTGTTGCCCAATATCAGCTCCTCCCTGTGTAAAACTTCAAATAAAAGGAGAGAGAAGTGAAATACTGTGGTTCATTTGAAAATATGGTATTAAAGAAAAAATAATAGAATGTGTCACTAGAAATAGGACCCTTTTACCAGGATTAATATGCATTTGGAGATTAATACACTCTTTAAAGTATTTATAAAGGATTTTTAATTTTGAAACCTAGAGTCTAAGGAAACTAATTAAATGAACACACAAAACACACTGTTATGATAGTTTCTCCATTGATTTTCCATCAATATGTCTACAAATTGTAGAAATATTTGATTCATTTTTCCAGTACTAAATAGTGTAATGAACTAGACTTTTTAGAATAAATAATCACAGACTGTTGCCATGAAAACCTCCTTTAGTAATAATGATCTTATTTAATTGGAAATTAAATAGCCTTCGTACTAGGGCTTAGATTTAACTTACTTCTACTCTTGCTTACCAGTTTTCTTTCAAAATACCATTGTATATTAATTCCACAGCACTTTAATATCTCCCTACCTTCTAAAGAACAATACTTTATGCTTTCTACCTCCATCTTAATTATATGAATGTGGAATGTCTTCAAAGTAATTGATATTTTCAGTGAAAATGTGGTTGTTACCATAGAGGTGAGTTCAAATTTTCCAGCTGCTATGCATCTAAAAGTAACTACTCACATAAACAATCCACTAGACATGGAACAACAAGAAAAGCCCAAAGAGTGTAACTGACCTCACAGTGCATATGAAGTCTTCTTTAACATATGACAGGCTGGAAGGAGGGCAAATCCATATAATTACATTTTCCAGCTTTTACCATATATTGTGTTTACCAAATAGTGAATAAGGAAATGTTTACATAATTCTCAACTGTATATTGGTGGCTTTGGGTTCTACCTGATGTGATAAACTTCTCTGTGAAACATATATGCAAATGCTAGATTTAAAAATATTAAGAAGTGTTATGGTATTATTAAAAAAAAATTCTATATTGTGAGATACCATTCTTTTTATGCTGAAAATTATTGTATTTTTAAAAGTCTATTTTGACAGGGAAAAGCATGCAGCATGGATTTTAGTAATGTTGCATGGAAAACCTGAGTATCTTTTCAATAATATGCATAATTTGTGTGTACATTATTGACTTCTGATTGAGTTACAAATTTGAAACACCTAAATCTGTTTTGGACTCTGACTATGGGATAAGTTTACATTGTTAACATAGATGTCATAATAAGTCTTGAAATATGAAATACTGACCCTGAAGGAGGAAATTTGACTGAGTTAGGAAATAGAACTGGTTAACCATGTTTATGTTAGGTTTAAGCCATTTTTAAATGGTTTATGGAAAAAATGAACATCATCATTAAATTTAAATGATAGTTATTGTATAGTGTAATGCTGTTTAACTCTCTCTTACCAGCTGAAAGTTAATTTTTCCAGTTACAGTAACTAAAAGCATCAAATGTCTTACTTCTGCTGACAGCTTTCATACTTCCCCTCCTCCATCTCCATCACACAATCTCTTAAGAAGACTTGCAAAGTCTTTGCCTTACTGATGACTTTGTTGCCTCAAGAAATGATATGCATGAAGCTGTCTGTGAAAGGAGAGACTACTCCTCTTTGATTGGATAGTGGAATTGGAATTCATCTTAAAATGAGAGTTTTTCAGAGGAAAGAAAAAGTAATCAAACCAATGGCAAAGAAGACATAGAGATGAAGAATGACAAAAGATTAAATTATGAGTAATCCTTAAAAATGAAACAATGTAACTTCCTCTAAGATTGCATGGTATCTTTCTTCCCTTCTTTACAATCTTGATATGGTACACCATAGTTGACAGTCAGGAGCGAGAAACTCCTGGAGGCCAAGTATTTGGGTGCTGAAAATGACCTGACTGAGGGGCCAATGGAAAGAAAGCTAAAAAATCCTGTGGTGGGTGCATACTTTTGGAGATGTACTGCTCTTCAGTTCTGCTGGGTCAAATTTGGATCCATCAGTTAAACCATAAGTCTTGATTAATGGGAAGTTCTGATCATCTTTTACTTTGGCGCAAACGTGGTTTAATATTTCTTCAAAAGTCCTTAATTCACCTACTTTACTTCAAGAAAACTGTCTGAGAGAAGGTCTTAATGTTCACAAACAATAATGCCCTTCAGTGTTTTGTTAATGTTCATTCAGAAGGAGTGTTTATGAAGCTCAATCAATGAAGACTGCATTAGGTGAGACACTGAAGGGATTAGGGGAACAGAGAGAAGTATGTATAGCACAGCTTATCTGGGAGGCAAAAAGCAGCTTAGTAGTGCTGATGTACTTTTTCCACTCTCCAGAAGTTGTTTGAGACCAAGAGCTGTGGACAGAAGTTCAACAAGAGGCCAACATTTTGCTGTGGAAAAACCCAGGTCCGTTCAACCTGGTTACATTACAGGTGGCTTTCTACAAGGTAAGCTGAGTCTGCTATGCACTGTTTCCTGTATTGTGTTCTGGGAGGATGGGGCTTGTTATTTAAGTGCTTAATACTGCATGCAGAATATGCAGAAGCTAAATTTAGCAATCCCAATTTGAACTCTTGGGTTTGGCTTGTTTGGTGTCTTTTACTGGCAAGAAAGTAAAACATACAGTGGTAAAAATGTGTACCTTAAAAATAGCATCGCATTTGGAGAATCAGAGTCTATTTTATGCACAATTTAATGGAATTTCTGAAAATGTTATATTCATCTCCAAAGGCAAAATTTAGAATATTTTATGTAGCAAAAATAAATTGCACACTTGTAGTATGTTTTGCATTTTGTGACTGCTTTGAAGGAGCATCTGTTCTGTGAGGACTATTCAAATTTTTTAGACGTCCAATTAAAATTTTAGAGACTCTGAAGCATCCTATTCTTGAGCCCAAGAATGGGGTGAGGAAGGAAGGACACGTTGCCTCTTTTAGCACCACGTTAGTGTCCAGTGGCTCTTGGGAAAAGTGTGTCCTGATAATAATGTCACCGAATAGTTGGAAGAGGTATTACTTTAATGTAAGGAGACTGATGGACAGGTAGATCCTTTCTGCCATCAAGATATACTTTCAAAAGTTGCATACTCTTCTGGCAGCCTGGAGGATAAAGTGCTAATACAAGGAGAAAGGAAAGTGCTTTAGACTGCTGTTCTACATTTAAGCAAAATTTGCTATACTAACTGCTTTTGTGATAAAAGTCTGTAGTTAAAAAAAATCCAAAAACCAAAAAACCAACAAAACAGGTACATGCACAGTACAACAGAACATAGTATCTATAAACTTGCTATTACCTCTGTCAAAACCTCTGCTCTTCAGCCAGGGAAAGCCAAACAGGAACCCAGAAAGATCCCCAATGCTCTAAAAAGTCTCCTGCAGTTACAATCACATCTCTACTGAGAAATTCTGCCAGTGAACAGGTAACAACAGCAGGTGCTGATCTAGATGTTATATTTAATTTATCTCCTTATTTAAAATGTCCTTCTCAAGAAAACTTCTTTCAGAAGATTTTTATGCCTCTCATATTTTCACCTAGTTCAGTGCTGGGTAGAAACACTTTACCTGAAGAATTCAGGGTGTTCTAATCCAAGGAGTTCTAGTTCCTTTTCCTGTTACAATCTTATCCCATATCGTCCAGGCCTTTCCTCCCATGGTCCTCTATGACTGGCCTTTGCTCTCACTGTCCTCTCAAAGGTAGATCCTGTGCAGCTCAAAGTGCTCCCATCTCCATTTTAGAGACAAGATGCATAATTTCTACAGTATTTCCATTACTAAACCACTATGTATTAGCTTGGGAATGAGAAACTTGAAGGTGATGAAAACATGCAACTGTTTCAGGTTCTATCAGACACTTGGCAACTAGTTCTGCACCCCAACTGGTGCTTCTAAATTTTTGAAAAACAGCTTTGCAGTATTAGGAAGTATTAATAATGTAATTAACTGTGTGTGTGCAAATCTTTCTTGTATGGAGCTTGCCTCATCTGAGACTCTTAAGGATGGAAACACTAAAAGGTATAAGAGAAACAGGCAACTCTGTGCTGATGTGTGTCAGTGCTTGAGTGGTTTCATCAGGGAGGATAGCTGTGCAGATGGAGATAGTGAGTTAGAAAGGTGCTTCTAAACAATGCAGAAAACAAGAGCTACCACATCCCAAGATACCAGAACTGTGTTTATGGATGCATTCAACCAGTCAATCCCTAATGCTTTCTGTGTACAAGGTATTTGTAAGAGTACAAGTGAAGCACTGGGAGATCTGGATGACAGTAATACTGTCTTTATGGACCTTGTCTGCTGTTCCACAAATGGGGAACATGACATTGTTATAAAGAAAAAAGATTAAAATGTTAAGTGAAAAGAATAAATATAAAGCAGACAGAAAGCTGCTCCTTCAAAAGCTAGACAGAAGTTACAGAAGCCTTTCATTTAGTGTGCTTGATGGAGAGTAACATAAAAGAATGCCTCAGAGTGCCAGGCATCCCTCATATATTGTGATGCAGCTCTAGCAGAGTCAAAAATGGGTAATCATTGTAATTATTTGCTGTACTTGGCTCAAGCACGCATACTAAATGATTTGCAAAAATCCATTTTAAATTAAAGTTCTGATGCAGTGTATCATTAGACACAAGCAAGAGCACTGCCCAGACACATTAACAATAACAGTCAAAGCTTGTGAAAAGTAGTCTTACATAAACTTCATATTTTAAGAAATTTGACTCTGAGCTTTTTGCTTAACCCTATACTATATTTGAACTCAGCCCTGTTTTGTAAGTGGCAGAGCTAGTGATCTGACTGTTATCTCAGTTTGGGTGGATGGCTTTGCTGCTTTGAAATATATTTCCTAGGCAGCTCAAGTGTAAACATTTCCACAGACATGGAGGTTTTGTGAGTGTCTTTGCAGAATTTGTCTTTGCTTCCTGAAAATGACAAACTATCCTGTTGCACTTCTCATTACATCTCCAGACTAGGCTACTTTCTCCAGGAAGCATTTCTTTTGATCTTGACTCCTTTGCTATGTCAGAATTACGACCTGTGCATAAATTTTCCTTTTGTATTCCTGAAAATGGATTTATTATTAACAATGGATTTCTTTCCTTAACTCTTTCCCACAAAATATCATCTGTAGGAAATAGTATATAAAAAATGTTCATCCATTTTCTATGAAATTGCCAACAACATTACCATCTCATTATATGACCTGTATATTTCTTCATTAACAAGAGGCAGCCTTCCTCTTGTCATATAATCTGGTTTACTACACACACCTATATAGATTTATTAATTTTTGGTAGGCTTACACTTTGAAAAATGGCTATATTTCCTTGGTATGCATGGAGCAATTGCAGATGGTTTTCAAGCACTTTAAGAAGATAAGATGCTGCCACAGTGCTTTAATTCCAGCTTCTATTGTCTTCAAAGGAAGCACAAATTTGCAGGGCAGACTATGGGACTTGGGTCCGTAATCATGTTACTGCGGGATGATAGCACTACTGGCCTGCTTGCTGCACTGCTGTAGCAGGAAAATGTCATGCTGAGAGGAAATGCAGCTGGTCCTAAAGACAGATCTACACAGCAGACTCCTGTGGGCATTAAAATGCTGGTCACTGCAAGAATCTGCTACCTGGCTCTTACTGACACTCTTGCATTAGCTTTTCAAAGAACAGCAGTCCTGGAGCATGTCTGCAATCACACTGGGGTGCCAGAAAGCCTTAGGATAATTGTAAAGGCATGAGTTCTGGTATCTGCAAGCAAGGCTTCCAGGATCAAGAATTTTTATAGGTATAACTAGTTATGGCATAAGGGACAAACAGAAACATACCCAGAAACACAAATAAAATCAAGTTTCTCTAAATGAATTATTAGGAAGTAAATTAAATGTTGTATTTTTAAAACAAGCGATGGAAAGAACTATTGCTAGGACGGCAGCAAGCACCAGAGCTGTAATTACTCAGCTTTCATCCCCATCTCGATTGAGGTCCAGCGGAATAAATGCGGTTCCCCGCCGCCACCGGGGGGCGATCCTCTCCCAAGTACTTCGGGAAAGAGGCACAAATTTCACTTTCCGGGCTATCCCGGTGGGATGTCACCATGAGCATGGGTCGATTTAAAGAGGTTTCTAGAAGTAAATTTTTAAAAGTAAGAATATAAGCTAGCTTTTAGTCACGTTCCTAGAATCCTTGAATCTTTGACTAAATTCAATTTAAAAATTAATTTAGAAATGACTGTGTCTTAAGGAACTGGAATGTTTAATGTATTCTCCTTGATTTCAGTGAATGAAGATTGTTATTAAATATCTTATTCCTGCTTAGAGCTCAAAAATACTCTCTGTATAAGTCTGTCATGATCTTAATCCTCATTGTCCGTTTGTAACCATTAACTTAACATTAGTTAATACTTCCCTATTTATTATCCATAGACCTTTGAAGAAATTTGTAACTTACTACTCTTTGGCTTAAAGGAACAAAAGGTAAAAGTTTTCCGAATGTTCAGAATATATATATACATACATATATGTGTATATATATATACACACACATATATATTGTTAACCACTACTATTCTTCAGACCTTTAACCCAAACATAGATTTCATTCCCTGTGAGTGCATTGGCATTGTATATGGGACAAAACAACTTCATTTTCAGCTACAAAAAGCTGTTGGCTAGTGATTATATCTGAATAGAATGAAAGAAATGGAGAAATGAAAAGGGACCTGCCATTCAAAAAGTGAAAAAAAAAAATTAAAAAGGAAGTAGGGCACTATAAAACATAAATTCATTATAAATCTAAAGCCCAAAGATTTCATAATTTACCTTTCTGTTTCATTTACTGTAACGTCTTTGAAATCTCACTCCGAAATCTAATAAGGAATTAGAACTACGAGCATTTAATCAATATGTATACACACGCTTTTTCAGATTGGTAAAAACACTTTGAACAATTTATGGAAAGGACAATTGTATTTTAAATACCCAGTTTATTATTAAGAGAAAAGCACTAATTACATGCTTTATAACTCTCTGTCTTTTTATATTATCTGTGTACATGGCCTAGGATCAGGAATAATCAGGTTCAAACATAATTTCAAGTCTTTAGTGATTAGTACAGACTTCTGGCATTCATAATGCAACTTGGTGTGTATTGATCAACGCAGCCTATGCATTTAATGTGAAAAATATAATTTGTTTCTGTTGCTCTAATTCTATGCACCATTTTCAGAACAATCTTTCAGAGGAAGTATCAAGATGATTTCCAAGACACAAGGTTTATGACACTGTCTAAAAATGTCTGTGCCATGTCTCAAAATATTACTTACCCCCATAGCTTCTGTTTCAGTCTGAGAACTATGGTCTGTCTTGGAGCTAATTACTATACTACTGAGATAGTTACAGGCTGATGTCAAAAGTCAGAAAGCTCTATGTCATTCACTCGTTGATTTTTAAACTTCTCTTGGTGCATGATTTTCTCCCTCTTCCAGGGGTACTTTAGGTGAAAACCTAATTGTTTATTGTGAGTCTCTCTCAAAAAAGAAAGGATTGAGTAACTCCACTGATAAGTGATCACCAACACAAAAAGTTAGAGTGATGAAGAATGGGGACATTCCTCCACCTTGATTAACAGAAAGTCTTCTATCATGTGGCTAAAACTGTTTGGTTGTGTAACTCTGAATCTGAGAGAGACTCTGTTATTAGAATTAGGTGATTCTTTGATATTGTTCTGATAAACATGAGGCTGGATGCTGTGCAGGATTTTGGAAAAACTCGGACATTGATTTCCTACAATTAGTCTGGATTTGGAACCCTTAATGAATGCAATGCAATGCAATGCAACCCTGCCTTCAAAGGTGTTAACAGTTTGGAGTTTGGATTCTCAAAGAATTTCCATCTACTGGTATCTCTAAATTACTTGTTTATTGTCTAAACACCATGTTCTTATTCTCTCCTATGGTCTGCCTAAAAAGCCAAATGGTTAGAAACTTCAGGATCTTTGACTGGGGTCTATGAAAAAACTACATCATCTACAACTCATTATGGTCTCCTTTGAGGTTTAGACATATCTGGCCCACAGAGTCTAGAACTCAGGAACTTAGTCTTTGAAATACAGAAACTACAAATTGCAGCCAATTAATTATGATGGAAACTACTTTTTAGTAGGTCACCTAAATTATGACAAAATGAGATCTTTCAATTTGCTTGGATAAAGTGTTAAAATTTGCTGTGTGAAAATGCCCACAAAAATAAGCAGAATTAACTTCCTACAAGAATAAATTATTTTGTACTAACACATTTTAACTGTTTACCTAGATTATTTGTTAATTGGAGTGCCCTGGAACTGGAGTTCCTTTCCTGTGTTCCTTGAGTTCTTTTCTGATGGTTTGTGGTTTATTTTGTTTGGCTGTGGGGGTTTTGTTTGTTTGCTTTAGAACATTTTCCCCTTGATTTTTAATGTATTAAAGGTGACAAAAAAATCAAAATAGTTACAAGAATGATCATAGGGAAAAATATTTAGTTCCTATATGTCCTGATTAAGACAAGCTGCCAATTGTGAAACATTGCTGCCAATTCAAAATGTCCAGTTCAACACAGAGCGACTAGGCTGGAAATTGCAATAATCTATAAATTAGTACCAATCTACTCCCAATAGCTTCATCAGTCCTGGTAATCTGGAAGGCCAATTCTACTCTAGAGCAGTGGTGGTTGTTGTTATGGTCTTCTTGTTCCACATTAATTTTCCACTTCTGAAATAGATCGTATACATGACTATCAAGATAAAGTATAGTCAAAGCAGTTAACTGAAGAAAGTGAGAGAACAAGGGAGAGATGAAAAAAGATGAAAAGGAATTGGAAAAAGAGAAACTATGTATCTGTATTCTGAAAACCCTAGAAAAGGAAATTAATTGGAAAGAAGTGATTTTGAAAGATGGGAAGTGATAGAAAGAAAAGAAAGGTATTGGTGGTTTTAATAAATGAAATTTCTGTGGAGAATTATATCATTGTGAGGTTTTTTCCCTGTGGTAAATTTGATGTTTTCATATTTAAAAGTTGTGTAGAAATGCGCAGAGGCTCTTCTGAGTTATATTCTAAAAATACTATCTTTTATTTGGTGAGATTTATGATCAATTTAACTTACTTTTAAATTATACAGAAGGTTTAATGATTACAGCATATCCATAAGAAAAAAAGAAATGTCATTTCAGAGACCTAGACTTTATATGGAGGTTACTTGTAAAGAAATTGTACCTAATTGTGTAGCTTCCTCTCACTTCTGACTGAATTGGTAACAAGGTAAGACATACAGCATGTGTGATGGAGCCTACAGGCCCAAAACAAATTAACGTAATGGGCACAAGCATGTACTCCTGTCAAATTATGTATTTGATTAGGAATGGACTTGGCTTCAACTGTACATGTGCTTTTGCAGAAGAAAAATAAGCCAGTTAACACATGTAATTCTGAAATATCTTGCACAGGTCTAGAAACAGACCCAAAAAATAGATGTGGTTCGTGATTGAACTGTAAACCTGAGATTCCTCTTCTGCTGTAATACAGATTCCTTTAATGCTTACACTACTCCAAAATCTATCATGTCCACTAAGCAAAGCTTGACTTTCATAGCAAGATTCTTTTGAATATGTGCAGTCCTTCAGATTTTAATCAAGTTGGTTGGGAGTGTTAATCTGCTGGAGGGTTGCAAGCTCTACAGAGGGATCTGGACTGGCTGAATCAATAAGCTGAGGCCAATTGTCTGAGGCTCAACAAGGCCAAATACTGAGTCCTGCACTTCAGCCACAACCCCATTTGGCACTGCAGGCTTGGGGAAGAGCAGCTGGAGAGCTGCCTATTAGAAAAGGACCTGGGGTGCTGGTTGATCAGCGATGTGCCCAGGTGGCCAAGAAGGCCAGTGACACACCAGTCAGAAATAATGGCATCAGATCATATCAGCAGGACCACGGCTGTGATTGACCCCCTGTACGTGGCACTGGTGATGCCACACCTCAAATCCTGTGTTCACTTCTAGGCCACTAACACAGAAAGGACATTGGGATGCTGGAGCAGGTCCAGAGAAGGGCAGAGGAGCTGGTGCAGGGTCTTGAGCACAAATCATATGGGGAGCAGGTGGGATTGTTGAGCCTGGAGAAGAGGAAGCTCAGGGGAGACTTTATTGCTCTCCACAGATGCCTGAAAGGAGGGTGTAGCCAGGTATGGGTTGTTCATGCCTGACAGGTGACAAGAAACAGCTTCAAGCTGCACCAGGGGAGGTTTAGACTGGATATTAGGAAAAAATTCTTCATCGAAAGGGTTGTCATACACTGGAACAGGCTGCCCAGGGAAGTGGCTGAGTCACCATCCCTGGAGGTATTTAAGACATGTAGATATGGCACTTACAGCCATGGTTTGGGATGGGCTTAGCAGTGCTGGTTAATGGTTGGACTTGATCTTAAATGTCTTTTCTATCCTAAATGATTCTATGATTCTACAGGTAATGAGATGTTTAAGGTGGAGGTGGTATGGTGAGCTCAACCAAACTCTAAGTAATATGACTGTCTCTAGCTAGTTACATAGGTTAATTCATCAGCCTGCAGTTAGTCAATAAAGTATTGCATTTAAACCTGTCATCACTATAAAATACAGCATACCTGTGGGGAAAGGCCTTTGCTCAGTTACTGACAGAAGAAAGGGGCAAGATGGCTCTCTATCGATCAGCTTAGCTTTTGCTTTTGTGAAGATTTTGTGAAGATTTTGGTTCCCTTTTAAGTTGTCAAGACTTACATCTTTCAGAGACATGACATTAGGCCAAATTTGTAGCTACCCGTCTTTGATGTCTAAAAACATGAGCCTTGTTTCTTTTATTTCTCACATAAAACATTTTGATAGAGGATAGCTTTCTTCATAAATAACACCTTATTCTGAACATTTTTAGACATTATTAGAATTATTTAGATTTTATAAATCCTCTGTAACAGTCTCAATGGCAATGAATACATTAGAAGTGTCTCATATATTGTGCTCCGTTAAGAAGATAAAGCTTAATAGGATATTCGATATGTAATAACAATATATATCCAGTATATGTCCAGTATATAATAACAAGATATGTTATATTGTATCCAATTGCTTTGAACATCATGCATAAAACATTTTACAGGAAAACATTAGTTTCTTAATAAATAAGATTCAAAAAAAGTCTGAAATAGGAACTAATATAAAGCAGAATGTTTCTGTACTAGATAAATTGGATTTAATTGGTTTAAGTATTTGAGTAAACCTTGCTGTTTTGATTAGTGTTCTGGCAAAACAGAAAAAAACTAACTCTGATTTTGCACAAAAAAAATCCCAAAGAAAAGCAAAGTCTTGTAATGTGTTAAAAAAAACCCCATTAAAACAATCTCAATGTTAGAAATTTATCATTAAATAATTTTCTTGCTTGCTACATTATGTATAGGCTAGAGCTATTGTTAAGAGAAGCATTCAAGAATTTCAAGAACCCTATGTCTTCAAAATAAGATGTTAGAGCAGACAATGGTTTGTGGTCAGGGAGAGTAAATATTGGGAAGGAGATTAATTAGCATGCCAAAAGAACTTTACTAGGATGAGGAGGCTACAATGGGGCTGAAAATCTCCAGCTGTGCAGGACTCTCAGGAAGGAAGAAAAAGTGGTAAATGAAGAATCAAAAAGGGTCCCCTACCTGTTTAATCAACCGCAATGATTAGAATAATTAATGTTTTTTCAAACTGTGTTGCAGAGACATGTCTTAAAAAATGCTGGTGCAGTATCACATCTTCTTTGCTGATCCTTATTTCTCATTTTTGGCCGAGAACAAAATACAAATGAAGACCTTCTTCAGTCACATACTTTGGAAAACGTAAACTATAGGGTGTATGAATTAGAAAACTGTTGACCTACTTCATAAACTTCTAGAATACTTAATTTTAGAAAATGTTGAGAAAGAAATTTAGAGAAGTCAAAGCTCACAAAAGATACCTATGTCCTACCCAACTTCTGAATTGCTTCTATTGACATTTTTCGGTGTGAGATGGTTAAAACATATCACCATCCAACACACAAATGTCAACTTGATACCCAACGTTCTTTGGTGCTTAAATAAAGCCAGATCTGAAAATTCAGCCACAGCTCTTGAAGCTGAGTACTTCTGTATAAGGAACATGTAAAATAGAAATGCTTAAACTAAGAAAACATCTTCTCAAGGAGATTGTGAATAACACAGGAAGGTCTTAACAGGCATTGGTTTAGAGGTTCCATCAATTATAGGATGTTATGACTGTTTTGTTCACAGAAAATCTACTGCATACAGTGCTGGATTTGAAAGGGTGTGTCTGGGACTAGGACACAAGAAACATTTGCCTTTTTCTGGAAGCTGTGATGTGTGCCAGATAAAATTCTGGGATAGGAAAAGTTTCAGATTTGTTTATGATCTACTGAGAACAGTCAGATGAGAAGAGTTCATAATTTATAATGAATAAACTGCATCTAAAAAAATTGATATGTAGAGATAAAATATTGTCCTTGGCATCAAGGCACTGCTTATTATTGTGTTGTATATTTTAACACACAGTTTAAATTGTTCAGTGGACAAGAAAAGTTTTGCATTTCTGAACATCAGCAAATACAAAAATTCATTGCATGCTTTTCTAGAGACATAAGCTTAATTTTGACAATGACAACTTAAAATATTCTCCAGTCAAAGTGAAAATTTAGGATTTTGTCTCTAGACAAGGTATTTTTCTTGAATAGGCTTAATCCAACCTGAGTTTGGTTGGGGAAGTTCTTCACTTTGTATTATATAAAAAACCAGATCTTTCTGTGTTTAACAAATTTGGATGAAGAGGAAATTATCTTATTTTTGAAGGCCTGAGTTCCAGGAGTTATCTTTGTGAATTCCTGTTGCATCTGCTATGGTTGTTGGGGCTATATAGAAAGTCAGAAAGATTAGATGCAGTGTCAGGCAGACATGTCACACCATTAAGATGTTTTCTGTTTCAGTTGTAGGATTGTGAGGACTTTGCTTAGACCTGTCTTGAGATGGTCTTCTGCCTCTAATTGTGGACAAGTCCACGTAACAATGCCTTACTCTGAAGTGTATGTAAGCTCTCCATAAAACCAGATGGATGTGTCCTTAATGCTGACCATCATGCTGTCTGGATCTTTGTGGTTTCTGCCTTTTTAACACTACTTGTGTCAGCAGAGATCCACAGGTGTTTAGCAATCTAATCAAATTCATGAATAATGAGAAATATGAGCACCTTGGAGCATTTACCCTACAGGAAAAATATTAAGGATTAAATTGCAGTAATAGCAGAAGAATAGGGAAAGCCATAGAGGACAAATACATTACATCTTGAAGTATGCAGTGGCCTGAAGTAGAGGTGAAAATCAAAGAAGAATGAAAGATGAAAACTTCAAAGCAGTCCAAGTCACAAGTAGCAAAAGTCAAGGAGAAGTTGAGATGCAGTAAGTGAAAGACATCTAGGTTAATAAGAAATAATTGCAAATATGGTATTACTGTAAAGAAGATTAAAGGAAAGCATGAGTCCCATTGTGGAGGAAGAATGCAGTAAGGAGAGAAATGTAAGAAAAAGTAATTTAAAACCTCTGCACCAATCATTAATGGCATGTAGTTGGTTAATTCAGTCATCACAGCAATGACAAAAAAAAAAAAGAGCTTAGATAAGACTTTATCTGTAATGAATCCATTTTGTAATTTTTGTAAAAATGAGATTGTTGTAATCATCTTATGAACTCTGACCTGAATATTCACAGAATTGTTTGAAAGAGTCTCAGAATTGTTAGTCATTGCTTTTGAGAAACTGTAGAGAACAAGCAGGTACCAGATGACTGTAAAAAACCAAAGAAAATTAAAGGGTTTCTTTAAAAAAGGGACCTTCAAAAAAATGGGTGAAAAAGGATCAGAAAATGAAATTCTTGTTGTTCTACCCTCAATTTCCAGAAGATACAGGGGCAGGTACTTCATCACATTATGTCTACATGTCTGGAAGATACCAAAGAAGATGCAAATCCTATGAAGCCAAAATCACTTATGTTTGTCAAGTAAATCCTCCGCTCTGTTCAACAGTGTTCTAGCGTTCTATGCATTGACAATGAAAAAACCTCATAGCCCAATTCAGTAGGATAATAAGGTGATCAGAGATCTCAAAATCATGATATAAGATTAAAAGAAAGGGGTAAAAATATGGTAATAAACATGACTGGGATGAAATACAGACTGGGGTTACAATAGTTTCCAATATGGGAAATACTGCTGATCAGAGGAAAAGAGTCATTTGTTCTTCATGCTTTTGGTGATAGGATTCACCACAACTTATAAGCTTAAATTGCAGCAAGATCAAGTTGTTTCAGGTATTAGAAGCCTCTTCTAAAATTAGTCTAGTAAAACCCACTGAGACAGATCAGTGTGGAGTTTCTATCACCGACAGACTCCACCAATGGTGATTCTAGAAGTAGATTTGGATTGACATCTGCCAGCAGTAACAAGGTCTATCTGGCTTTGCCTATGGGCAGTGGGATACCTAGATGTTCCCTTGGGATTCCCTTCAACATAAATTTATTCAAATATAATAACATAGCCCTTGCAGTTAAAATAGTTTTTAAAAATGAACTCCAGACTTAATTGCCTTAAGTGAACATATTCTTCATTTGCAGGAAGTGAGTAAAGCACTTTTGTGACACAGTGTTCAGGGCATAAATTTCATTGCATTTCCTAATAATTTCTCAGCATGTCCCTTCTGTTCCATCAGTGATTTCTGCAAACTCTTCTTCCAATATTAACCTTCATACAGACATTGCATAATTCCAACACTCTTTCATATAAAACTCAAATGTGTACACAAAACACATATTTAAATGTATACTCCCTCTTTTTTACTCTTTCCATCCTTTTCCTTGTGCAACAACCATATTACTCAGTATTGTAGTATTGTATTGTAGTATTGTAACTTGCAAGTATATTACTCCCTACACCATCTTCATTGCTACCTGCCTGTAGGATGCATCAGCTACTCAGAGGGGAAGACACCTGAACAGCTATTATTCTAAATTAGTAAGTCTTAATATTGAAATATTTGTTACTGAAAATTTGCAATAATAGATAATATTTTGGAATCAAGAAGAAATTTTTTTTTATTGATAATGTTTCTTGACTGGAAAATGATAAAGAGCTATGAGGCAGTTTCTAAACTCTCAGTTCAAAATTATATTCCTGTTACCATTAGTATTATTCTCTTACCTCTGCTGCAGTAACAGATTCCCTGTCACATCTTAAAGATGCTATTGTTAAACACATCAGTATGTAGCAATACTGTTACATTTTCTGTAAGAAATGTATGTACATTTAAAATAAAGAATATTTCTCAAGGTACATAAGCTTTATCTTTGAAGAAAAGGGAAATTATTGAGAAAAAAAAGAAAACTTCTTAGTTTTGTATCTTCAAAATGCCATTTCAATCAAGTATCATTGTGTGCTTGAATAAATGGAATTACCAACTTGTATAAAGTCCTTGATCAGAATGAGGCTCTTAAACCAATTATGTGGAGATCAGAGTGCTTGAAATTATAAGGAATACATTTAGAATTATTAAAGGCTTCAAATAGCTTGGTTCAGGCAAAATTACATATAATTGATCATTAGTATGTGTTGTCAGTAGAAACTGCAGTCATAGGTGTTGAAGATCACTTTTTAGACAAATCACAGTGAAACTTTTAAAACTCAAATCATAAGAGATTTCCCCTTTCTAAGGATTTTTACTGAATGCAAATCTTAGCTACTTTTATTCCTCTTCTCTAAGTATGGAAAGATGAACAATAACTTGAAAGTACTAACTAATATTATCTGGATGAAATTGTCAAACACAGATGAAGCAAACCAAAACTAAAATAGATCATAGATCACCTTCATTGCTGGGGAAGTAAAAACACAAATTCAGGAACTGGGATGATGTTAAAAAAGTTTAAATAATAATTCTTTAAAAAGAAACCCAAACCCCCAACACATTAGATTTATACAGAAATTTCTTCTTTGCCAAAGGGCAAAGTAATTTGTAGGAAATTAACATTAAGACTGACAAATACAAACTGGATTGTCAGAGAATGATTCTATAAAGCACTGACTCTATAACCCACCCTGAGAATAACATGACTGTTTTATTGATTCTTATTTAGCCTCTGTGCAGTCCCTCTATCTCTTTGCTTTGAATTTTATGATTCATTTGTTACAGAATATAATATCATTCTGGATAGGTAGCAGTTTTAGAGTCAGGCACATAAATCCTAATCTGGCAATCATCCTCTCTGTCATACGGGTGACAGGATTTTCATTGATTTTAGTGATACAAGTTTAGGAACAAAATGGCATGCATTATGTACTGTATAATGTAGGTTATTTGATTTAATTAATACTTTACTATCTGTCTGTAGTTACAGTTTATGACCAAAATCAAAACTTGCTAAAGTCAGTGGCAATCTCATAATCACTTCTCTTTTTGCATGAAGTGGCATTTTTCTGCCATGAGAGAATTTCTTGATGGGTTTGACCCTAGTTTCAAGTCTGAAAGTAACTCATATTTTACCATCAAAAAATACTTCCAGCAACTACACTGAGAGTGCTGTGTACTTGACATACTTGTCTCCCTCGCGGTGGGTTAATCTTGGTTAACAGCCAAACGTTTACCCTGCTGCTCGCAGCCCCTCTCCCCAGCAGGACAAGTATGGGAAGAACTGGAGTGAGAGAGCTCATGGGTTAATATAAAGGAATCAGGAACACTGTTCACCGATTACTGTTGCAGACAAAACAAACTTGACTGGGAGAAGATTAATTTCCAATTAAAATAAAAATGTAGTAGCTAGTTTGAGTAGTGGTACAGAAGACAACACACATTTAAACTTTTCTCCCTTCTTTTCCCAGACTCAGCTTCATTCCAGACTCCTTTCTCCCTGACCAGCACAGGGAGAATTGAGGGCACGTACAGTCAGCATGTAACAATTTCTCTTTGCTGCTCGTTCCTTTTTCACATTTTTCCTCTGTTCTGGCATGGCTTTCCCATCGGCTGCAGTTCTTCAGGAAAATGAGCTCTGGTCTGGGCTTGCCACAGTTTCTCTGGGTATATTCCCTTGCTCTGGCATCCCGGGTCTGCCGTGCCCTGCCATGGAGAGCACTTTCTCATCTCTCTCTGGCCCCGGCGTTCCCTGTCGTTTCTCACCGTTTATGTCCCCACTTCCTCTCTCCGCACAGCATTTTCTGCCCTTTCTTAGCTGTGCTTTCACAGAGGCACCACCAGCTTTGCCGAAGGGCTTAGCTGTGTCTCCACTGTGGAGCTGGTAGGAACCAGTTGTTCCCAACACGGGAGCCCCACACCTCTTCCCACAGAGGCCACCCCGCAGTCTCTGCCCCACTCCCTCTACCGAAACCTTGCAACACGCAGCTAATACAAACCTAAAAAGCAGTGTTACTCAATCCTAGGGAATAAAGCTAACATTAAAAATTAGATTAATTAGGGCAACGGGATGGCAGAACTTAAATATGGAGACAGCTATGCTGGAAAGGTAATGGAACTATTTCTGCACCTTGCTCAATTCGAAATTAAACTAACTCTGGAACGCAACCAGATGTCATTGAAGACTTTGAGTTAATATACTGTTGCTGTTTAAAGGGCAAAACACAGAAAGAAAGGGAAGAGTGCACGACCCTTATAGAAGGGATAACACGGGCAGGCGGAATCAAAATGTGCCTCCATCAGCACTCAGAGGTGATCCCCGAGCTTGTGTCCCGAAGGCGCGGGAAGTTCTATCTTGACATGACTGTGAGTTTCGAAGGATCGCGTCCGCCGAGGGGTTCTCGCCGATCAAACTCGGGGTGCGAGGTGCCAACGCAGCTGTAGCGAAGTTCCAGCGGCATCCACCCCCACCTGGAGGAGGCGGCGGCACCTCGCGGCTGCTGCGGGCCCGGGCGGGGCCCGGCGGGGGTGTGCCGGTGCTCCGGGATGTGCTGGTGCTCCGGGCCCCGCGCGGTTCCCGGCGGCGCAGGGTGCCGGAC
>VWYP01032718.1:0-39537 GCA_013400435.1 Pycnonotus jocosus | reverse complement strand
CGGCCGGGGGCAGACCGGACAGCGGCAATTTTCTGGACGATAAACAATGGCTCACGACCATCTCCCAGTACGACAAGGAGGTCGGGCAGTGGAACAAATTCCGAGACGTAAGTTCAGCCCTTTCACCCTGGCAGCCCGCAGCCGCGCCCAGCCCGCTCCCGCTCGTTCCGTCCCTGCAGGGTGTAGGGCATCCCTTGGGGAGCGGGGGCTGGGGTACAGCCTCAACTTTTTCCCCTTCTCCCCGAATTTTAATTCTTAATTAATTGCCTGCGGCACCTCGGCGACGATGAGGGTCCCGGCGGGCAGTTCCCGGTGCGCTGCCGCCGGGACCGCCCGGCGTGCCCCGGGCTNGGGCGCCAGGCGGTGGAGGGGGAGAGCCGCGTTTGCCCTCCCTCCTCCCGTTTCCCGCCCCGCTGCGGGAAGGGATGCGGTGGGGGCGCCGAGCCGGGGCAGGGGCTCGCCCCGGCGCCCCTCCGCCAGTGCCGCCCGGGACAGAGCCCCTTCCCTCCCCGGGCACCTGGCAGTGGCGCCGGGCGGCACCGCCGCGTCTCGCCGTTCCGTGTCAGAAGTGCCGGCAGGGAGGGCGGGGGAGAAGGGGCAGCGCTCACCGGGGCCGGGGTTTGCCGTGTCAGGGGTGCGGGGCTTCAGCGCGGCGGTGCGCGGTGTCCGGAGCACCGTGCTCGCCGCCTGGGAGCAGCAGCCCCAGCCTGACCCGAATCTCATCAGTTACGAAACCTGCCGCTGTAAGGTGGCTCTGTCCTCAGCGTGCTTCCCCCGTGCGCCTAGTTCGGGCTGTATTTGTTGCAAGTTGAGTGAAACACAACCTATTTTCGAAAGCTGTTCACATTTCTTTCAGTGGAAAAGATTTTCTTTGGTCATCCATTATCCTGCGTCCCTTGGTGTCCCTTTTAAAAACCCGAATTACAACCATGCAAAGTACTTTTCTGTTTTCTTTACTGTTTAACCTACTGGATTTCTTTGATTTGGTGTAAAGCATTGATTTGGTTTGCAACTTAAGAGGCAACAGGTTTCTTGTACAGCCTGCTGGTGACTGTGGTTTGCTGTAGCAAAGTGAAGTAAATGTCTCCAAGAAGTCTCTTATTTTTCTGAGACCTGGAGTGTCTTGTGATGTATGTATTTTCTAGCTTTATGTCTGTGCTGCGTGTGGGATGCAAACTTGGCTATGTATCTTAAGCAACTAGGAAAGAACTACTAGAGTTGTGGGAGAACTCATTTTCCCAATAGTTTTTATTAAACAGCATGATTCTGGTGCATGCTTCCAATCAGTAGTCAGATATTTTTGTTTGCCTTGAATATCTCGAAAAAAGAGCTTAGGTTCATGTGAAAAATACCTCTTCAGTATGCTGTGCATTGGGACCTGTGATTTTGGAAAAAAATAACCAAGCTAAAATCTGGTGCTATAGAAATGTTCTAGGATTAAAGGCTGCTGCTAGAAAACTGCAAAGTATGTACATCAGTTATGTTTTGTAATTGGGCAAAGTCATTTATGTAAGGACTAACCTGCAAGGCTGAGGAAGCTAAGTGCTCTCTAATGCCTGTCTCCTGGGTGCCCACTGACATGTACTGTAATATTGGATATTAGCCAGATAATTTATTCTGTGACAAGTAGGTGTCCCCAAGGGTTTTAAGAGTGACTGCTTTGAGGAAGTACTGCATGCTGATTCTTCTGAGGCAATTTGCAAACATGCTGCCTTATTTTTATACTGTGTAAGTTTTATAAGGCTGGTGCTTCAGTGAAGAGTATGCTTTCATTTCTTGTGCAGAATGCTTATGTCCTATTGATTGGTACCCAGTCTGGAATATTTATTTAATTTTACAAGACTCCCTTTAAAGCATGGGTAGTTTTCAGTAATTCATAACATATAACTGTAAACATTCCCCCTCAAATTATGTTAATTTACCTGTATGAGAATGCATTAGAAAAATACTTTGTAAGAACACTTATCAATTATCATACTTAAATATAACATGATGGAGAAGATTTACCATCCTGCATTTTTGTATAATTAGTAAATTTACTTGTGTGACTGTAATTTGTTGGTTTTGAAATTGCAATTGGCAATGTGATCAGTGATTCATATGTGGCCTCCAGTTAAGGAACAGGACGGCAGCATTTGAGACATACTTAGGGGTAACTGTCTTGCAGAGTTAAAATAAAGGTATGAAAGGGCTGTGTTTATAATTTTATTCTCTGGTCAGAGTAGGATATTTTTTGCAGGCTTTAAATACCCTACAGATGTAATGGTGAGATGGAATTCTGGTGTGAAAAGAAGTATTTAAAGGCTTAACTTAAGACTTAACTGACAGGACTGATTAATGTGAAAGATAATGACCCTGACTTCTGGCTCATTGGCTCAGTTTCTTAATAGTTTTAGAGCACAGTGAGAAAGAACACAGTCATTCAGAAAAGGAACCCTTACAGAACCTGATAAACCAGGATATGATATTTTATTTGTAAAAAATCAAAAACCAAGCCAACCCCCAAACCTAGCTCTCTTAACATCCTCTAAAATGTCAGTTTTGTCAGTAAGTGTTATTAATGTGAGATTATTAGCTAAGATCTTTTCAGTACTTAGTACAGGCAGAACTCTAACTGACTCTTCAATTCTTTTGAAAGGTCTTGATCATTCTGACAAATCTGTTGAAAATACTGCAGTAAGGCTGGGCAAGAACTGTGCCTTAACGTGTAACAGTGGGAAACTAGATTTGTGTTAGAGGCTACCTACCTTCCCACTTTTTCTTGTGCAAAAATTGAGAATGGTCTTGTTTTTTAATAGGAGACTTTCCATCTTAAAGATGAGGGAGATGTGATCTGTCAAATTTCAGCTCCCTTACGTTGTATGGGCAAGTCAAACATTTTGGGTTCTATGTGAGGGTACGTTTATTTTTTGTCTAAAGTGCGGGGGAGGAAGAGTTTTCAATCCCGTCTTAGTGCTGCTGCAGTCCAGTTGCTGAATAGCTGCAGCTATTCACATCTGTCACTAAAATAAGTCTCAGGGTTGATGTGTTTATTAAGGTTTTCCAAGCTGCCTGGTTAGGCTGCTTTAGCAGGCAGTGGTGTCAGGATGCTGGGAGGTTCTAGCCCATGGGAATGTGTCCTCTGTTTATTTCAGGCTTGGGAATTGAGGCTTTTCAGTAGATACTGTTGGAGTACTTCCTAATTCATATTTTGTTATATTCATAATGGTTTGTGGTTATGGTTTTATCTATAATGATAGCACTAGACATTTGATAAATATATACTCATACCCTGCAGTTTGTCTGAAATAAATTTTTTTATTTTGAAAAATATGATGAAGAAATGGTATTACATTTATACTCTCCTACTTTGAACATCCTAAATCTTATCTAGCAAACCTTCATTATTCATAATGCTGTAAATCTGTGGAGAAAAACAGAGTATTGGAATATAGGAATTATTTTTGTCTTTCTGGTTACTTTCCAAAGAGTGGTGGTGTTGTTAATCCTAGAGTAAAACACAGGGACTTTGTCATTGAAAATCATTTTGTCTTTTTGTATTATTTTTACAGTCAGTTGGACAAAATTGCCTGCAACCATAGTTGTCTGTTGTATCACTATCTGAAAAACTTTCAGACTTTCTTTTCAGAAATTTTAATTTTAATTTCTTTAAAATACAATGAAGCAAGATTCTGTAGAGTAACTTGTTTTAGTAATTGATATTTGTAAAGTGTTGTATGCATTTCTCTTCATTAAAAAGACTGTATTTTATATGGTAAATTTTACTTGCTGCTGGAAGAGAGATATTGGGTTCCAACTTGCTTGTTAGTGATATATACTTTTTCTTTGCAGAGGTCATAATTCAAGTGATTGCTGTATTTTCAAATTTAAGTTGATAAATGTACTCCACGACTCAACTGTGTCATAGTATTGATGTGAAATAGTAGGGTTGGTGATCATTGTAACCAGCTGCATCATACTGCAGTGTTAACTACCATCCCACCAACACCCAGTTATCAAGGATATAAAGAAGGTAGAAGAAAATTGAACAGACCATAAAACCAGTCATCTACGAAGAGGAAGCTTGCACTGAAAGTACTCCTTTTCACTCTGCTTTGCTGTGGGGTGTTCTCACATTGATCATTAAATGTAATGCCTTCTACAAGATGTGGCAAGTTTGGGCAGCTTGTGTTGGCTTCCCAGGGGACTATTTAAAGAGTGTGTTTTTTCAGCATTAGTGGAAACCAAACCTCTGTGTCTGGAAAGGAGATAAATAGAAATTAGGTCTCCATACCAGTTCAGTAATAGCCAGCATTAATTATTCCCTTGTCTGTTTTGGAGGTTTAAGGCTTCTCAAAAACAAACACTGCCCCTCAGTTAAGCTCCATGCCAACTGTGCATTATGGTTGTGAGCAGAACATCTGTCCAGCTGTGGATCACAACTACATCTTTGTACAATTGAGCAAGCCGAGGCCCTTTTAATGGGGATTCATCACAAGCTCTCTGCACTTCGTTGTGGGATTACCATGTAAATATTTAGAAGGCTTTCATGCTTCCAGAGTGGAGTACCAGTACCTTTACTGAGGAGGATGACTTTTGTTCAACAAGACTTTTGCAATGGACAAGAAGCCCTCATAGTTTATGGAGGATCCTAAATGTAGTTTGGAGGAACTTGGTGTTTAGGATTGGATAATGCAGCACTCATTGTCTTTTTTTCTAGCTCATGTTAACTCCTTAGCTGTGAAAAAAGGTTTGGTGGTCTTACTTCTCCAGTATTTTAGTTATTCTCCAGTTTTTATGGTTCAGGGTGAAAAACCCTTATTGGGTACAGCAGCTCTTTTATGACATAAGTATGTCATGATCCTGACATCAGGAGAAAATGGAATTGCAAAACATGAAAGATGAGCTGCTTCTTTATGTTGCCTTAAGCCTAAGTTAAACCAAGATCTTGTAAAAACCTTAAGTTACTTTTGCAAATAGGGCTTTGAATCTTCCAGGTGCCAGTTTGTTACCTGAAACTTAGGGGCACTTCTTAAGTAGTATTAGTCACTTGTTTCCATGACTTGCTTTGTATGATCTGAGTTTTGTTAATATGGTGAAGGAGGAAAAATTTTGATGCCTAGGAAGTCTGACAGAAAGAATAAGCATTTTGTACCTTCACCTGTAATTACTGCCTTTGAAATGGAACTAAAAAGGACCTGAATGCTCCTTTTTTAGACTGTAAAATATGGGAATGTATTAGGCATTTGTATTAATTTTAATTAATTAAGGAAATTTAAGCAGCTGTTGAATTGTGCATAACTTCTAGATTGAATGTAACAAATTATAATGGGAAAGAGTAAAGGAAATCTTAATTTTTCCTTTCTTCTGTATGGTAGACAAAGGCTTCTAATTTTTATATGTGCTTTTAATTCATTCTCAAGTATGGATTCCTTTTGTCTTTCACATGATTACATTTCCTATGGTGTGTTTTTGCTGCCTGTTTCTGGTGCCAAATACTTTTCTGTCTGAAAAGGCAAAGTCTACTAATCTCAAACTATTGTTAACACTGAACTCTTAAATGTCTCTTGGAAGGCATTAACTTGGAAGCTCTTTATATAGCTAACGTTTAAAAGTTAAGTAAATGATAATGTGCTTTTCCTTAGATTGCCCTCATAATCTAAAGTAAAGCTGATAACATTGTTTCATCTTATCTTTATCTCCTTTCTCTGAAGAATAATCTTTATTTTATATGCTGTAGGTTATTTAGTGGCTATGGATACCCAGTCTTCTCTTGTCTTTCCATTAAATCTTATTGGGATTGACTCTAGCCATCTGTGCTTATTATGGTGTAGTATAAATAGCTTTGTAATACACAAATAGATGGTAACAGTAACAGGAACTGCATAGGCTATCTTGGCTTTACAATCAGAAGGGAAAGATGCCTAAGAGGTTTTCTAAGGGGTGGCAGAATGTAGAAAACAGTGGATTGAGCAGAATTAGGATATTTTTAGACTGATGCCATTTCCTCTTTCTTGCTATCTCCTCTGTTTCTGTTAATTCATAATAATTGAAGTATTTTATGTAACTCTGCAGAAAAAAAGAAATAATACCTTGGGTTAGTATGTTTGCAAGTGTTGGGCAGTTTCTGAGTGTGACTCCTTTGGCTGAGTTGAAGCAGTCATGTGTTGTTTCTGTGTCAAGTCCATGTTGTCACGACTTCTCGTGTGTCCACGTTGTCCCTGCACCCCCTCCCCTCCCTGAAAGACATGCTGAAGGAAATAAGAAAATCTTTCTGGTAGCAGCTGGTTACTTTTTTGGGAACCTAGCTTTAGAGCAACTCCCAGGTATTCAAGCATACAACAACTTTTATTCCAGCCAAGGTATTTCTTTTACTTTTCTATCAGTATTGAAAAAGTACTTTAGTAAAAGAGCTGTAGTTTTGTTTTGTGTTAATGTTTCTAATGTAGACATTTTTAAAAACTTCTAATATTGATTTTGGAATGGTGTTTCTCCTATTGCTTGTTGTTTTTCTATTTTCCTATTTGTCTTAACTTGATATATTTTAATGTCTTAGTAATCACAGAGCATTTCTTTTTCTGCATCTGTAAGTCCCACTATGCTTAATGCTAAAAACCTTGCCTGTTTTCTTTAGAAACAAATACTCTGGAGGCAATGCTAGTAAATGCCAGCATAAGAGATTGTATTTAAAACTTTAGTAATTTTCATATTTCTTGAAATTTGATTTCTGAAAGAGAAAAATTATTGTCTAGTTACATCAGTGATCAGAGCTTCACTAGGAATTCTTACCTAATTTGAATAATCTTTAGGTATTTTTTAGATTTTTTACATGGTTTTTCACTTCTGCTTTCCCATTTCACACTGATAGATGACAGTAGGGAAAATTATGTAGGAATTAATGATGTGCCTAAAAAAAGTGGTGCAGTTTAAGGTAGCAATCTTGGACAGGACACAAGGAGAGACAGAATGAAATTATAACCCATGACAAAGCTTTCACATTACAATGAAGATATGATTTCACTGGTCTGTTACTATCTTTGCAAGTGGCTGCTTTAACAGAACACAATAAGAGAATGGGTTTAAAAGATTGAAATCATTCAAACTTTCTGATATTTTCCCACTTCCAGAAAGTATTATCTTAGTAAGTTGTTATTACAGACTATCCAGTGCTTGACATTTTGCTGCAGAAAATTCTTACGAACTAATTTTTTATTTTCTCATGTGATACAGAATCACTGACTTAGAAAAGACTGTCAGTTTGCAGGTTGTTCAGTATCTCTCTAAAAAAGTCTGCAAGTCATCAAACAATTTTATGTAGTGCACTTAAACTGGGGCCTACATGCAGCTGAAAACAAACTCCTTTGACATTTTTGAGCTTGCTCTTGATGATAAAATTCATTCCAGTTGTTAAATCTTTGTAGCATAGCAGTGGAAAGTACAGAACTTACTCCTTGTTATATGCTTCTGCATGTGAAAAATGATCTGTGTTTTACCAGCTATTCATTAAAACAGAGCGAAGTTATTAATATGAAGAGTGTGGAGATGTATATTTAATGATGCATATATGTTTGAGGATTTGGCAGGGCTTGTGTTGGTGACTGGGACATCACTTTAGGAGAAAACCCAAGCAGGGATTCTTAGAAGTGAAAATAATTGATTGGTAGGTAAAAGAGCAGTGACAAGAATTCATTGTAGAACGTGGCCTTCCAGGCTTTTGCAACAGAGTAAGTTAACCACTTTGGTCAGATTTGGAAAGTCCATGTCAAGCTCTGAGAATTCTATTCATAAAGTTTAGGAACCAGAGTAGACCATTGGATTTGACAACATGCTTGCCTGTGTGTAGTGGCTTATTTACTTATATCCTGATAGATTATATTACACCTAAAAATTCTACTTTGACAAAAGCATTTCAGGTTTCAGGAATCTTTGTGTGCTGCTAGCACAGATTAAGGTTTGCTCTCTAAGGCCTGCACTATGAGGGAATTAATTATCTGCAATAATCCCAGATGATCTAGGCAACAGATTTGTGCTGTTTTGCAGAAGAATAAGGAAGAATACTATTTGAATTCATATTGGTCTGATCTGGAAGTGTTTCCTTCTTTGGCCCAAATACGAAATGACTGGAATGAGTGCTTGATTTTTCTTATGCGAACTTGCTGTTTGAAAGGATTTCAGTTCTACCATCTTCATAGAATTTTCTTGTGTGCATTGTCAGTAAAAGAGAATTGCTTTTATGTGAAAAATCACAATTGATATTGGAATACAAGCCAATTCAAATCTTAAGGAAGATAAAGAAATGGCTTCCAAATTTTCATTAAGATAATCACCAGGATACATACTTGTTGTCTTAATCTGATGTTCAAGTCTTTAAGAATATTAAGAAATAGGTAGACAGTCTTGTTTCTGACATCCAGGAACAAAAAAATGAATGTGAACAGCTCCTTCTTTACAATGCCAGAAAAGAGCTGTCAGATTGCTCACTGTGTTGCAAATAGTGCACAATATTTCATGTGAACTGAATTAAGGATTAAGTGTGGATTAAGGCACACTTAGTGCATAACTATTTTTTAAATCTTACTCGATCTAGGATTTCTCTCCTAAACTGTTTAACGGTTCAATTTTTCACACCTGTGCGTATTTTTACAGGTGTGTATGTTTAATATTAGTCAGGACTTCTTGGTAGGCAGTTGCAAGGTCCTGTTTTGATAAACTCTGGTACTTGGGGCATGAGAGGACAGAATTTCTTTACACTCTTAAAAAAAAGATTGAATTATGTTAGAGAAAGAGGCAATTGGTTCCACCTGTGATAGCCACTGATATGCATGGGCTCCTCAAATGAAAATATCGTCTCAAAGCATGCAGGGATATATTCCCAAAACTGCCTTGTAGTTACTGTAAGTAATATCTTGGCTAAGTTAAGTGTAACATGACTATGAATCATGAGGTTTCTCTCTGAGATCTGCGGGTTTAGTCTCATAAAGATGGAGAGGGGGGGATATGCAGATGGAGAGGGAGGTATACGCAGAAGTAGAATTAACTATGTAGATTTATACTGCAGAATGGAGAATATAGACGTATGAAACCTCAAAATATTTCAGTCTTCTTCACTAGGACTGAATGTGGGTTTATAAATTGGGTTCTACACAATGGTAGAACTGTGGTTTGGACACAAGCTACCATACCCTTCTGTCTTTGTGTGCTTTTTACATATGCTGAATGTTTACAATTCCTCTCTTTCCTTTTTTCATTCCTATGGAAAAATGATAGTTTCTTTTAGGGCGTATGAAACTTAGGTTTTTTCCTCCAATATTTCTAGATTTGGATTGTAGCACAGCTTCTGTAAATAGAAGACATTTTTGAATAACATAACACATTGGAAGACAATAGCATATTTCCTCCAGAAGGTTCTAACGTACTAGTATTATAGAGTATTTGATGTCCAGCATGTGGAAAAGTTGAGCTGTTGTGTGGGTTTTTTTGGATTGGTGGGGTTTTTTTTGTTTAGTTTTTTGGGAGGTTTTTTTGGGTTGGTCTGTTTTTTTAAATAATGAATGAATGAGGCCACGTGTCTGCCAGGGCACACACATGCTTAGTCTAACAGATACTTCAGATCAATAAGAAATGTAAAGTGATTTTATGCTGTGTATTCCTCATTCTGAGCAGCAAAATGCCTCACAGAATATTGGAGGTATTTTATAGGTCCAACCTCACCATATCTGCAGTTTTATCTTACCATTTGACATCCCATTGATTGCAGATCATTTTTGGATATATACTGAAGGTGACATGAGTTTAACAATGTTTGTGGTGTGCAGAGTGACATAATTCTGAATTCATATCTCAGATTTGTGAGGCAGTTATCTGCAATAGTTTCAGCTCACTGACTGGAAGAACTACATCTTTTTTTTACATTCCTATAAATATCACATAAGAACAAGGCAACTATTGCTACAAACATGTAGAAATTGTAAAGAAAATGTATGTTTGGACTCCACCTTCTCCAAGTAGGGGTGGAAGAAAATAATACTTAAAGAAAATGTGAGAAATTATTCTGTGAAGCGAAGCTGATGCTTGATTCTAACAGTGCTTACCTGGTTGTAAAATGTGATAGCATCTTACATAGCTTAGCCTTTAAAAACATATTTCTTGCCAAACAGATACTCCTTTAGCTGGAAAGTAAGTGGAGTTGAATTTTTTTACAACTAAAACTTTCCAGCCCAGTTTGAGTGTAGTTGGACTGTTCAACAGCATGAACATTAGGAAGTCTTTTCCCTAAAATACTGTAAATTGCTGTCAAACATTATTAATAATTATGAGTTCATCTGGTTAGTAATATCTATTTAGTGCTGCTTCTTCTACAGATATCTATGCTTTTAATTCTAATGCAGATGAAGGTTAGTAATTTGTACATGCTTAATTCCCACATACATAGTTCCTACTTTTGTTAAGTTATATCAGAAATATGCTTTTTTTTAATTACAGAAGAAAGTAGTAGTTGAAGCTAAAATTTCTATAGCTGTAAAAGTGTTCACAGTATTTATACAACAGAGTTAAAATATGTCAATGTGCGTCATTCATTTATACTGCAATAAAACAAATTTAAGCTTGAAAATGAAGTAGATGTATTTTCAGATTTGACAAATGAATTTTTCAGTTGCTTTAACTTAGGTAGCTGTAGCCAAACAGCTTGCTCATTACACCAAAAAACCTGCCAAGAGTAATCAAGCATAGAGATGAAACAAAAGACATTGTGCTGTATTATTTTATGTCTTATGTTGATCAAGAGAAGTGGTTGACTGAAGGAAAATTAAGGGGAAAAATGAAAATAATCTTCATACTGCTGAATCAATTATAATTTCAAAGTGATGTGTAGGCAGCCAACCCTGTAATATCTGAATTGTTAAAGGAAGTTGTTCAAATAATGTATTTTTAAGGAGTTTTTCAGGAAGTGAAGAATTTCTGCTTGAAGATTTCAGATTGTTTTCTTTTCTCCCTTTTATCAAATCTTTGCTGTGGGTTTCTCAGAATCACTAGGTTGGAAGAGTCCTCCAAGACTGAGTCCCTTGCTGTAACACCTCAACTAGACCATGGCACCAAGTGCCACATCCAGTCTTTTTTTAAACACATCCAGGGCTGGTGACTCCACCACCTCCCCAGGCAGACCATTCCAGTACTTTATCACTCTTTCCGTGAAAAACTTCTTCCTGATATCCAGCCTCTATTTCCGTTAGTGTAGCTTGAGACTGTGTCCTCTTGTTCTGTCAGTTGCTGCCTGGAGAAAGAGACCAAACCCCACCCTTCAGGAGGTTGTAGAGAGTGATAAGATCACCTCTGAGTCTCCTTTTCTCCAGGCATCTCTGGGATGGTGTTGTGTTAGACTGGATCTAAACCTGGTTTGCAGGGAATCTTGTCTGATCAGGGTCACTGAGGATATGTTCACTGATGTTTGCAGGGGGTGGAATTATGCCAGTCTGCTTATTTAAATAATTATTTGATAACTAAGTCTACAAAACAGACTTCTGGATATATTTTGCATCTTTGAAAAATGGAAAGAAAGCAAACTTGAACTGGGGAACAAACTAAGTAATCCATCCAATAACTCTTTTTTCATTAGAAAAACCTCTCTAGTGGTCTAAAGTAGCGTAAACACCAAGATTATTGTATGAGGTTTTTTTTCTTTTAAATTTATTTTTCTTTGTGCTTTATTAGGTATAAGAGAATTACAAGTTTGTTGCAACTTGTGTAGTACAATGAAAACATGGTTTCTTTATTTTGTTGAGTTACTATATATGACTGGGGGTTTTATTTTCCTTTTCAATAAATTATTTTCCTGAGTAAGTTGTTCTTCTGCAGCTCTTTACCTCTGTTTCCCCCCTTCAGCCGATTGCAAGGTGTGAGTACAAAACAATCTTTCAGTTTCACTGACCTGAATCCAAGTATTTCATTTTGGCTAGTTCATCTTCGAGGATTTCTGTTTGTGTATTTAAAGTCTCTGTCTGATTCGTTTGCTGCATTGCTTTGTGGAGTTGTAGGTAGGTGCCTCTGTCCTGCTTTTATGTGCCCTGCTCTTACAGTGAATTGCAGATTGTATGATAATTCTACTTTCCCCTTTTGCTGAATTACATGTTGCAATGTGCAAAACAGTACAGAAGGTCAGGTAAATTGGAGGGTGATAATTATGAAGTAGGAATAAATAAAGTCAGAAAAGCATTAAAGAAGCTTCACAGTGCATAGCAAGACAATATTTCTAAGACAAGATTTTCATCCTTTATCAGAAAGACCATTTATATAGGTTAATAATATTGTTAAAAACTAAAGCTGAGTAACATGTTTTGTCAGAGGTATTAAAGCATCTGTTGTGCGGCTTAATTCTGTGCCTGTGAAATCACAGTTGATGGCAAAGCAAAGTACTGGGATGGATTCACACAGTAGCTGTTTCTTTCATCTCTTGCTAGAGTAGATTGATCATTTGGCTTCGTTAATTCCTACATGTCCCAAGTAAGGTACAAGTCTGTAGGCAGAACAAGTCACAACCAGATTTCGGTGAGATACACAATTGTATAATTATAACTAAATTTTTTGAAGTCTGTATTTAATCTCTGTTCATATTATGATATATCCTGTTTATTTTGCTCATCTTAAGTGAAGTTCTATTATACCTGTGTCAGATTTATTTTCTTATGAAGTTACTTAATCATTTGGTATTTCTAACATTTGTATTTTTTCCTATTCTTTATTCAGAAATATGCTAAGCTATTAGTTATTTCACTCCTTAGCTAGGCAACACAATGGGTTTTTCATGTTTAAATATTTTCACAAAAATTAAAATATTTTGTCGCTTTCCTTTTATGACATTCATCAGAAAATTAGAAATGAGGCTTGGATGAAATGAAAGTTAAAATTTTATTGCTGTTGTATCAGCTGTAGAGATTTGTAGCAAGTACCTTATGCATGTAGATGTTTCTTTGACACTGGTCATGGTGATAAATGTCCCTTTCTATTCCACCTTTACACCAGGTTCAAGTCCCTGGTCAATCCCATAAACATCTCAAGTGTTAGTGTTGCTTGGAATCATCAGGCAAGAACCAGTGATTTTATGCCTTTTCTACACTAGTTTATTTTTATGTATTTGATATGACAGAACTGGAAAAATGAATGGAGAAAGAACTACTTCCTTTTTCAACCTGGATCTAAATCATCAAGATCACTCCTGTTTTAAATAGTTAAATGCATGAGACTACAGACTCTGAAACTGAAGGTCAACAGCACCTGTCCTCCTTGGGGCTAGAGTTAGTGAGCATGTAAACTCCCCACCCTCCCTGAACCTAGCTAAGTGGAAAGCTGGCCACTACAGTTGCATTATGTCAGAAATAGAACACCTTATCCAAACAACTTCAGTATCAATTCAGATCAGAATTCCAGATCTTATCACTTAAGTCATGAATTTGGAAGAATTTTTCTCATTCTATTTTTGTCCTTTCTGACGAGTAGACTGTATGAGGCTGGAAGTCTTCCTGCTTTCCTCCTGCAGCTTTAAGTTTCATAAAGAAGGATTTGAGTGAATAGTGTGCTTGCTGAAGTATCTAGAACAAGAATCTGTTTTATTTGTATGTGTAGTCCGTGAAATTTGACTGTGTCTCTTAGATAATGCCTTGTTGCTTTTCAGAATACAGGTACTTTCATGTTTTTGTCATTTGTTGGGGGACTTTTTTGTTTTATTTTTCATTTAGAAGGAATTATGTAGCTAATTTTTATTATAAACTAGGGCAGTTTGGCACAGCAAATGTCTTGTAAAAAGTGTAGGTTGTTCATTGGGAAAAAGGTTTAAGAAGTAATTGAGTTATAGGGGATTAAAAGGAGGTTAAGGGCTTCACTGCAACAGCATAAAATTAATTAAGCACTTGATACTGTTATTTAGCTGTGTTATGATGTTCTGAGTGATTTTTGGCTTGAGGTGTTAGGAGCAGGTATTTGTAATGACTGGCTGCCAAGAAGATTTGTAGGACAGGAGTGAATCCTGAAATCTTTAATCACTGCGTATTAGCTTTCTGAGAAAAGTTTGAGGAAAATGTGTGAAGTCTTGTGAAACAGCAGAATAATTAAATGTTTTTCTAAATATGAATTAGTATTGCACCACCCCAATAACTTTTGCTTTAAAGGTAAAAAAAATAACACAAATATGAAATAATTATTCCTTATTGTCCTTTGCTTTACTGTTTCTCACCTAGTTCATTATTATTGCTCAATTTATGTTGTTTTCTCTCTATTCAGTTTCTTGCACACAGCAGTTAAATCATCATTCTTGGGAGTAAGCTTAAGAGCAATTTTGAGGGTTTCTAAAGAAAAATTGCTGGTTTATGATCACATAAGTATTGTTTCATGATTTCTTCTGGGAATGGAACAGCACATTTTGTGAACAAATATTCATCCAAAAGCATTTAAGTACCCAGAGTTCTTGCCTTATGGATGTCTAGTTACCCTCTATAGGCAGCCTATGATATGTTTGTTTGGAGAAGTGGAATTTTTCTGATTCTTTTACTAGATCAGATTCCTAGTTAATTTCTAGGAGTCTGTATTTTACTACACTAAAAATAGCTTGCTTATTTCCTTAAATCACTTAGTAATGTGATGAAAATAAGACTGAGTGCCAAGTCTTAATTTTCACAACAACCATTAATGTTTGAACATGTTAAGTGCATCCTGAAATATCAGTAATGAAATGGTCAGGTATAATGACTTGTTAATATAGCATTTAACTATAAAGATTCAATTATAGTCTAATACTATTGACCAATACTTGGATAGGTTGGTATCAGTCTTAGGTGTGATCTGACGCTGGATTTCTCAATTGAACCAAACTGACAGTGTAGTTGTCCTAGTTAATCACTACTGGGACTGGTTTCTGCATACTGAATTTGAATTTCTTGCGTTTTGAGTGCTCTGTGTTCTGTCCAGCAAAGAGTTTAGGTCTGTGGCTAAGATTATTAATTTGTGTTAAGATCGTTACTATCTGACCAGTGTTTTTTGGTGGTTTTTTTTGTTGTTTTTTTTTTTGTTTTGTTTTTTGTTTTGTTTTTGTTTTTTTCTGTTGATTCCAATAGTGTGGGGTTGTTTTTTTCATAGATGAAGTGGTTGAATTGTTTGCTTTTGGCATAGGTAATGCCTTACTGGTGGGTTTGATACAACAATATTACCTGGACATTTTAGAAAGTTAAGCTCTGCTACTTTGGAAAGATTAATTGTAGCACCAGTTACTTTGACAGCCTAATTCATATTTCATACACGCAGAAAAAAGGAAATATGATAAACTGTCAAAATACTGTAGTGTCTGAAATGATGTGGTTCTTTTTAAAGAAAATGCTAAAACCACTGTGTTTGTTGACCTCTGAAACTTTGAACCTTCATTTAAATCAAGTTTCTCATTACTAATGTAATATAAGTATCCAAAGCATAGAATTTGTGGGTGGATCTGCTGTGCAGGAGCAAATAATTTTAGTGCCAGTAAATATCAGATCAGGTGTGTAAAAACATGTAGATCAATTTCTAGATTGTTATTTGTGGGTAAAACTATCCTGAGAAAACACTATCCTTTTCAATATTTTAAAATTTATTCAAGGGACTATACATCAAGATACCCAAAATCTTTTCAGTAATTAATGTAGTTTATCTTACCTGGACATGTTTCAAAATTTTCTGTTAAACAAAAAAGCTAAAAGTACTATTGTGAATGAATTTAAGATGGTATTTAGTTTCTGTAGCTTCTATGCCTAAAAATTCTATGTTTCCTTTATATCTGCACACGAGCCACTCACCTCTTCCTGTGACGTAGCTCTTTTAAAGTTAAACATTTCTGTAACATGGAAATCAATAGTTTATTTTGAACACTGGCTTACAGTACATGAATTGTAGAAACTTGCCTTGTTTGTAAACTTACTTGTTCTTCTGCAGATGTGTTTTTGTTGGAGATCTTTCATGATAACTCGCTGAAGAATAAGCAGTAACTAATCAAGTACAGCAGAAATCAAGAGCATGGCTTTAATTTTTTATGTCCTAGGGGAGAACTTACTGTATGAAATGTAACTTGAATGTCATGAACTATGGGCCATGTGTCTTAGCAGCCAACTCCTGTAGCTTATGTATTTGCATTCAGCTAGAGCTGCTACTCTGAAAACACTGTTCTGAAATAGATTGGTATGTTTATTGAGTACCTTGGAAAAGTTTTGCGTTGATAAGGAATTGTTTTAGGTTCTGTAGGGCTGTTGATGAATTCAGAAGATGAAAGTAGCTTTTAAATTGAACATATGTGGAAAGCACTCAGTTTCTAGATAGAAAATAGCCTTATCCAGTGGGATTTCTGTATATTATTCTTACAAAATGTGGACTTTTTGATATAAAATTAATTATTTTCAGCAGATCTGATGGTTTTTTTCTGAAATGTTCAAAACTGTAAACAGTCAATTTGTCTTCATTAAGATTTTTTTTGGAGGAGGTGAAGTTAGGGAAACATGGTATGGACAGTTGCATGCTCCTGGACTTGTAGTATTAACTATTACATGGCATTATCTGGGAGAAAAAACCAAATCACCAGAAGTACTGTTTATATGTGAAAGGTTCTCATGGGCTGTAGTGAATTCAAGGTAGGACACTGACCTAAGAACAAAAATGGTGTATTCTATCAGGCTATTGAAAAAACCCCTCTAAAATACCTGATGAAAATTAAATGTGTGGTGTATTGCTATGTGTGAGTATTGTTAGGCACTTCCAGTTCTTACAGTTATTTGACAATACTACAGTTTACTTGTGGTCAGTGCATTTCTTGGTGGTTTCTGTCAGTACCTTGCTGCCCCATATCACTGATTTGGAATGAAAGTGTGATACGATAGGCATCGTATTTCTGATGGATTTTGGTGATTGATTACATGTAGAGATACGTGTGATTCTTAGCTTGTGTTTTAAAAATGCCCCAATGGACCCAAATGACTAAGCAACCAAAGAAGAAGCAACTTGCTGCATATAATTAAGTTTTCTTGTTCTTAAGTTAGCATTTGGATTTGGTTGCTTGGTGAATAGTTCTTTATCTTTAGCATACATAGTCTATTTAAAGAGACAAAGTAAATATGTTTAATGTTTTCTTTCTGGTTTTAAGCAGTAATTTCATATACTTACATCTTCATGTATTTTCCTGTTTGTTTTTATTGGTCTACTACAATGTGCTTCATATCTTTGTGTCTTGTGTTTACTTTCGTGTTGCTTTATTAGATAACTAATGGAACAAAAGAAGCTGAGTGCTTCTCTAGGGGAAACAGGAAAATAAAATGTTGATATGTATACAACAAGCACTAGAAGGATATTCTCACTGATGTATAAATTATAGCAATGGTATTGCAATTTCTCCATAGCTGGATTTTTGAAGCCAGTGTTAGGTGTTTCAGATTTATTTAGGTTCAAACCAGCAAGGCAAATCTGTGGCTTGCAGGAGGAGCAGGTTTGTTTTTTTTTTTAATGTGTGCATACATAGGCACATGGTGGATTTTTTTGGTATAAAATTCCTTTGACTGTTAACTATAAGTCTGAGACATTAATATTCTTTTTTTTAGAGTCCAAGAAAAAAAAGATGAGGCCGGATGCTCATTTTACATCTTCTATAATTCTAATTACAGAGCTAAGCTTGAAGAAAGGGTAGTGTAGGTTCTTTTTATTGTATCCCTTGCCGTATCTGATGTGGCATAAATTATGTTTGTAGGAAAATTAAAAGCTTTTTTATTTGTTTTGTTGGGATTTTTCTTTCTCTTGCAGTCAAAAAATGTAAGTTTGCATTATTTTGCTTTAAAAGGACTCTTGCAAAAATACTGACTTGTTAAGTCTGTCCTGTGTATGGTTAAACCTTTTGTCTTATATGGAAATATTTCATTTAAGTTGGGAATGTTAGGAAGACTTAAATTAGTTTGTGATTAATTAACAGCATATTATCCTTGCTGTGTCAGTTATAGCAAGTAAAGAGAGAACCTTGGAATAACTTTTCTCTCCAAATGAAAAAGGAAGATCTTACTGAAACTATTATTCCTTTTAAAAAATGTTTGTCATTAGGGCATCTGTCACTCCTATGGGTATTAATTTCTACTGAGCACTTTTTCTGTCAGTGATGGAAATACCTCTTTGAGTTTCATGTTGAAGAGTTCGAGAAACAGGTAATATTTTTTCTGAAGTAAGAGTAATCTTGTGAATCGAGTCCTGATTACAAAATTGCTATCAACAACTGATACATGTATATGATGGTTAATGTAAAATAAGTAGTTTTAGACAGCAAATGCTTTAGCTGTTCCTTCTGTTATCTCCCTGTGAGGAGATAAAGGTGCATCTGGGTGGTAAAATGCTCCCAAGAGATATGTGTAATGAGTGAGGCCATGGAAATAATAAGTATATAGAAGTAGCATAGCTCTAGTAATGCAGAGCAATAAGCAAGTTTATCCTGTTTCTGAGCAATGCCTTAAACAGCAATATATTCTCACACTTTCAGTTATTTTGATATTTGAGTTTAGTGTGCAGAGGTGATTTGAATGGATCTGTGTGGCACTTTGAACAAAATGTAGTTTTACACAAAATGTGTAAAAGTGCTTAAGTGCCTTTGTATGAAGTAGCTTAATATAAACCTCATTTTTGCCACCTCCAAGTGAAAACTTAATGCAGAACTGTTAGCCAGTTTGCTTGTAGGCAGGAGTTAGTCCATTGAGCTTATTTTTGAACAAGAGCCACTAAACAATTCTATGTATTGTGCCTAGCAGCATGTCTTACTGCTGCTTACTGAAACCAGAAAATGTTCAGTGGCAATGTTGTAATAGTAGGTTGTTGGCGTGCAATTATTTGGAGGCAGCTGGAAATCACTGCTGTTATCAAAAAGATTCCAAATACATTTAGCTTATTCATTGTTAAATCTTAAACTTGAAAACTTGAAAAAAAACTTCAGTTGGTGATATCCTATTTTTTTGACTTGGTAACTAAATTTTAATTCAAATGAAAAAGAAAAGAAAGTTTTCTAAAGAAATTTCTAAAATTTTCAGATTTTTTTTTCTTTCAGTAATGCCTCAGAGCTCTACAAATAATCATGAGTATCAGACAAAGAGCCCATGCAGATCAGGGCCTCTGTTTACTAATGCTATTCATAAGTCAGCTATACTGCTACAAAAATTTTGATTTTCAGCTGGGCCTTAATTCAGGACCCCTCAAAGGTTAGAAGTGACTACTTTTTGATTTTCACGGTACATGTTTTCTTTGAATCTTTTTATTCTAGCAACTGAAGTGGTATGAGAGGAGGAGAGAGTCCTTAATCTGTGGGTGAAATTTAGTTAGGCATTTTTTTGGGCCATGATTCACCTCACTTCTTAGGTAAAGAATGAAGAGCAAAGAGAAGGATTAAATAGGAAATTAGCAGGAAAATAAGTGTACAAACACCAAAAGCTTTCAAATAGATAGGAGAGATAGTTTTTTTCCTTGTCTGTTTCTGACAGTGATTGGAGAGAGGAGATAACTTCAAATTGAGTGAAAGCATTGTTTGAGATGTTTATATCTTCTGCTATGTATGCACATAATATTTAAGTAATTTGCCTGTTGAGGATCAAAATGGGAGCAGTCTCTTCCTGTTGATGTGTTTCTTCAAGGTTCTCAAAGATAAAGCAGCCTAAGGGAAATTGACATGTGTTCAAATACTTTTAGAGATGTAATTTAATTTTCTGAAGGCTATTGCATCTCTGCTTTTCTTGTAAGGACAGATGAGGAGCTCGACCCCAAAGTACCAGAATGAAAGATCACAGTTAGGAAAAAGCACATGATTGAGATTGGATATTGTTATCACTGTTCCATGATACTTTATGTATTTAAGACAAGCTTAAGACTCCTAAAATGTGTATATAATAGTCTTGATATAATTTCTATTAAAATTGGAGGTATTAGTTAATATTACAGTAGCTTTCCAACTTTGTTAACTGTGTTCCATTAGACTCTGTTTTCTGTTTTTCATTGTGAACAGTCTGGAAATGGAGGAATTAGTAAGACATTTTTAAGGCTTTTAAGCCTTTCAGCATTGATTAATGTGACAGTTGGAGAGGGAGAAATTTTGCTGAAGTTTTTATCTCCTGAAAGGTCATCCCTTTTCCACATAATTTGAGCTGTAATTAAAAGGAAGAGTTGTTTAAAAGGGGAATGAGCTTAATGGATACTACACTTATTTGAAAGGGCAAATCTGCTGTGAGTAAAAATTCTGCTTCCCAAGTGCCTGAGTTTCTTTTTCAGGAGGTGTTTCTTCACTTTTCCTCCTTGTATGGGCCTTTTAAAACTATATCTAAGTTTTTCTTCCTCCACCCGAATCATGAAGAGTACAGTCCAGGCAGGAGTAAATTGCTAGCATTATCATCAGAGGAATGAAAAGACTTCAAGCTCTTGATGACCATGTTATTTTTGCTGACTGGCTGTTACCATCTCTGCCTTAAGTCAGATCATGTGGTGTGTGCAAGGTCTGCGCTCTGTGCCTGTGCATTTCTAACCCTGGTGTATTAATCTGAAAGTGTGCACATCAGTACAGCTGCAAATAGTAAATACTGACTTACTTTTGCTATACCAAGATACAAAGATTTGACCAATGTTTCTGTGTTTCCTGCTCCTGTATTTCTTTCCTGTTTCCCTCCCCATCTCTTGCATGCTGATTTTTTTGGTCATTTACATGATCACGTGTGGCAATGGTCAGTTGGCAGAAATACGTCATGTCAAATTTTCCAGGGCTGAATAATTCTTGGTAGGATTGCTCTAGATAACTTTCCCTGTAGATAATTATCACTGCACAATAATTGATCTTTCTTTGTCTTTATGAATGTAATCTTCATGGAGGTGTTTTGCTTTAATCTGAATGTCAGTTACCTGAAAGCTTCATGCATTTCTTTGTGCTAGGGTGGAAGAACGATTCCTGTGATAAGGCAAGAGGAGATTTTAATTTTTATTTCAGAAAAGTTTTGGTAGAAGAAGTAGAAGTGAAGGAAAAAAGCTATTCTTTTCTATAACTCATCATGGCTTCTGTCATCATTTGTGTCTTTGCCGTTGGGATACAAGTTCTTAGAAGCTGAGACAATGGAAAGAACCAGTTCAAGAAAAGTTTTGATAACAAGAATGCTACTTCTCAAGGATGTCAGGATATTGTGCAGTTCCTCATGGATAGATATGTATATCACCCTAATAGTGGAAGAATTTTGAGACATCTTCTTTGTATAATTTACATATGTTTATGTATTCATTTTTCTGTTAAAATTATTACTAGGCAAAAAATGAAATTTGGATATAATTTCCATGGCTTTTGTTGAACTAAGAAGACTACTCAGTGTCAGGACTCTTACCTTGGTTCCTTAAACAACCAGGAATTTCATTCCCCTTATTTTCCTTACCTGATTTCTATCCTTACATTTCAGCTATTTCTCTTTTTCAAGTCTTATAAATTATGGATATTATTTTCACCAGCACCTGGGGCTAGAAATTAATTTGTCTTTCCTTAGGAATAGAATGTAAATTAGGTATTACTAGGTTACAAGTTGAGATAATGAATTGTTTTGCCTAGAAAAATATCAACATTAAAGATTTTTCAACATTTTTTCCAGAGGAAAAAAACCCCAGATGTAAATGAACTATTTTTGCTAACTTGCAGAAAGACAATTCTGATGGAGGTTGAATCAACTGTATTGTAGTAATGTATTGTTCCTTCTTCTGTGGAGTTGCTTAATTTTCCAGCCTAAAACTGCTACCTAGATTTAAAATGCTCCGGTACTGCAACTGGAAGGACAGAAAAGGTGCACCAAAAAGCATTTTCCCTTTCCCATTCCTTCTGAAACAGCCACGTTTGGAAAAGCAGTGTTGGCTTATATTGGGTAAATTTTGCAAAACAAAGAAAACTTGTACATTGTCCTTGTAAAGCACTGCTGGGTTTGTGTGTTGGGTGATAATCAGGATTTCCTTGCTTGGCCAAATAACTGCTGAGAAGGGAAATGGTTATTCAGAAGGTGAAGCTGGGACTCGTTTTGCCCAACTGCAGTAGTTTAGAAGTTCAGCATAAGCATGTTCTATGCAGACCTACCTTATATGGTAAGTGGAGACGGGTGTCTGCTTCAAACAGTTTTTATTGTGATTTTGTGTGTGACATACACTTTCAAAGTGGTCACCTTTTTCTGTCGGGAAGGCTAGTTGTCCTGGGTGCTCTGTACAGATGGAACGGCTGATTTTTAAATGCTAAAATAAGGTACAACTAGTACTAGTGTAGTACTAGTCTCCAACTTCAGGTGTTTTGTACAAGTTGATGGAAAGACAGTTCTTTGTTATTCTGTAAATTCAGCATGTGAAGAATAAAGTATTGAACCTGCATGTAAAAGAGGTGTTTTATGTGTAGGTTATTTTATTTTTACAGTACAGCATTATATTGCTAAAAGAAGTTGAAAACCTTTAACCCTGACTTGTATAGCTATTATGTAGTTACTAAAAATTTAATTTTTTTTTCGACATTTTTCTACTTCCAGTTTCATTTGAGGTTATTCCTGAAGAATAAAATAGAGTTACCACCTATGGGAGCTTGTCTGGATTTTTTATTTTTCTATCCTTCGATGTTCAATAAAATACTTGGTAAATTGATATACTTTATGAACAGTTAATACCTTCTAATGACCATATCTACATTAGAGAAGATATATCCTTTTAATCAATTGTTTCTCATTTCTTTTTCACACAAGTGTTTGATCTTCAAATTAGCTTGTTTAAACATGAAATATTGCAGTGTGTTTTGTATATAGTGGAGGAGTGATAATGGGCATGATCTGAAATTCTTGGAACTATTTAGAGTACTTAAGTGTGGTGTGGGTCCTTGAAGACCATGCTGATTAATGCACTCTGGATATGAATGTCTCAGAACACTCTTTCCCTTGCCCCACGTGCACTGTGTTACAGTACTTTCTCTGAAGGAAGCATGGGTGTATATATTTTGTCAAAAATTCTGGTTTTGCAGTAGTGCTACAGTCTGCAGTAGTGAGTGTTGGTTTCTCCAGGGAGCTACAGCAAGAACATTCTTAGGTGTGCTGTAGTTTGTTAAGGAAGTGTAGCTTTGTAGCTGTGAATTGCTCTTCTGTCACTCAACTAACCACATCCATTTATATTCCAGAGTTTCAGGGAGAACCTTCAAAAGCTGCTGATCAGAGTAATGAATTGAAGGATCTGTAGTAAATTCTGAGGAGGAAATGAAAACAGATAAGGCCAGAGTTTTAAAAAACCCTTAACTTCATAAGGGTTTCACTTAATTTATGTGAAAAGAACACAAATGCGAGGTAAAATATACGGATATATCCATGCATAGGAAAGCCAGAAAGGATAAAAGGAGAAAAATCTGAAAACAAGAATGAAATGGAGAAACAACTGAAAACAAGAAATAAAGTAAACAAACCAGCTTTGTGCATTCTTGGCTGCCATACTCCAGTTATCTAGGAATGCATTATATAGTATTTATGAAGTTCCTACTGTACATAAAAAAAAGTGAAACCTATAGGCTTTGCACTACAACTGTTTGTTTTTGAATAAAAAAAGAAAAAGAGAATTGCACAGTGTATTAAACTGCCTATGCAAAGATAAAAGCTTGAGATTTTAGCCCCAAATGCCCCAAACATTCAAAAAAATAGATGTCGTGACTATTTCACGTTTTCTGATATGAAGCAGCTTTCACTGCAAATATTTTTTTCTTGTCCTATATAGCCTTAGCCTGAGAGGCAATGACAGTTCAAAGCATGAGTTTTCTGAATGTAGAGTGTTAAGTAAGGGACTTTGTTTTAGAAAGGGGGATGGGAATGAACGCAGAGGCATCAGACTAAGGATGGGTTTTGGTGGCTTATTAGCACCTGAAACATCCTGACTAAAAAACATTCTTTCTTCTTCAGCCTTCAGAAGGGTGTGTGAGTAGTTCTTTTAGCAAACATTCAGTGATTTGAATTTATTTTTCTAGCCAGTCAAAAAGTTTTTTTATGGACTGTAAGAATTCATGTCTTTAGCTTTTAAAATTAAAGTGATTTTGGGCAACAGGTTATATTCAGGAAGATAATATGGAAAGAAGAATCCAAAGTAGACTGCATTATGTGTAAAATGTAAAATAATTTTAAAAAGTAATTTGAGTGCATTAAATGGAAGCTTTGCTTGCTGGAGTAAAGTGAGCAAAGAAGTCTTGAACAACTTGGGAGTAAATGCTGTTTTAAATACAGAATAATGCATTTATACATTCATGTCAATTAAAATTGGTGCTCTGTATTGTTCAGAGGAATTAAGATGTTAGCATGATCATCAATGATTTTGTGTTTAAAAGCAAAGAATAATTGGTACTGTACTCTGCAGGAAAATCTAAGAGTTTACTTTTATTTCTTTAGTGTTTCTTTCAGATAAACTTAGATATGGAAAGGTACCTTTGGTCACAGGCTTGCTAAGCTGGTGAAGAGAGCTTTTGAACTAAAGTTGCTGGGAAAGGGGAACTGCAATCCATCCCCTTCTCAACACTTTGATACCAGAGCGAGCGGAGAAGCCAGAGGCTGGACAGGGTATGCTGAGCAACAGGAGAGGACCTCATGGGCAGCACAAAAGAATTCCAGTCAGTAAGTCGACTTCATAGGGGCCCAGCTTAAATGCCTCTATGCTAGTGCATGTAGTTTAGGATTAAACAAAGAGTTAAATGTGTGCACACCTGCAGGGCAGTGATCTTCTCCGCATCGCAGAGATGTTTTTTGTTGGTTCCTGTGACTGGAGTGTTGGAATGGAAAGATACAGGCCAGGGAGATGGGGAAGGGCTGTCACTTTGTGTCCATGACCATCTGGAGTGCATGGAGCTGCCCTTGGGGACAGATGAGTAGTTGGCTGATAGTTTATGGGTCAGGGTTAAAGGGAGGGCAGGGACAGGTAGCATTGTAGTGGGGGGCTGCTGCAGGCTCCTGGCCCGGAACACCAAGGGCATGAGGCCCTTTATGGACAGATAGGAGGGCCTCTTTTTAACAAACCCTGGTTCCCACACGGCACTTCAACCAACCCAATACCTGTTGGAGGGACAATGCAGCAGGGCATAAGCATTCCAGGAGGTTCCTGGAATGTGTTCATGACAACTTCCTTCTTCAAGTGATAGAGGAGCCAGTGAGGAGAGGTGCTCTGCTGAACCTTGTTCTCAGCTACAAGGAGGATCTGATGGGGAATGTGAATCTGAAGGTTAGTGTTGGCTGCAGTGCCCGTGAAGTGGTGGAGTTCAAGATCCTTAGGGCAAGGAGGAAGATCCACAGCAAGCTCACCACCCTGGACTTCTGGGGAGCAGAGCTGGCTTTCTTCAGGGATGTGATTGGCAGAGTACCTTGAGATATAAAGCACTGGAGGGAAGACAAGGCCAAGAAAGCTGGTTGATCTTAAAGGATCACATCCTCCAAGCTCAGGAGCGATGCATCCCAAAAAAGAAAAATTTGGGCAAAATTACCGAGAGGCCTGTGTGGATGAACAGGTTGTTCCTTGGTAAACTCAAACACAAAAGGGAAGCCTGCAGAGGGTGGATGGAGGGATAAGTAGCATGGGAGGAAAACAGAAATTATCTGAAGAGTCAGAGATCAGGTGAGGAAAGCTGAAGTCCTTATAAATTTAAATCTGGCTAGGGTCATCAAGGGCAACAGGAAAATCTGTCTGATAAAAGAAAGACTAATGAAAGTGTGAGTTCTCTCAGGAGGGAAGCAGAGAACCAGGTCACACAGGATATGAAGAAAGCTGATTTACTCCGCAACTTTCTTGCCTCAGTCTTCACTGGCAAGTGTGCCAGTCACACAGGCCTGAGTTGCAGGATGCAAAGGCAGACACTGGAAGAATTAAGAACCACCCACTGTAGAAGATCAGGTATGAGATCATCTCAGGAAACAGAGTCTGTGGGACCTGATGAGATACAACTGTGGGTCCTGTGGGAACCATCCAAGGAAGTGACAAGGCCACTACCCATCATATCTGGAGTCTGGTGAAGTGCCTTCAGGAAAAGGAGAAACATAACTCTCATTTTTAAAAAGCGAGATAAGGAAGACCTTGGGAACCACAGGTCAATCTGTCTTACCTAAGTGTCCAGCAAGATCATGTAGAAGTTCCTCCTGGAAAGTTCCTCCTGAAAGTGATTGGTGACAGCCCAAATGGCCTTCTGTGATAGGATTACAATGTGGATACAGTAAGAGTAACTGATGTCATCTTCTGGGAACTGTGAAAGGCATATGACACTGTCCTGCGCAGCATTGTAATCTCTAAACTGGAGAGACACGTGTTTGGTGGGTGGATCACTCAGGGAATCAGGAATTAGCTGGATGGCTGCACTAAAAGGATTGTGGTCAACATCTTGATGTCCAGATGAAAATGATTGGCATTCCTTGGGGGTAGGTGTTGGACTGGTGCTGTTTAGCATCGTTGTTGACGTGGACAGTGGGATCGAGGGCACCCTCAGTAAGTTTGCCAACAGCACTGAGCTGTGTGATATGATCATGATGCTGGAGGGAAGGGATGGCATCCAGAGGGACCTGGAGAGGCTTGAGAGATAGGCTTCTGTGAACCTCATGAAGTTCAGCAAGGCTGAGTGCAAGGTCCTGCCCCTGGGTTGGGGCAGCCCCAAGCACAGTTACAGACTGGGTGGAGAATGGACTGAGAGCACCCTGGGCAGGACTCGGCGTGTTGGATGAGAAGCTCAACGTGATCCATCAATGTGTGCTTTCTGCACAGAAAACCAACCACATCCTGAGCCACATTACAAGATGCATGGCCAGCAGATTGAGGAAGGTGATTCTCCTACTCTGTTCTACTCTCATGATGCCCCACCTGGAATGCTGCATCCAGGTCTGGGGCCCCCAGCATAAGGACATGGATGAGAGGGGACAAGTTCGGGGAAGGGCTGTGAAAATGGTCAGGGGCCTGGAGTTCTTCTCCTGTGAAGACAGGCTGAGAGAGTTGGAGATGTTTAGTTTGGGGAACAGAAGGCTCTGGAGAGCCCTTAGAGAAACCTTCCAGTACCTAAAGGGGGCTGCAAAAGAGCTGGAGAGGGAGTTGTTACAAGGGCCATGTAGTGATAGAAGGGGGAATGGCTTCAAAGTGAAAGGGAGGAGGTTTAGATGAGATGTTAAGGATAAATCCTTTGCTGTGAGGATGGTGAGACACTGGAAAATGCTGCCCAGAGCAGCTGTGGGTGCCTCATGCCTGGAAGTGTTGAATGCTGGACAGGGCTTTGTGTAACCTGGTCTATATAAAGGTTTTCCCCTTCCATGGTGGGAGAGTTACACCCCGATGATTCTTTGAGATCTCTTGCATCCCAAAACATTCTATGCTTCTATTTTATCTCTTCTACTTTTTGGGTGTTTCAGCAACTTTTTCAAAATTCTGACTGGGATAGGAAGTGTTAACCTATAGATCCTGATGCCTCAGTCTATATGAGGTTCATTTAACTTTGATACTCTTGCCAATTTGCTTTTTGATGCTCTTGAAACTTCACTTTTTTTAAATAGATCTGGAGGATGTTACAAGTAGGTTTAGTCCCATCTTCCTGTTTTCTCCAGTGAAACTAGAAAAAATGTGATATTTGTATGGAGTCGGAAATTGTATTTTGTTTAAAACCTCCAGTGCCATTTCATTGCAGTAATTTAAAATTAATAGATTACAGTTGTCCTTACAGAGCACAGTTTATCCACTAATGCCACATGGCAAAGTAATTTTACAGCAAAGTATTCTGAAGTGTGACTTCTTTTTTATTCAAATTGAATGTACCCTCAGGCTTTAGATTTGCAACTTGTCCTATATTAGGGTAGCCTGAAGATGAGGTTTCTAGTTCTTGGCAAGTCCTAAGCTCTTTTTTCAGAGTTTTTGTCAAACAGAGCTGTGACCATCTGGTGGTAGATGTCTTATTTTTCCTTCTGGAAGTGTACTTTTCCCTTGTGAACCTAAATATTCTCTAATCTCATTGAGAATAAATAACTCTGTTCTGAAGAGCCCTGGCAATATTTTTTATCTGGATAGAATGCTCCTGTTGTCTAATAGTATCCTGGAAAGAAAGCTTGCTTAATCAGTATTTGTTAAGATGAACTCCAGTTCTCCACTTTTACTTCTGTATTTTCTGTCAGTGGCCAGTTTCTTATTCTAGGTTATTACAGATCTAGATTAATCTGAGTTCTAAATAAAGGATTCCTTTTGACTGTGTGAGGGGTATGTTTTTCTTGTAAAGTGTGTATAGATTGAAAAAGAATTTTTTTTTCTACTTTATATATTGAAAAACATCACAAAGTCTTACAGAATGGATGGGAAACTTTCTGTAACATGGATGAGAAAAAATGCCACATTTCGCCTGAAAGGAAAGAAATGAAAAGCTTCAAAAGGTTACCTATTAGAAAAAGAAAGATATTTTGATCCTACAATTAATGTGGCTGGTGAAGAAACCTTGTATCAGGACCATTAAAATTACTCTTCCCCTGGATACTGGTTAGATGATCATATTAATGAATTGTTTGAAGAAAAGCCAGGCAGATATTCTGGGGCGTTCTTCACTCTTCCCCTCCCATGAATTTTTTACAGTAGCTTATATTGCTGGCAAGTGTCTAGCTTTTAATCCTTTTTGCATGTATGAAAGATACACCTGGGAAGGGAAGGCTTTGTGTATCTCCAAATCTGTTCTTTTATCACGAAAAGACGGTCCATTTGCTCCACCATGTACTTAAGTATCAAAACTCCTTAAGATAAAAAAAAGCGAAAGCCACAAAGGCCGTAATGCTATCAAAATGATACAAAGGCACTTCAGAGCAGCCAATATTACAGGCTTTATCAGAGTTGCATCAGTTCTTTCCTTCATAAATCTTTCACTATACAAATCAAATAGTCAGATATGTGACAAAAGTGATGTAAGGGAAAAGATGTTACAAATCTCCAGCACACTTAAAATGACTGCAACTAAAGAAGGTAATTATTTCATCACTCCATCTACAGTTCCCCAATTCATCTAGAAAACCAATTATTGAGAAAGGCTTTGTAAGTTTGAGGCCATGCTCATTTTAGGCTGTTTTAGACTAAGCAGTTGGCTCAGGTGCAATAATATATCTTTTACTACTCAAGTCACTGGAATTTTTGGGGGGTCAATTAGTTTTTATTCCCCTACTTAGTTGCACATAGAAGTTCCCTCTTTACTTACTCCTGTATTACACAGAATACACAAGCAGATATTTACATTTTTCTTTAGCTGGTAGGCAGTCACTAGAGGGTAATAGATTCTCATCTCACTTTTGGTCTTTCCAAATCCTCAGGCAGCTGCCTCTGTGCGTTTATTTAGCCTGTGAGGCAGAATTGGCAGCTTTTTGAATGTTTGCAATCAGAATGCTTTTGTTGGATGTTGCAATAATGGGGCTACAGGATTGCCTGAAATCTTCACTGGAATAAACTGTTAACATCAACACTGTTGGCAAATAAAGCCTGTATTTTCAGCAAACTCTTGAATTCCTGAGTTCTTTTAAATTTTCATATACTTGAAAATCTTTGTGCAAAAGAAAACCCCTTTGAGAATCTACCAGGCTTATTGCTTTCAAAGAAAAATTACATTAATCTTGGATTTGATGAGAGGTGTGTGGTTGAGGCATATGGTTGTTTCAGACCATTGCAATTGGGGGAGAAGAAAATGGAAAGGGTTTTTTCTTTTTAGAGTGGCTTGGTCTGCTGCTACATATTGGTCAATTTGATGTGTTGCTGCTCAGAATCACAGAGAACTACATATTCTCAAATAATGCTTATCAGACTAAGTGTCTGTCTAGAACTAAAAATTGTGAAATATTTAATGTGGAATTTCTGTTCAGCAGTCAGACCTGATCTACAGAATCTGAAATGGCTTCTTACCTCATTTGACAACTTAGTAGCTACAGATTATTTCAGGTTCGTTCTGTTCTGCTGTGAGCTTTTTTCATCAATCTCTTGCAAGAAATGTTCTCAAGGATTCTACTGAATCACATTCTTTACTCTTAGAAGTGCATAGTTGTAACAATTTTCTTTTGAGTGGTAGCTGTCACTTATCTATACAGACAAATTCACAAGTGCTTTTGTGAAACTTGAGTAATTTTCTCTAGAGTTCTGTTTTATCCTCTGATTTACTGAATTCTAGTTCCATAAATCAGTTTGTTATTCTTCCTTCAGAACTCTCTGCCCTCTCTTTGCACCTTTTTATCTTTCCAGGAGATTAAAAAGTGACATTCTGTCAGTTATTAAAATATCTTAAACCTGGCCAATGACTGGATCTGTACAAGTGGTTTGGTAGACACTCAAAGGTATGTAGCTGGAAACTATATAAGGAATACCAAGTTAACAGCTGCAGTTGTGTGCTAAAAATATATAAGGGATTAGATGAAGAACTGTAAAAGTAGTTGTAACATACCTACTGCCTTTCGATGACACTGATCCCAAAGTGCATCCTTGTCTAAATGTAGCCAGCGTTGGAATTGGCCACCAGAGGGCAAACTAAATGTGCATGCTCCCCACTTCTATATGTTCTTGAAATTCAGTTGCAATTCTTCACATCAGTGTAATTGAATTTTTTTTTTCCTCTACATTAATGGTAAATACTCTTTTTCACTGAAGAGGTAATCTTGTCTTGGCTCATTGTGTAGCAACAATAACCTGCAAGACCAACTTTGAAGCAGCATGTTTCATAGGAATGATGTAAAACATCACCAGGCTAGTTTTACATCTTACTGCTCGATGGGTTTTGATGGCATGCGCAAGCAGAAGGTTGAGTCTTTTGCTTCTTTTCATGATCTGAAAGAGCATTAATCAGTATGAGGCTATCAAAGAGGCTCTTTTGATTACAATAGGAAGTCATGTAAGTTTGGGAATAACTATTCTAAAGTCCATTTCCCTGATGCTGCAGACGCTGACATTGTTCCTGTATGTTTGAGACAAGATATAATTTTGTTTTGTAACTCAAAGGAGTTCCAGGAGTTTCCTTTTACACTTGCATAGAACTTCGTTATTCATGTTCCCTTTAAAGCAAACCACTTTACTAGACAAAATTGCACAAAAGTTTTGCTGAGGCAGGTACTGAATTTGTTCTCAGTTTAGGTATGAAGGATGACACATCTCAATGTTCATACATTTTTAGGTCAGTAGAAATAGAGACAGTAGATTTCTTTGGAGAACTGTGTACAAAATGAAAATATGGTAAGGATAAATAAAACCATCTACTCTAAACCTTTCAACTGCTTAACAAGCAGGAAATTGATTTTAGTCACCAAATTTAGTGGCTTAAATAGATATTACCTTCTGTCATTGTGTACTGATAGATACATTTTAGTTTGTCTTTCCGTGAAAGAATATCTTTTCTATTTGACATAAAATTATGGCTGTCAGATGAAATAGTATATGTAATGAAATTCGTATGTTGTTGGAAGGGAATGGTACAATGATTTAAGTTGTGTTAGTTTTCATGCTGATTTTAGAATGTAAGTGAGTGCATTTTCTTCCTGGGATTTGTCAATACCAAGCTATGATGTGGTATGCTCCTGTTTAAAAAATTTGGACTTCTTGGCCATGGTTAGTTTTCTTTTGTAAAAGTTTCAATATGGCCTGGGTCAAACCACTGTGAAGCTAGATGAGATATTACAGGATAGAAAGAAATGCTTTGACAGGTTCTGTATTGAGTAACTTTGATTTATAGAAACTGTGGATTTATTAGCCCTCATGTGCAAGGCAGTAATTACGTGGACTATGTAAATAAAAATGCTTATAAATGCTTATAAAATTTTTTTCTATCATTCTTTGTAAACATTTATAAATATATTTGTTGAGCTTTTTCTTTGGTATTCATGTGACTTAGTTAAAATTTTGGATTTGATTTATGTAGAATTGGTCATTTAATAATTAGAGAACTTAAAAGATGGAAAATGGTAAATTAGGTGTTTGACAAAATTTCAGTGGGTCTGCTTTGTAGATAATATGTTGTAATATTGTTTAAAATATATTACATTTACAATATAATATTTCTGTAATGCCTGGCAGAGGCAGATTTTGAACCTCTACATCTGTGTACAGCTACCTACTAACAGGAGATGTAGTAAAGAACCATTTTCATTAGTGGCAGTGTGATATATTTTCCACAACATCTTGGCCATACCCATTGTACTTCACAAAGGTTTTCTCTTGAAAGATTGAGTGTGTAAGATGAATGTGTCATTGTGTAGAGGTATGTCCCTGAGTCATTAAAAAATCCAAGAAAACACAAGAAAGACTAGAAACTCTCTTAAAGCAGGAAAGTGGCAAACTTCAAATGCTTGCTTGTGCCTCATCTCTATGGTGGATCAAACAGCTTATCCTGTTTAAAAAATTTGGAAATACATTTGATACACTCATTTGATACATTTTGTTTTCAATTAAAACAAAGCATGTAAAGAGCTCAAATCCTCTCTGTTGTTTTGGTAAATCTGTATGTGTAATAATGTATATTTTGTTCCTTTATTTTCAAAACAGTCCATATTCAATATATTCTTTTTTATTAAAATAGGATGTTTGATGTTTAAAAAAATAATTTTTGGGAGTGTTCTTTCAGAATATCTAAGAAAGGGCTCTGAAGTTTCCTGTAGCAGGCAGCCTTTCATTATAGAAAATAATTGATGATGTTACAATTCAAACAATAGTCTGCATTGATTTTCATAACATCATCATAATAATGTGGGGGATAATTTTATAATATTTTAATACACATTTGATTATTTCAAGCAAAAAAAACCCTAAAAAAACCCCAAGTGCTATTGTAGTACAAGTTCATATTTAAAACTCTAATGTTGTTCCTGGCATATACAACTGAAAGAGGCATACCTTAGGTCGTACATGAGATTCTTTCCTGACTGAATATTGAAACATGTTTTCAAATAAATTTAGAAATTGTTTTTATGGCATTTCTACCAACCCCTCTCCAGTTTGAAGTCTTATCTGTATTATTAATCATTTCCCTATCTTCTCTCTCAGATTTGACCTCCCTGCTTATGCTCTTGAATAAATGCAGAGCTATCTACTGGAGAGGAAAAGATTTTTTAAAAGTGACTGTAAGAATAGAGACTTGATGTATTTATTAGTGTATTACTTACTTTTCTCGAACAGGGTATAGTGAACAACTCTAAAGGAGGAGATTCATGACTCATCAACTGAATTATTGATACAAATGAACTCCCCAGAAATGTTGTGCTCACACAGTAACAGAGCGTTTTCCAGATACATCAGAAAAAATGACATAGATGGCATTCCTTTCTCTGCCTTTTCTGTTCCAAATAGAAGTTCTTGCTGCCTCTGCTTGAGATGGGTGTTCAAGGGTGGGACCTAGGAAAGAAAAAATGTGTTTTCGATAATTGTGTTCCTTGACTGGTTCAAAACTGGCTCAGATAAGTTGTTGATAACTTGAACCTTAATGACATAGAATGCATGGTTGCTTTGTTTGCTTTTAAAACCCTCGTATTTTCAACTAATCTTGTTTTTCTATCATTATGAACATGTGTTGTATATTTAACTATGTGATCCTGCATTTTTGAAGGCAGTTTTGCTTGTTTGTTTAACAAACTGTCTTACATTCAAGGTTATTTTTATTATTATTGTTTTAGTAATGTGCACTTAGTGAATTATAGACTGCACCTTAATGAAGTAATTATTGAGGGAAGAACAGTCTGCATCCACTGTATAATTGTCTTTTACTGGGTAATGCAATCAAATTTGTAGTTACACTCATTCAGCTTTTTTGTGTCTCTTCTCTAGGGTCTTTTAAATGGATTGTTCTAAAAATAAACCAGTTGATTTGGTTGATACTGTAACTACTGTGGAGATTTAAAGCTTAAGATCTTTTAGAGGAAAAAAAAACCCCGATGCCTTCATTGCTAGACAGATCCACAGATACCTGTTGCTTTTTGTGATGCTGGCTATTAGCAGTCTGCTTTGTAGTTCTTCCACATTTGAATTAAATGTGGAGTTTTTCAGGAGTCAGTTATGATCTTGGCTTCTAATAAAACTTACTTGGACTTTATCTTCCTGAAAAACAGAGTCTGAGGTAACTGTATCAATGTCTCTTTTCTACAAATTACCAGAGTTGACAGAAGAAATAAGATCAATTTTTCTTCAAGTTATACAAGAATAAGGCTGTTTAGAACCAATATGTTCAGTCCATATATATCAAACATTAAAATATATCTGTAACATTTAGATTCTGGTAAGATTGCATGCAAATGCCTATATTTTTGTTTTCTCCTTTAGTATTTCTTTCATAGGCAAATAAGCTTTAAGGAATAGGTAAGGTGTATGGCATATATGACATTGATTTGAAGATGGTCATCCTGTTGGACCTGAACTGTATGTCTTGTTCATATATTTATAGCTTTTTATAAAATTTGTTTGAAACATACACTGTTTGCTTGCAGAAGGGGAGCCAGTGATGCACAGCTGTAGAGATGTTAAGCTAGCCATTGGTTTTCCCTCAGTGTTCTTTCTGCTCTTGTTTTGTCTACAGTCTTTTTTTTAGTGTAAAAAATATGGATAAAATGAAAACCTGTACATGGTCAGCAACCTAATGAGCCTAAAAAGAAACTCTCATACATCTGTAGTAATGACAGCTTGATATGAAATATGTGATGGAAAATGAAACAAGCCGAGCTCAAAGTCTCTAGTCCAGCAGCTTATGTCTGATAGTTGGCAATAATGAGCACAAAAGAGCAGATAAAAGCATCAATGTAGTTATAGAGGCTTCCTCTTTTAAAAAAAGTTATCTGAAAATCCGTAGTGCTACAGTATCTTAATGTATTTCTCTAGTGTACTACAGCTGCTTGCCTTTTTTGTGTGTTTTGTTTTCCTATTCATGGCTGCAGTTGCAGCTTTGAATGCAAATTACTGTCCTTCTAGAGGGATAATGGTTTTATTTTGTATTCCAGACCTTGTCCTATATGGCTATTTAAAAATAAAGAACGGCATTCTGTTTAACTGAATTACACGAACCATATATAATTGATATATGTATTTCCATAGAATTTAACAAGGAGCCTTCTGGTTAAAATAGATCTTAAGATACTTCTGAGTTGAAAGGATTACACCAGGTATGACTACGTTATTTGGCTTCTACTTTAATAAGGAGCAAAAATTAGCTTGGGTGTTTTTGACTTTGATTTTCAACAGTTAACCTACAAATATTTGCATCCAACAATAAAGAAAAAACATACTTAGGTTTGTATTTTGGTCTTAATATGAATTTACTCCTTCTTTCCTTAGTTTGACCATATATTTATATTTTTTTTCCTTCTTGATCAGTTATTTTGGATTTCCTAGCACTGAATTTGTACCTGTGTCTCTCAGTGATCCCATTTCCTACTTCTGAAAACTTAAGAAATTATTAGTCTTCTTTTCCTCTAACACTAAAGGGTTTTTAAACTATTAGAAGTGGCTGCGGGATATCTGCTATTTGGAAAACAGTGATATTCTTAAGAAATCTCAGTTGTCACTTATATTGCTTGTTTGGGGTTTGTTGTATACTGGTAAAGTTATTCTAAGATTTCTGATCAAGCTGCAATCAATTCTGCAGTTCTTTTTTTTCTTTCTTTCCCTCAGGTTAACAGCTGCTTTAGTTTGTTAGATGCAGTGCTTACAAACTAGGAGCTATTGCAGTACTTACAAACTCTGAAGGTGTTTGAATTATATCAGTGCTGTTTCTTAATATCAGATTATCAGATAAGAAAAAGGATAAAACAGCAATTTACCAGGGAATTTGTTAACTGAATACTTAGCTCTTCATATCCTACCTTCATATAATTCTTGGGTAGTCTGTCCTCTAGTCTTTGAACTTGATAATCACATTGAATTTAGCTCTCATTAGGCACTATCATGGTACTGTATTTGCCATTTTGTTTTGTATGGAAATTTATCTTAAGCAAAAAACTGAATTGTGGTAGTCATGACTGAATTTAGAGTTTGTGGACTATATTTAGGCATTTTTTAGGCTCTTCTGTACTTTCTCTTGGCATCAGATTTAGCTAGAATGAACTGATGTGTTGCTGCTACAAAAAACAGCAGAGACATAGAGCAATTCAGGTTAGAAAGACAAGTATCTCCAGAAACACGTTCTGACGTGGGTTGGTCCATTTTATTCAAAGGCAAATTGTTCAATTTCATTACAAGTATTTGAGATAGAATTGTTTTATACAGTGATCTACATTTTTAAGCAGCTAAGTATTACTTGTTTTCTTCACAAATCACTGATCTTCAAAATATTAACGTCAATGAAGATGCAATTCTCTGAAAATTTAGGCAACAGTCAATACAGAGGGAAAGGAGAAAAGATAAACTACAAAAATGATTGTTAAAGGACTTACTAAACTCCTTTTAGAGGAATCTGAAATACTGAGGCTATTGAAAAAACCTTAGTAGATATTATGGCACCCCTGTAATTATACAGTACAATAATGAATTTGTGAAATACAGAGAAATTGTGGATAGAAATCTTAATGGTGCCTTGTGTTTTGGAATACACAGGCTTCAAATAGGAAGAAGAAAAGAAAAGAAAGAAAATTTTAAGATTGTGCAGTTTACCTGCAGAGTTGCAAAATTAATATTCTACGCTTTTACTCTTTAGTTTTTCTGTCTCTTTAAAAGGATTTATATAAATGAAACAAAAGTATGACACAGCTTTCAGTAACTCCCATGTAATTTAGAGGATGAGCATCTGAAGTATATTCGTGGAATGTGGTCAATAATTCTGGATTTATATCTTGTTTAGGTTTATGTGGACATAACTGAAGCTGATGTTATGGAACTGTCATATAGATAATGATCTAAAATACAGATACAATTTGGCAGATGGTGATGGCAAAATGGAATGTGCACGCGCCTGCCAGAGCTTTGCCACTCTACAGTGAGCATATGGATGTTTTCAGGTTAATCATATTCAGATACATTTTTATCATCTAGTGAAAAAATGTTTGCATTGTGAGTATATATTTAAATCGAGAATGCTACGCTTACAGAAAGGAGTGAGGTAATCCTAAACTGTAGTCATTGAAGTAAACTGCTGCTTGTTTGCTTTAATAGCAGAGTGGGGCAATTGTGTCACCTTTAACATTATGAAGTTTCTTTGACATCTGCAGAGCATATGTGGGTCTCTTGCCAGTGTATAATCTTTAAAGGAAGCATCAGGTATTCTTTGCTTGAACCTTACACTGCTAAAAGTTCAGGAAGGGTTAGTTTCTCTCTGACTGTTTGAACATTGCAAATAGCTACTTGCAATTTCAGTCTTTCAATTTCAAAGTTACCGTGTGATTATAGATTGGAGATGGTTGGATTTTCTCTCAATTCTAAGTGTCATTATTCTTTACCTTCAAAAAACCTATTTGATTGTGGTGTCTTTTAAAAAAAACCATTTTTCCTCCCTACTTTTATCTACCTTTATACAGGAGGCAAATGATTGTAGGACAGAGGCTTTTTCATACATGGATCATCTTTTTTCTTCATCCCAGCTAACTGAGCTTGTGTACCATACAGACTATGTAAATAGTGACCTATGTGTGATATCACTCTAACATTGAAAAAGACCTAAAACAGGAAAAAGTTAATTTGTGATCTGATCCATTTAAGATGTATGCTAGATTTGGGATTACAGATGTTTTAATTTAGATGCAGTCTATGCTTTAAAGAAATGTATGGTTTAGGTTTGAAAAAAAAAAAATCATACATATTGTTTGAAAGAAGATGCATATTGTGCTTACCCATGCAGTAATTTACCTGTGTTTTAAATGGGCAGGCTGATGTGCACCAATAGCAGTACATGGATACTTTAGACTTGCAGCTTCCAAACATGGACTTGGGGAATGGAGCAGTACATGATGCTGTATGAGGATGAGCTCCATGCCAGCCACACTGAGTACAGCCTGCTGCCAGTTCCTGTTTGCATGGCTTCTATCTTTGAGTACTTTTATTCTGTCTTGCTGGGGTTCTATCTCCTCCTTCCTTCTTGCATGTTTGCTTTCACTGCTATCCTGCTATGAAGCTTGTCTCTTGTGAGAGACAAGACATTGACAAAATGTGTCTTTATTCTATCTGTAAGAACACTTCTCAAACTTTGATTGCTACTGTAATCATACATTGTTCATAAATTGTGGTAGTCAAAGATAGCTGCTTCTCCCAGACTCCCATTTTGCTTCTAATTTAGAAGCGTTACATGATGAATTAGTGCTGAAGTACTCCCCCACAATCATGTCTCTCTTCAGGACAGTTACACACTTAATGCAGACTGACTTGAATACTTAGTCTTCTGTCCCACTCAGTTTGCATTACTTTTTTTTTTTCCCTTTTTCCTTCTTTCAGTCTGGTTTTTGTCTTTTTAACTACAACAGCTGCAGTCAAGGCAGATAACCTATAAATTCTGTATGTATTTAAATACATGTGTAAAACTTGTTTTTTTGATGAACTTAATTGTGGTTAAATATTTTAAATTATTGTTGTCCTTTCCCTCATTCAACATCACTACTTGATTTGGCAAACAGACAAAACAAAGGATGACTCAGACAATTTAGAATCCTAATGAGACCAACTATCAAAGAAACACTATGAGATGTGGCATTTCTTAATGGAAACGTGCTGAATACTTGAGAGTGGTTGGCTTAACTCTTCATAGGGTTTTAAAATTGTGGTGTTGGCTTTTTTTTTAAAGTCAGATATCTACCAGCGTGCAGCGTGGGTACTATCAGATGTTCACACTCATTATTGCACATCAGGAGTATTGGAGGGGACTTCTGTTTTCTGATGCACTTGGCAGAGTCTTGCTTTACATAAACCTTGATGTTACAGAAATTGTACCATAAAAATTTTGCTGTAATTAATAACATGTTGCAGAGTTGTGTGCCTGAACAGCTTCAAAAATTGATACTTTCCAGGTATTTATGTATCAAGGGTTCTATGTACCATGGTTCTTTGCCAAGGATACTGTTAAAATTGCAATATTGAAGGCTTTATCCTTTCTCATTGTTAGCTGTGTTTCTTGTGTCACTATTGATTAATTTGGTTTTTAGTTGTTGTCTATCATTGACCTGAAAACACTGGACACCTAAAACTTTTGTTTATAGTATTCGTTACAATACAACACTGTTTAAATTACATTTAAGTATTCTTTTGCATTTCCTCTCTCTTTTCACTTGGTTGTAACCTTGTGGGGTAATTCCAAGGAATAAAGGAGGGAGCACAAAACAGTGGAAACTTCTAAATAGTTTTGAGTAGTGTTTCTTCTGTAAGTAGTTCAGTTAGTATACATTCAAAATTCAGGTGATGAGTTACAGGACATTACCATTACTACTAGGAACCTGACCAAAAAGAAAGTCAAATCATATGTTAGCAGCTGTTAGAAAATAATAGAAAAAAAAAATAGAAAACAAATTAGAAGATGTGTTCAAGTTCCTGTATAATTTTGTAGAGCACATTGTCATTATCCCTCTTCTTATCCCTCAAGGTATAATATAGAATTAGAATAAATATTAAAAG
>VWYP01032717.1:51776-84376 GCA_013400435.1 Pycnonotus jocosus | reverse complement strand
TTTTTTTTTTTTTTTTAACTAGGTGGGAATTTCTTTTTCTAGTTAAAGATATTCACAACTGCCTAGGATTCTGAAAGGCCTCATTGATGATCAATGTCTGCTGTTAAGGTCCGGTGAAGAGGACAGTCATTTGTGCTGGAAAGCTGTAGATCTGTTCATATTGGCAGGACTGATTTTCTTCCACACTTTAGATTATACACTCTATATTTGACCTACCCTTTTAACTCAGCTGTGCAGGATGCAGGCCTTATTATGTTAATATTTTTGCCATCAGTCATATTTCATCTTGCATCATATATTCTCATGTATGTTAGTGAGGATATCTCTTTCCTTTCATGGATGGCAAAAATCTGGAGTGTGTGAATTTATAAGAAAATAGAAATGACGGTCCAGGATCAGACCAAAGGATCATGTAGTTGTTGTGCCATGTCCCAAGCATAATTATAAAACTCTTGATTCCCTGGGGCAGATTGTTAGGCTGAATCATACCTGGGGAAAAACTGGGAACAGAATATATTTTTGGGAAAACTTGAATCTTGAAATTAATTTCTCTGTCCCCTTCTCTCAGACTCCTCCAGTAGCTGGAGCTTTTACTTTATGGACGTTAGACAATTCTGGTTTTTTGCAAAAATTTTCAGAAAAAAAATGCAAATATGATTTTTTTTTTAGAAATAATTGTCAGTGTCATGTCAATTTCTTTCCATGGATAGCATGATATATAGAATAGACTAGAAATGAATAGAAACAAATAGAAATGAATAGAATAGAATAGTGCACTTTTTGTAATGCACTTTTACAGCACATTAGGAAGAAAACAAGAGAGGCATAAGCAGATGTCCTAGGAAGAGTAAGAAGCACAGACATACGAGAGTTTCCATCTACTCCTTTCACAGCCTCCACTTGTTTTCAGCTCTTGAACTGCATTTGCCTGATGGGGTTTCTGTGTGTTTAAACCTTCAGATTTCTCTTCCATTAAATTGTTCAGTCTCTCTTGAGCTCCTGTAAACTTTTAGCATCTTCAACATCTTCTGAATATCCAATACCTGTTCATCCTCCTTGTTTTGCTAGCTTTGAACTTGACTTCTAGTATAATTTCAATTCACTTATTAATAGCTGTTGAGTTCTTTTGCATATCTTTTTCAAAATGCTTCATAAATTATTTTGGCCTCCACCTATTGTAAAAAGAAATACTGTAGAGATGAAGCCCTCCATTTATAGGTTCTATATATTGGGAAACTATATATAGTCTATATATTCTATATATAAATTATATATTTATATTTTAGAAAGCAATTGATGAAAATGGGATTTATGCACGTGTATAAAGATCAGTATATACATTATGACTGTCTTGAAGTGAGAATTTTGAATGTCCTAATTACTTTACTTTTTACTTTGCACTGATGAGGCAGGCCTGGACTTTTGTGCTGACCATTTAACATTTTCTTTCAGCTTGGTTTGGAAAAGACATGGCAAATGAATATGTCCTGTGTGGTGGAATGTCCTGTGAACTGTCAGCTCTCTGACTGGTCCAGCTGGTCTGAGTGCTCTCAAACATGTGGCCTTACAGGTCAGTACATACCTTCAGCATATTTTAAACACAGAGTTCTCTCTTTTTTTCCTTAATAAAAGTAATAATACCTCTCTGCAGATCTAAAAAATGTAGCTAGATAGAGAGAGTTACAGGAATGTAAATCAGCCTTATTAATGGAACTAATATGCTTGAGTGAGACTGTGCTCACTGAAAATAATGGGAATTTGGTCTGAATATTTTCTTATTCTGGGAAAAAGAGATGATATGGTATATGATGAATGATATATTGAGACAAAAGTAAGCATTGATTTAAATATTTATTTTTCAGCTGATGGGGAGAGGAAGAGGAGGAAGGGATTTTCTCCTAAATTTTATTATTAAGGTTTTAGGAGAGATTAGTGGAGATTAGGCAACTAAAATAGTTCCAAACACAAATTGGAAGTGGTCTTTTTCAGTAAGTTATAGCCATGTAATAAATCCAATGACCACAAATCTTAACTGCTTTTGTGCACCCATGCAAATATCCATATTCCAGGAAGAATTATGTCTGTAAGAAGTCTGCTCTTTGCTGTTCTTTGGCATTTTTTTCTCCAGTACTCTTCAAGAAAATCTTTTTTTCTCCTGTAACATCTCAGTTGGAGCAGCTGTGAATTCAAGAATGATGAGGCTCCATTTGGCAAACATCCTTCTAGCTATCTGCAGTGAGCACAGCTGTCTGGGAGATTGATATTGTTCTGCTTATGCATGGTGGCTTGTGTAGCTTGCTCTCAGCACAAGATTCATGCCATTATCATTAGAGTACTCAATTGCAAATGCATGAGATTGAAATATGGAATTAAAGATTATTTCTTTTGGCTGGCTAACATCAGGTGTTATATTGGTAAATCTGCGTAATGCCTTTAGTTTAATATAAGCCTCACTATACAAATTTAAATAAATACATAGTTTTTCAGACTTGGATCTTATATTTATCTATAAATGTATTAAGATACCATAGCTGTGTTGATTTTGTGGAAATTTTTGTCAGGTGACGACTCTAGACCGGGATTTGACCATTCCTTCTGACACAGAAGGAAGTTATATCACATGAACTCTCTGTAATGAAGCATAATGGTCTAATGTCCATAGCAAGATGAAAGGAGAAAGAATTGCTAAAAGGATAAAAATGTCTTCCTCTTTCAGTTTATATAATTATTTTAAATAGAACCTGTATCTCAAAGAAGTTGGATAGCCTATTACTCATGGCTGAAGAGGAAATAATTGTTGGATAAGCCTATTGAATTTTAATTTTCACTGGGCCTCCATCTTCTGCAAAATCTACATGTAATATTTTCCACACAGACAGTGACAGAAAGTTGCAAACCGTTGCAAGTTCTTGTTTGCTGGAATCAGACAATTATGGGACACGTTTCTGTGTTAATTTAGGGAAGAACACAACATGTTGACCTTTCCTAGCAGCAAGCTCCAGGTGAGAGCAGGAATCTCCACTGAAATGGACAAACATGTTGTCATGTTCATAAAGGATATTTTTCTTCAGGCCTCTTAACTAGGAAATTACCGCATTTGTTTGCTGTTATAGGAGCAATCCTAATCAGACATCCTCCTGCACTTTTTATGCTACAAACAAAAGACAGAATATAAAGTGTCTGACTTGGAAAATATGAATCCATGTAACAGACAAGAGCCAACAGATCAGCTTTACAATCCAATTTGTCAAATCTGGAAAAAATTGCTTTATTCAAATACAATACTTTTCAGCAATATAGAATCATCTTGAGGAATAAATCAGTCTAGCCACTTTGTTGTTAGTTGTTTTGCTGGTTTTTGTTACAGGAAAAATGATCAGAAGAAGGACTATAAATCAGCCATTTCAGGGTGATGGGAGGCCTTGCCCTTCTCAGATGGAGCAATTCAAACCCTGTCCAGTAAAGCCTTGCTATCGATGGCAGTATGGTCAATGGTCAGCATGCAAAGTAGAGGTAAAAACCATATGGGACTTTGAATTTATGGAATGTGTGGATTCAGGCATATGTGTAATATGCCCAGATACTTCCCTGTCAACTCTGTAAACAATTTGCTTCCACCTCTCTTATACAAAAGCTAAACTTTGGGTTTTTTCTTAGATTTCATATCTATCAATGGATGCAGCCATTCCCTACAGATATTCAGAATATAAATGTAAATTTGGTACCTGAGTAGCATCTTTGCTAATAATTTAAACACTTTTATTGTAAAAGAATATCAGCAGAAATATATTCACATATTAAAAGATATCTTCAGTGGACATACTGCTCTGGTTGCAATTCAAAGGCACATTTAGCTCTATAATTTAAGGAACAAGTAACAGTGACCAGAAATTTTGAGTTGGGGTTTTTTTGTGTTTCAGAAGTAATGAATCATGTCTTCTCTTTTTGGCCTTCTTTTTCTCCTTATTGAATGAATATGTAGTTAAGCAAAAACAATAGGAGATAGAATGGCATGGAACTCAGATCTAGTCTTTTGGCACGTTCTTCTGTCCAGTATCAATCAATATATGTTCTCCTTCTGCAGGATGCTCAATGTGGAGAGGGAACACGAGTGAGGAACATCTCTTGTGTGGTTTATGATGGATCCACTGAAGATGTTGGCAAAGTAGTAGATGAGGAATTCTGTGGAGAAATAGAGCCTATTATAGATGGTGATAAGAAGATAATACTTGAGGAAACCTGCACTTTCCCTTGTCCAGGTAACAAAGCTGTTCAAATAAATGTTGCATTTCAAGATTGGTTGGGTGTCATTACAGCTGTTAGGGCCTAGCATTAGCCACAGGCAATTAAATCTTTTTCATCTGCTTTACTGATTGGATTCATCCATCAAATGACCAACAGAGTTACTTTCTAGGAATGGCTTCATGACAATAAGTAAATTAGAAAAATACTAGAATTTGAATTTATAAAATCATGATCTCTCTGTCACAGATTGTATCTAAGATGTATATATTTTTTCTCAAAATCTATTGAAATAAACCCTGTATTTAACTCTATAAGAAAGTGTGTTTGTTTACAGCTAAATATTAGTGTTAAGTGTTTAGACTCTCTAACAACTTTATTAATATGTTTACCAGTTGCTAAAAACTTGATGTCTTTTATGGATGTTTAAGGAAGATAAGCTAAGGCATCTTATTTTTTTCTTTAAAGGTTCTATTCCAAATGAAACTAAAGTTTTGATCCCTGAGAAAAAATGAGTGCCTCTAGTTGTTAAACTCTCTGGGTGTGACTATCATTGCCTTTGTGAACTGAATCTAAAGGAGCTGTTATGAGTGATCAGGTCCATGATGCTCATACAGAGAATGATTAAAAGCATATAAGAGCTGTTTAATTTCCAGTAGAAAACCCTCCAATTCATTCCAAACACTTATTTGTAGAATTTGAAGTATATTGCCATTGTTTAGTAGCCATTAATGATGAATCTTCAGAAGAGGTGATAAAAGTCCTTCAGTTGTAGCTATCATTTCACACCAGTACTCTATTTTCATTCTCTTGAAACTCTCCTCTTTCCCTGAGTTTTTTTACCAGTTTATTTCAGATTAGACTGAAGATAGAGTTATCTCAATAAATAGAAATTAATAAAAAATGGAGAGATTTCCGTCACTGCTTTGTACATAGCATTCCCATTGCATAATTTTAATTTATTTTTACTTCTTAAATAGAAACTGGAAGAATACAAAGACTTTAGTTATGTTTTCATATTAATGAATTTTATAAAATAATATAGCTGCTTACTGATTGCTTTAAAAATTCTGCTGAGCAGGGGCCTGTTGTTCAACAATCTCACATTTAGCCAGCAAGAATAACTGCCCTGTGGGGATGTGCTAATGATATGCTCCAGCTAATGTTTCCAAAAATCACTGCTTGTTTTCCTATTATGTATACATCAGTTCGTCAATTATTCAATTCTTTGCATGCTTTCCTAAGGTTGGCAAATAAAATTCCTTCATTAATCAGGCATCCGGTCAACACAGTACTGATTATATCTGTCATCAGTATAATGCAAGGTAGCATGAATTTTTAATGGCTTTCTCACTGAAATAATGAGAACTAAGAGGTTTATTTATGAGTTTGTGCACAGTCTAGTCCCATTTTCAACTGCAGTTTTAACAAAATGGTTTCTTTGTGTTGTGCCTCAGATCTTCCTTAAATGTTCTTTAGCTGATTGTGGTAATTAGAGTCATTAGTATAATTTTATTTTTCAGTTTTACACTACAGAATTCTACAGGTCTATTATCCTAACATGAAATAGCGAAAGCAGACATTTTATTCATGTTTTCATTTCCCTTTCTTGCAGAGAATTTTCCACCAGTTCCTTCTATGTCTATTTAGAGAAAATCTGCATGGGAATAAGCAATAATTAATCTTTTTAATATTAGACTATGTTTTCTAAGATCAAAGATGAATTGAAAAAAAGATGTAAATTTAGCATAAGACATATAATGCATAATATCTTAAAATGTACAAAAATCTATACATTGGGTAGAGCATTGTAAAGAGATTCATTATGAGGGTGATCTCATGGGATTGCTACAAGCAACTAAAACTGCTTTAGAACAAATAACCCCTTGTATAATCTTTTTTAGAATATTTTCTATGACACAGATATTCAGATGGTATCAAAGTGTTACCTTTTCTACACTGTGAGTCAAAAAGAAGAATGAAAGGAATTAAAAAGAAGGAAAATTAAGAAACTGTACTTGGATATTTTTTAAGACGTGTTCAGTGCAAAAAACCTCTTCACATCCAGTGATCATTCATCTTATGAAACTGCTCTTTGACAGGGGACTGTTACTTGAGGGAGTGGTCAGAATGGAGCCTTTGCCAGCTAACCTGTGTTAATGGTGAGGATCTTGGTTTTGGAGGAATACAAGTCCGATCTAGAGCAGTGATCATTCAGGACTTAGAGAATCAACATCTCTGTCCAGAACAGGCTTTGGAAACAAGACCATGCAATGGTAAGCACCAAAATATATGTAAGGCTGGTTCCTGTGAGAAAAAAAAATATGGAACAACCATATTTTTTTTTCTTTCTGCTCATGGTATCCATTTTAGGCAAATCAAATTTGATAAACAGAAATGCACTTAAATTGTTGTTTTCCATATATCAACTGTAAAGACAAAAGCTTTCAAGTAGTAACTATCATATGTTACCCCTCTAGAATTATTCTTTTTTAATAATGACATTTCTTTTTATATAGGACAAAGAGTTTCCTTATATGGTTACTAACATTAACAAAAAGAAATCTCTGAGTTGTAATTCATAACCAGATTTAGATTTCTCTCTACCCTATGGATTGTTAATTGCATGACAATGTCATTAAAATGTCTCAGCTATGCTTACAACTGGTAGTGTACAAATTGTTTGAGAAAAGTAGCTTCCTGTACCGACTTGCCTATTCAGAGGCCAGATCAGACAAAAAGGGATTTTATATTTATAATTGAGAGCTGAGGTGCAGAAGGACTACATGATTCATCCCAGACCATATAAGATGTGCACAGAAGAGCTGAGACGTGAAGCGAGATGTATCCCTGGCCACTTTGCCAAGCACTGGAGCACTGGCTGAAGCTCAGTGATACCAGGAAAGGAACCTGACCCCTAAATGAGTTTTGCACAACAGATGGGCCACAACCATTATGAGGTTATTGGAAGCATTGCTTTTACCCATTAACTGCATTAGGCTTGCTCATAATCCTAGTTAGTGTCTGGGACACATCTGGTGTATTCTCTATGTGTCCAGTAAGTGCAGGAGACCCCGAGAGCTCCACATGTGCAGTGCAGTGCTGGATGAAGGACAAAGGGGCTTCTTTAACTGTACAAGCCATTAATCATGATGAGTGTGGCCACAAAATGAGTATGGTCTGCTGATGAGTGTGGCTGCTGCCCTTGTCATCCAATTTCTTGAAATGGGAATGTTCTCTGTGCAGATGGCCAGTGCTACGAGTACAAGTGGATGGCCAGCCCATGGAAGGGATCTTCTCGGACTGTATGGTGCCAAAGGTCAGATGGTTTAAACGTCACAGGTAACTGCTCTTTTTATATACACAAAAAAAAGCGCCTGGAAAACAGGTGGATAATGTGTTTTCCCAATAAACTGGAAAAAAAAAAGTATCTGCTAAAACCACTTTCTGGAGTACGAATCAAAATCATCATCTTTTTGCATATTAATGATGTAGTTTCTTTTCTGGAATCATGCAGCATGTAATGCTAAAAGTAAATATAAATATTATCTTCTGTAGTGGACCTGAAATGTTTTACATTGTATATGTTGGGGGGGTTTCTTACCATAGGCATCTTTACACTTCTAAATGTAGAGTTTCAAATTTCAGGCCTTACAACAAAATTTTTATGTATTACAGGTAATTTCAGTGCCTATTCAAAGCAAAGAAAGTTGCAGAGCTTGATAATATCATCCATATATGATATATCTCCTTAAAGTTAAAAAATATAAAATTCTAATAAATGTGTTAATATGAGTTTATTTCTTTACTTTAGTGCCATAAATCTGTATTAGGATACATAATGGACTGCTATGAGATGTTGTGACTTTTTGTGCAAGCCAAAGTACAAAAAACATGATTTAGGAACAACTGAGATCTCAGAAGAAAATCTTCATATGAATTTATTTATGTGGATTTACATATTGGCAATAGGGATTCATTTAAGCTAAGATTTATGCATTTATTTAAATAATTTTTTGTATTAGAATAAGTGACAGTAAAAGAATCCCAGAGAGTGTAAACATATCCTCAATGCCAGGTGCTGTCAGGTCAGTCACAGCAGGGGAGCTGTTATTTATGTACTGCCATCACATTACTTCTTCATCATGGAATCCACCATAACTGTGTGTTGTAGAAATAAAATATTTGTATTATTTTTACAAGGTGTTGAAATAATAGATAAAAATATCTTGCAAATCTGATCTTGTGGTGTAGGACTATTAAAACACATCTTGTTCACAAGAAATGCAAGAGGGTATTATTTATGCACCTTGATTGCTTCCTGCTTAGCTAAGATGTTTCTACAGTAAGTAAAACTCTAAGTAAGATTCTTATTGAGAGTAATATAGGATATTATCTATGAAAGGTCCTATAGGATTTGAAGTAAATAGCATCTTGGATATTATGGCTCTGAGATGTTAAAATCAGAATATATTCATAAATCACAGTCAGTCACATGAAAATAATAATTTCTCCTGATGTGACTGAATACAGATTTGTGATAAATTCTAGGAAAGACAATTGTATGACTATGTATTATCGGCAGATTTTTCATAATGGGACCTCCAAGGCAGACAAACCTCAGACCTATATTGTATCAATTTTTTTTTCTCAAAGTTTGTCTCTATATGGCCTTAAAACTATGGTAACTTTCTGATTTGAAAGGAAGACTAATGGAATATTCCAGAACATGCAATCACTGGTCTTCATGCAACACAAAACTGTATTTTTCATGTGTTTCTGTTAAATGCAAAACTATAGTTTTCATGGAGTTTATAATGGTTTTCAAATGCAGCACTTAGATATAATATTCTATTATATTAATATGTAATGTAGAGGGAACTTCTCTACATTAAATATACAGTAGTGAACCAGATTTTAATTTACATTTGTACATTTTCTGAAAGCGTTTTGTATAAACTACAGTATTTATGAGCTCCTCAATGTGATAGACACTCATACATGATTGATTTAAATTGAGATTACTTATTTTTGATTCAGAAGCAACCAATATCTCTGATTACTGTCAGCTTTATTGCTGCACATTTGACTCTAACGTAGTGTATTTTAAATCAGACATTTTTGAATAATTATTGTGAGGTTTTTTGGTATTTTAAGGTCTTTCTCTATTTACTTGCATAATATCATTGTGCTGAATAGCTCTTTTTTACTTGAAGGTGTTATATCCCATGGGCGATGAGGCAACTCTTTCCTTCTGCTTCCTTGGATGACTGATATTTTATTACATAGATTCCCACAGGCATGTGATTTGTATGCTAGGATATATGATTTTCTTTTCTGGGGGTGGGGAAAACTTATGGCAACCAGCAGGGTTTTCTTTGTTCTTCACCAGCCATCCTGTTAACACTTGGATCTACATAACCACAACTAACTGCATCTGCTATGGTTGTGACCAACCCCAGCTATCAGGATTTCATCATCATATCACACCAGTATGAAAATGGTATTAATTTAGGAAGTGCTTGATAAGTTGTCCTGTAGCAGTATAAATTTTAAATAATGTGATGCATATCCCTCTTCTGTAAGCTAAAAGGAAGCACAGGGAAATCGAAACTGATTCTAAATGCATTTTAAAGTCTTTCTGGTTGAAATGATAGTGAAAGCCTGATTGTGTGTATTGGTCCATAACAATAACTGCACTAAGCTGTAGAAATGAAAACTGAGTCTGTATTAAAAACAAAAGACTGAAATCCACAATATCATTAGTATTGTAACATTCAGTACATGTTTTACTGATAAATCTGCTTTCCTTTTGTAAAATCTCAGACTAACATGAAGCCTTGATTCATAAAGGCATGTGTAGAAGTGACCCAGTAGCAGCAGAAAAGAGGTATCCTTTCATAAACAGGATGAGTACCTTGTTTTCAGTTCAACAGGAAAAAAAAAAAGAAAAAAGAAAAAAAGATGCTTTTATTTCTATTGTGGCCACAGTTTTAGTATGTGAGTCAGAAGGAGGGCCCTAGAGAACCAAATCTGTTCCCTTGACTACAACAAAGCATTTAAATTGGTTTTTTAGGCAATCCACCAAAGGAAAAAAGGGGAAAACAAAAGGCTCCATTGCCAAATATTAGTTCTCAAAAAAGCACATGAGGTTAAATACATCTGCCGTATCCTTACTTTACATATAAGAAAATATTTGATTCCAATTATCCTTCACCTTGGAATAAAAGGACTCTTACATTCAAATTAGCAACAAGATTGTCATCCATGATATACTGCAGCAAGTGATTTCATCAGTGGTGAGGTATTGCCATGTGAAAATATGATTTTCTGTCCTACAGGGGGCTGTTTAGTGATGCGCCAACCAGATGCTGACAGGTCATGTAACCCACCGTGCAGCCAACCCCACGCTTACTGCAGTGAGGTATGTGCTACTGCCTTGGAGCATAGAGCACCCCCACGAGGGCTTCCCACACATCTCTTGATTACAAAGATTATGCCAGCAAAAAAAGTATTTTCAGAGATTTTCTTAATCACATATTTGTTAAAATCAGCCTCGTGCAATTTTCTACGTTTCAATTAAATGTTCAATAATCTCTGTTGATACGGTATGAACCTGCATAAAAACATATGAAGGGGTATTCTCCAGGCTAGCACTCATCAAAACAGTCTTCTCTTCCAGTCATCCATGTTGTTATGCTTTATAACTCCCAGAAAACCTTGTTTTTCTGCTGCACATTGTAAAACATTTGTTCCCTACAGACTAGAGCGTGCAGTTGTGAAGACGGATACACTGAAGTTATGTCCTCTGATGGCACACTCGAGCAGTGCACTCTCATCCCGGTGGTGGTGATCCCCACCATGGAGGACAGAAAGGGAGATGTGAAAACCAGTCGAGCTGTGAACCCTACCCAGCCTTCCAGTAACCAGTCAGGACGAGGAAGGACCTGGTTTCTACAGCCTTTTGGGCCAGGTGAAGTCATGCAATGAGCAGTTCTTAGTGCTGAATACTGCTGCAGGGTCTGGCATTTATATTTTTGTACACCTAGGAAGACCAGAACAACCCTTGACCGTTCATTTAAGAAGGCAGACAGCTACTCTCAGTGAAAACAAAGGAAGAGACATAAGTAAACACCTAGCCCTCTCACTACTTCATCAATATATTTAGTGAAATCTTATATCGCAGATTTCCTTTCAGCCATTCTACCTGTTAGAGTTCACAGAAGCTATTTGAAATGTGACTGCAGAAAGGAGTTTGCTGCAAAGGTGCAAGCCAGTATATTAAATTATTGTGTTTTAACCAATAGTTCTGTTGACACAGGAATGAAAAGATAGCACTGAAGACTGCCAAGAGTAAAGACTTCTTAAAATTTGCAGCCATAGCCTGAATTGTAGGAAAATAATTGGTATAGGCATGCTAATGCTTTTCTGACACATCCATATTTAAACTAATTCATGTTAGTCACATGCTAACCATATTATTGATATTTAGCATAGACCTGCTCTAAGTCTCTATGAGCAGTATTTGCTTTTATGATGGACCATGTTCTTTAGAGCTGAGCAAAAATTTATATGCATAAAAAGTGGCATAAAATATAAGAGTTATTTTGTGAAAAACTTCATAAAGTCCATCATATAATCAGATGTCAGTAAATATTTTCTAGAGCTACTAAATGTTTAGATAATAAAAACTTTAACAAAATATTTTCACATAAAGAGATATGTTGCATGTCCAAAATATTATTAATATAGACGTGAGTAATTGGTTATCATCTCAAGTGTCTGTTAAGTCACATAGGGCTATATAAACTAATACACTTGTGTATTGGGCTGGTCATTTATTTCTAAAGGGGTTTTGAGTGTTTTTAATTGCAGAATTGAAAGCACTATCTTTACATGCATAATCCATAAGAGGTTTCAGGTTGAGATTTCTAAAAATATTTCTAATAAGCAGATTAAATAATGTTCGGGTTAGGAATTAGAAATACTTGTGTTAGATCCCATTAGTCCTACTAGTATTTACTATTGTTTGTACTTTGATATTATATTTGATACCTGCAATAAAATGGTCTTTAATCCAAGTACTTTAATCAACAATAAAAAATAGAAAATTAAACTTTTCTGGTCCTCTTTTAAAAACCAGCATCTTACCAAATGTGTTATCATTTATTCATTTTAGCTAAACCCTCCTGAAAATGGCAGAGAGTGTGTTGTAGCATGCAGAGTGATAACAATAAGCAAATATCAGACAGTCACCTTGAATAATTTAGGAATATGGACCCTCATGTGAGCTCAGGGAGTGTTTTGGAGCAAGGTACATTTGAGAATCTTCATGCAAACTCACTAATTTGATGCCATTCGACTTGGGAAGGAAACATAGTTCAGATAATCTCAAATATACTCAATAGAACTAATACTTTATGCAGTGAAGTTATGAGCAAGTGTGAGAGAAAGTGAACTTTTTCCAATTCAGATGCAATTTAGGGTTGATTGTTTTATTTCAGGGTTGGATATCTATCGGAAAGGTTTGGGTTTACTCTGGCATGATTATTCTTTTCCTCACAGTTTCTAAGTCTAGATCTAAAATAGTTCTTTCATTTTCTTCCACAAATTACATTGCAGTTCCAGAAAGGAAGGTATTAAAACTGTCCTCTTCAGTTGTCTGTGCTGAGGTATTACCACAAAAAGATGAATCTGAGATGTCAATTCCCTTGCATTCTTAGAAATAATCTGTCCAGAGGGAATTCAGAAAGCCAGAGCTGGATGTCAGTAGTTGCATAATAGGAATGACCTCATTAACAGAGTTCCTTGCTTTGACAAAAACAAATAAATCTGTATACAAGATATTGCCAGCCTTTTTCCAAGGAAATGTTACTATTTTAAAAGAAGCCAACCTGAAAAAAACCTTAAAACTCTTGCATTTACTAATGGAAATAAGCCAAAGAGAGAGGAAACTAACCTATTTAGCAATACTAAAGTCTGAATTCTTCTCATTGGTATTATCATATCACAGGATATGTCAGGTCAAATCTACTGTTTCATTAATCTTTAATGGATCAGTTATTTCAGTTATGTCAGTTATTATCAGTTATAACGTTTCATTAGGTTGATTAAGGTAAGGAAGGTAAAATGTTCTGATATTGATAGTCTTGAACAACTTGTCCACATGACAGCAAGACTTTGCTTTGCTGCAGACCAGAAAGCCTGAGCTTAACTGCAGAGCAATGGAGAGCACTACTGCGTAACCAAGCAACCTTAGCCTAACTTCTGTTAATATTATTGTGGAAATAAAAACTGTATTGATGATGTCTTTTGGTTCTGCAGAGCTAACGAGAAGCACTAAGTGTTTGGTCAGAAAAAAAATTATCTGTATTTGCTTACATTGAAAATACACACAACTTCATGACATAGAACTTGTACCACTTGAAAATGAAATAATTGTTTTATAATGATTATTTTTTTTAATTGTCAAGGAAAGGCAACGAGGCCAGCTAAACCCCTGGAAAACAATGTTTGCAGAAAGCCATTTAGAAATTTTAAAAATGAGTTGGATAAAAGTAGTGAGTCAAAAAGCATGCACTCACCTTTAGTTGTGACATGATCATTTGGGGGCAGAGCAAAACCCCATAGACAAGGCCACATCATTTTCCTCATAGACATGGGTGCATCTGAGGCAAGAAGGAGAGTGGTATGTATGCCTAAACATCCAGGGACGTCGTGTCCAAAACACAAACTTCACAGGCTGCACATAAATGCAGTCCTTATTAACAGACAGTTGTTTTATTTATGAGCATGGGTTGTGGGGTTTTTTTTGTTTTGTATTTTTATTCCGTGAGGAGAAGTTATTTATAACAACAAAACTTGCATTTGGAAAGAAATTTTAAAATTTTACTACTTTATGCAGTAGTGAAAGTCGTGTATGTGCAGTTAAGGGATGGATGACATACAGCGTGCTAGGGACATTTAAAAACATACGAGTAAATAGGGACAAGAATAAAAATAACAGGCAGATTGTTTTACCAGAGCTAGAATAGGAAGTGATGCTAAATGAGTCCCAGGCTGATGCCCTGCCCTGTGATCACACTGAGGGATTGCTCGCTGCCAGAGGGCCACAAAGCTGAGTTTCTGGGTCTCTCACCTGCTGCCTCTGCCCCAGATCTCAGCTCCATTTCAATTATCCTGACTTCAACTGAAAAGCAGAGCACAGAGAAGTCATTGCTCAGTTATTTAACAATATTTATGCTGATTAAACTGTAATTGCTAGTGAAGACATTTATTTTGGATTCTTAAAGTATTTCTATGCTATATCAGAACTAATAATGCAACAAGACTAACTCAAACACTACTGACTAACATTCATTCCTTTTAGATGGGAGGCTGAAGACCTGGGTTTATGGTGTAGCTGCTGGTGCATTTGTTTTACTCATCTTTATTGTTTCTATGATCTATCTAGCCTGGTGAGTTCTTTAATTATTTATAAGAAAACAGTCCCCTCACAGACTGTAATGAAAATGCTTACATCTGCTGCTGTAGAAACTGCAGGCTCTTCTGTGAACTGCAGTGTTTAATTTGCTGTGTCCTTTTGTCCAGACTCAGGTTAGCAGATTCTGGTTGTACTCTAAATGATAGATCACCAAATGCTCTTATGAGGGTATAAGAACTTGCAAATATGGGGTAGCTTAGTGTAGTAGTTCATTTTATTCATTCATTAGTTCAATTAGTTCAATTCATTAGTAGTTATTTTTGCTCAGTTTATCTCAGTTGTTATATACAGTGTCCAGAATAATTTTATTGTGTCTGTATCAAAAAATACTGAGAGAAATAGCAAGAAGGAAATTTAACCTTGGATAACCAGGCAAATAATATTTTATATTTGACAAGATATACTAATACAGAACCAGAAAAAATTGGAAAGTTTCTCATTTTTTTAATACATGAAATAATACTTTTTTTTTTTGCACAAGACACTTTTGAGAATGTGCTCCCTGTAGTTTTCTAGTTCTTGTTTGGAATTTCTGATCCAGATGACAGTACAGGTGAAAGGTGGGGGAAGTGTGGTCATATACATCAGGCTCTTGGCTGTACTGTATTAGTAGATGTTNATGAAATAATACTTTTTTTTTTTTGCACAAGACACTTTTGAGGATGTGCTCCCTGTAGTTTTCTAGTTCTTGTTTGGAATTTCTGATCCAGATGACAGTACAGGTGAAAGGTGGGGGAAGTGTGGTCATATACATCAGGCTCTTGGCTGTACTGTATTAGTAGATGTTTGGGGGTTTCTGGGTATGTTTGCCATTCAGTAAACTTTGCCCAAAACCTCACTTCTGCCTAATATAAAAATTTTGGGGTTTTTTTGTTTGTTGGTTTTTGGCCTTTTTTTTTTTTTTTGGTTGTTGTTGTTTCTTTCTTTGGTTGGGTTTTTTGTGGGTTTTTTGTGGATTTTTTTGGTTTTGTTTGTTTGTTTGTTTGTTTTTTGGTTTTGATTTGTTGGTTGGTGTTTTGCAGGGGTGGGGTTTGGGGAAAAGGAAATCCATTAGCATTCAACAACACTGGACTGGAACCTATGGCTACTGCAAGTCATTGTAACAAAAGGTTTCGTATAAAAGATTCAGGTTTGAGCAGCCCAAGTGACACAGCTGAAAAAAGATTTTGGGCAAGACTGAGGGTGCACAGGCCTGATTTAAAGAAATGCTTACATTGCACTCTAAAAGAAGTACTCAAGCATGGATAAATATTCATTTTCTTTTGGCCTGGTAATTTTTTTAAACTATATCAAATGGACTGGAAATACTGCTGGATTAAAATCTAATTCAAGGCTAGACAAGAATGTTATGGCAAACAATCATACCTCTGCTATTAATGACTGGTTTGATTATAGCATCTAGAATTAATTGTAGTCATTCCAACAAGTTTAATGAGATAAAACCAACCAAAAGATGGATCTTTCCTGTGGAAACCCTTCATGTGTCAAGGGCAGTTTAATATTTGAGTCACATTATTTAAAAGAACCTGATAGCAGCTTTGATACCTGACCAAATATTGCATGGCAGGCTCTGAATTCTTCTGAAAACTGAGTGATGTTGCAAGAGTACCTGCCAAGGATTTCATCAGGTCACATCAGCACCATATCAGCTTGTTTCTGAGCAACTGAGCTTTGAATTAGGTATTGCTTTGGGTTGATAAAGAGATAATTAGTGATCCCAGTGAAGGTTTTAGGCTTACGGGTTTTATGAACAAACAACTGAATGCATTATCAACATGCTCATCTTTCATTTAAAACTGAAATACATTTTTGTGTGTTATTAATTTCTTGTTCTGTTTACGAATTATCTTATTGTTTCAGCAAAAAGCCAAAGAAGCCCCAGAGAAGGCAGAACAACCGACTGAAACCTTTAACCTTGGCTTATGATGGAGATGCAGACATGTAAAATACAACTGCTCATGCTGACAAATGGAGTCTAAACTATAGGAATGAAATCAGAAGGTGTCCAAAGCCACAGGGATTTTCTATGGAGTGGATTAACTGTTTTGAATTTTTCTTTTTTGTAACTGCACCATAGATAAAGAAGGATGGATTTCACAATGCCTACCGATATTCAAGGTATTATTGCTTTACTTTAGACCATCAGCACTGAGAAATCAGGCAGAATCACGTTAATAGACACTGCAGTTGGAGATCTGTGGTGTTTCCTCAGTCTTAGAACTGAGCAGCACTTCTGCCTCCAGAATACTGTAGCTGACATAGTATTAACACTTGGAAGCCCCTGCATCATTAACCAAGTATAATCAGCAAGCATGACGAATTTGTACCAAGCTGTCTATGACTCTTTATATTCAAACATAACATATATACTCAGTTGAACCATATGTATTATTCTATCAGATTATATATGTGATGAAGAGCATTTTAGTGCTTAGTACAATATTAACTTTTAACTGGGATTAACCCAATGAGCAAAATCAACAGTTTGCCAGTTGTTGATAACTTGTGTTAACCTGCTTCTCAGAGGGCAAAATTCTTGTAAAATTCTGTCCTGTTACCACTCCAAATTATAGAGGCCTCATGTGTGCATCCAGAAAGGAGGCATTCTCAGATTCACTATTTTCTAGTGGTTGATGTCTGGAAAAAAATACCTGCTGTATATGTTACAATATGTTTCTACTTTCTCTAACTCAAACTGTTGCCTGCATCTTTTTTGCTACATGTAAGGCAAATTTTTGCACTATATTAGTGCAGCATGATATGCACTTAACTAGTATTGCCATAGAAACTGCCTCTTTTCAGAAAAAAATAATGATGTATCTTGTGCAAGGAGTGTCAAGTAGACAGGTCTTGGATCCTGAAGAGAGTAGTGTTCAGTTTGGACTGCGACGGGATGGAATCAGCTACGGCGTGGGCTGTACACACACCGTTCCTCATCACAGCAGCCATTTGTACTCAACACCATGGCAGTAATACAAGTGTCTAGTTTCCTGCCCCATCTACCTATACTGGTATAGATTGTCCTGCTGGTTTCTAATTGTACCTTGAAGGCTGTTTATGACTAGATTTTTTTATATTTGTTAACTTTGTTAGAAAAAGAAGAAAAGAAAAAGAAAAGTGGTTGCCCTGTCATCCTGAGTGACATACTTCTTGTCTAAAAAGATGTTCTGATTGTTCAACTAAAATAAAAGGGTTTTACTTTTCTTTCCTTCTATTAATGAGAGCTTTTTCACTGTTACTGGCAGTGCAATACTCAGAGATGTTTTGTCTTTTCTAATTACGATAATTCAATAGACTCTTTTAATCATTCAGTTAAACTCCTGAGTGTACTGGCAAGTAAACAATAAGATCAATAGTCCTGCCATTTTAATACTCATGACTTTTTAAAAAACTCTGGCAGTATGAAAACTCACTGTTAACCTCTTCCATGCTTATGGCTTTTCAGTGTTAGGCTTCCAACATGAAGCTCATTGACTTGCTACTCGTGTGACATGGCTGTTACGGATGTGATCCGTGACCTGAGAAAAGTAATTCTCCTCAAATGGCTTCTGTGTGCAGCCAGAATATACAAGTGACTGTGCCACTACTAAGCAATACAAAACTTTATCAGGCAACCTCTCAAAAATAATTGTTACATAAAGTTCAATATTAGGTTCTCAGGTCTTTTTTATAGCCTAAGCCACTTCTGCCTACTCATCACTCTATTTACTCAAGAAGCACCAGTTTTTGCACACTGAATGAAACTAGCTTTGCAAACTTTGGCCCAGATCCACTGAAATCAATGGCAAGACTCTCATGGACATCAATAGGTAATATCAGTTCTTAAAAATACACACCTTTGTTCTTTGTAGAATAATTCTTGAAACCAATGACCATTTTGTGGATATTCAAGAGAGATTATGGTCCTACTTTAACTTAGCTGCCATATTATCAGTGTGGTGTTGCTGCATCAGGAAAATTACCTTCATCCCACTGTGTAGGTATTCCCCATATGGGAATGATGAGCAGGGGAACAATGGTAACAATCTTTGGTGCAAGTTTAAGTTCTCATTTTATAACTTGATCCAGGTGCAGCTGCTGAAATTTCGTGGCCTCCTGCCACAGCAGTGGTTCATTCATATATGTATTACATATATGAATGAAGTCTTACATCACCTTGTAAAGACCCATTGCAAAAATACAAATCTTGATAATTTTAATTTTCAGCATTCTTGAGTAGAAAACGAGAAAAACTTGGTTGGTTCCTCTTTTGTCAGACATACAAAACCATGGAAAAATGATAAAGTATTAAAGAACAATAGCTACATGTGGAGACAGATTTTAATAATGATTTCTATTCTTTTAAAAGTCTGATTCTGTGTTGTGGAATAGTTTTGGACCAAGCAGGCATTGAGGGAACAGGGTTTCTTTCATTGGCAATGAGTCATCTTTATTTATGTCACTGGCTGGTCTTAGCAGGAGCTGTTTCCTAGTTCCTGCCTTGAAGAATTTTTTGTCCTAAATCTAAGCATTTAATAACTTGAAGTTAAAGATATGACATCTCCTTTTTCTTACCATATTAAACGGATAACAAAGAGATAAGAGGGTTTTTGAAGTATGTTTGGCCTTTGCAATCCATGCAAGTATTTTAGTATGTGTTGCATTTTATATCCGATCAGTGAATATCTGGTGCACATCTGCATCATACCAGAGCTGCATTAAAAATCTAGAGTGCATTTTTATTATTATTTTTTCTATGAACAAAGTGCATGGAAATTTGAAGCCAGAATGGCTTCCCTCATTATCAAGAAAAAAATACTGGGCTGTAAGGAGGGCTGAAATTCTGTGTAAATCTAAATGTTGCAAAGGTGATTAGGCCCTCTAGCATTGAAACAGAAATAAATAATATGTGAATTATCAATATAGAATGAAAAGCAATTTGCTTTAAAAATCAGAGTGCTTCTACAAATCCAGTGCCTAAAGCAGCCACTACTGTAGATTATTAGTTTGTGAAAGTAATGTTTCCAGTGATCAAATAAACCATTCAGAAAATAGCAAAGTAGGTATTTTCCTGTTGATGTGGTGGTTTATATTTTCCTTTTTAAAGCTGTAGTTTCTAGCTTACTGTGTCTGCTTTGAGTCCTGGAGCAGTTCCTTTTTGAAGCTTTGATTCAACTGCACAAGCCTGTTTATATTTGGTATAAAGCATCAATTTTGAAACCCCCTTCTTCCTGCCAAAATGTAATAAAGTTTTTTTTCCAATCTTACAATTTGAAGAGACCAATTTAAAAACTCTATGTGTAAATCACTGTAAAATATACCTTGAATTAAATGGAAAACTGTCTTTTTACCTTTATGTAAATTGTTAAGAGTTAAGAGTTTATTTTGCCTAAATTAATTTACTTGAATATTTATTTTGTAGAATGAGGAGGCAGCTGTCTGAGGAATGTTTACCTTTTTTTTTGGTTAATGTTAATTTGTAAATTGTGTAATGCATTTTTATTTTTTAAATTATGTATATTTCTTTTTTAATGCACAAAATGTTTACTTACAACTACTACTGCAAATTTGTGTATATTGTCACTAAGCTTTATTCAGTTAATACAGATGATGTGAAAATGTAACAAGTCTTACATTTTCATCTGGGTTATTTTTACATAACTGATGTATTGCTGACAATAAATATAAACACAAAATCATTTAATGTCTTTTTTTAATAAATGTAGCATACTATGCTGGGATAGATTAACAATAAAAGCCAGATCCCAAAAAATATGACCACCTTTTAAATAGTCTCTTCTTTTTTCTGAAAGGCATTATTCTTGTTAAAAATTAGTCTTTCTATTTAAAAAGAATTATACTTTCTGATGCAATAGTAACAATCAAGTCTGTTGCTACAGTCCTATTTGACTTGGAAATTTACAAAACATATTTAGTTGATTGATAAATATCCAATAAATGAAATTAAAAAAGATAATATTTTCTTCCTTGCCATTTTTATACCAGAAAAAAACAACCTTTCTGTAGAGAATAAAGGGGTCAATCAAGATCTCACTAAAAGATATCTATTTGCTTTAAGTGAAGCTGAATCTGTCACTGTCCCTAGAGAAAAAGAAAAAGAAGGAGTAATTTTGCACCTTTTCATAATTGCTTATATTCGATTTCTGTGCTCTCCAAAACTCAAATTTTCTCACATTCAGTTCTGCTGTGTAATTTACACACTGTATCATGGGGGGTTTGTTCTATTTTGGTAGTTATTACCTCCCCAGTAACCTTTCCAAGCTAACCCCTCAATGATTTAAACACAATTTTGAGAGCACAAAACTCTGATTTTCAAGGCATTTCAAGATTTTCACAAGTAACTTCTACCTACATTTTCTCCTGCTGGAATCCACAGTAAAACCACAGAAGCATTTGTCTTGAATTCCCACTTACCACCTAGTAGAAGAATAGAGGAATAGAGGAATTTTTAGATCATTTAAATGTGCTTAATTCAATACAGGCAAAATTTTGTAGCTAGTTAGCAAACATCAGAAAGAAGAAAATTTAAATTCTCATTTAAATTCAGAGAATTGGTTGTGGTATACTAATGAAGATGATAGAGTATTCATATTCAGTAAAGAAAGTGTGGTAGGACTTTAGCAACTGTTTGCAAAACTTTTAAATTAATGGGAAAGGGTAGTCTTTATTTTAAAAAGAATCCCAAAACATTATAGGAGAATATGATTTTCTAGTACAAGTGTGATGAAAGGATATGAAGTGAGAGGTAAATCCGGAGACTTAGATAAGCTTTGTAAGTGTTTCAGCCTTCTAGTAATGTGAGAACCTACAATATTGGAGAATCTAGAAAATCTAGAAAACTCCTGCTGAAACAGTAGTGAGCTTGAGTAGCCGTGCAGGATCTGCTTGGCATCACTATCAGTTCAGCTGTAGAAAAGGTTATCTCTAGATCTCCTGGTTGTTAATTTTTGGTACAGGAAAGCTGGCTGTCCTATCCAAAAGCAAGTAATGACGAGGTGGGTGAACAAACATTTGCACTGTTTGGGGGCAGGGTGTGGATGGGTTGGGTGTATATGTGTGTGTCTCTTAGTCTCTGCTTGTCTGTTCATTTATTTTTTGTCAGAGGCTTAGGGTGTGTAATTTTGCTTACCTTCCTTTGGGCAGTGTCCCTGGCTGTGGAGAGCATTTTCTGTGGTGACATTCTGGTGAAGCATCTTTACATTCTTTTGTAAAGGGGCAGCTTTTCTAAGTCCTTCTTAAACAGAAACAGTGGAAGGCTTACTTCAAGGCTTGCCTTAAATGACCCTGGCATGTGCCATTCCTCTTTCTGCTGTCAGGCAGCTCTGCTGTGGGGCAGGACTGAGCCTCACAAGGCACAGCAGTGTCACAGTGACAGGCTGCCAACATCACCCTGTGGCTTTATCCACACGTGGCCGTGCTGGGCATTGACCCTTCCAGCCTGAAGCAGAAGCCATTTCTGCTATTGATATCCTGACCTGCCTTGGCAAGTGGGTGCTGTTGGATACTGCCTAATCCTGCTTGTCCTGGTTTGGTTAGGGAACAGCTCTGCTGGAAAGGAGGTGTGTGGGCAGCGTGCTGACCGCAGCTCAGCTGCAGACTCTGGCCCTGAGGGAGGCAGCTGCACACAGGCTGCGTGGACAAGAGCTCCAAGGAGGTCATTAGTGCCCACCAACCCCCCAGCCTGCTTAAGGCTCTGCTCAGAGCCCCAGGACTGATTTGGACCCCCTTTAGGCAAGGGAAAATGTCAGATTATGCCCTTTTCTGACCCAGAGATGGGGCAATTGAGAGGCATTTTAAAAACTTTTATTTTTAGTCTCATGTAAAGGGTGAAACAATACATATGTTATAATTTTTGCCACCACAATCAGAAGCCAACTGTTGCCAACTATTCCTTGACAGGAAAAATCCTTTGATTTGTCACCATGGTGAGGGTAAAACTTAGTCACAGGATCATAATCTATGATAATAGCTCTTGTTTTCCATTTTCAAAGAAATCTCATTTCAAACAGTTCAATTACTGAGCCTATTTAATTATCATTATGGGTTGATGTATCTAAAAATCTTTGCCTTTTCAGGGAAAATAAGACTTGGTATTTGTCCATTTATAGATGAGGAGTTAGAGGCTCCTTCATATTTAATATTTTGTGGATTTTATTCAGAACCTAGCCCTTAAAGTTATGAGAATTATATTCTGAAATTGAAATTATAAAATGGATGAGGTTTTCTTTTATTTTCAAAAATACCCTTTGGAGTGTCTTATAATTCTTTTAAATGGCAGAAAATTGTTTCTCAATCAGTTTTGTTTAGCTTACAAATAAAAAATGTTTCACCACAGTTTCAGTGTTGCATTTCAAAACAAATATAATTTTTTCCTTCTCTGAATAATTATAATTAGAGAGAAAACCCTCTTTCTTACCTATACGTCTCAAAATGTGACTTAATTATCAGCTTCTTAACTCTTCCCAGTGCTGTTCCTTAAGACATCTATATGGAAAGAGCAATATGGTTTGTGCCCATGACCAGAATCTATTTAACAGTTCTGTGACTGGACATTCAGTTTGTTGGTGGTCCAGTGCTGACAGATTATTTTTAATGCACTGCCCAATGAAGTCCTACAAAACCTCTCCCAAGCTGGACCTGAACTAATTTACACAGCTTGTGTCATGTAAAAACTGTGAAATTTTCATATAAGGCAAAGGGTTACATTCTGTGTCTTGTTTTCATACTCGAACTCAACTCCCTTGACAGCTTTCTTCCTGTGCCCCCATTGTGTCTTGGTGCTTGACACAAATGCCAGATTTCAGCCTTACGTGGAACTTTCTGATTTGCACTGAGTGCTGTCATAGCCTTAATTCTCTTTTGATGTGTCTTCTCACTCTTAAGATCACAGTGAGACAACAATAGTTGCCAGTTGACAGCTTACAAGTACACAAAGACACGCTGTCAAAAGTAAAAATATGCATATGGAAAATGTGCATCTTGAGGCTGAAGTAATTTTTTCCTCTCTTCCTGCAACTAAAGGTACAACTATGTGTTTAGAAGCCTCAAAGATACCTAATTCTACATATTTTGATTGTGCCATTCTATTGTTGTTACTTTACAGTTTTCTCTATTGTTCCCTTTTTATATTCATTTTGTGTAAACTTTAATTGTAGAATTATGGTAAGGACTCTCTCCTCTGTGTGTGCAATCATAGAAGGGAGAAGTCTCTCTTTGAAACCCTGATTGTGATATAACAATAAACAATCATTAACACAAGCTCGAATTCTCAGTATCTGTTATTTTTACAAGAGTTCTGGGGTGAAACCTTTGTTTAATAGTTTGGAAATATTCTTAGGCTGCAACGTCCCTAAAGAGTGAATCACCTCAGGAATCAATCAAAATCCCTATTCCATGAACAGCTTTATGGCAGGAGGTTACTCACATTTTCTGTTTTGGAGTGTTATTTTGAACACACGTGGATGTTCTGGTTTTAGTTACATTATCTATAAGCTATGCCAACAACCTAAAGTCATTGGTAGTTCAGATGATCTTGAGGTATGTTTAAAATAGTTTCAAAGGGGTGTCTAGCATCATCCATATGTTAACAGAGCTGTGTTCAGGTGGATATGCAAGGTCAGGAGTGACATCTCCATACGTGTGTCTTTCAGTTTTGGGTCTCATTTTCAGTTTTGATATTCCACAAGATGAAATTGTCACCATTTAATTTGATTTTTACTGAGATGTACTGAGATGAGAACACCACATGTACTCAGGACTGAGGAAAATTACTTCTCAGCCACAGGTCTGCTTCTTTTCAGCCAGAGTGTTCCCTATGTAACCTCCAATTTGGTTATTAGTCCCCAAAACGTAAACTAACAGTTATTAATAAAGGCCCTGTGACCTACTAGCAAAGAACCAATTTCCCATATAGAGCCTGACTCCCAAGATAGTCTGAGAAACTGGGAAGAAATAAAGTTCCACTGATTCATTCTTATATGTTTTTAACAGAATTATGTTGGTGTCTTCCTCACTGCTTTGTTCTTCAATCTTCAGAATGAAGAGTTCTGTAGCTCCATTTTGTGAGAAGAAATTGGTGACACCAGGATTCACTCAGCCAAGGAAAGAAAAAAATAATTAGCTGGCAGTTTTGTGACTGCCTGAAGTTGAATTTAATGAACTGCAGCAAAAGCTTTCTGCAACATTAGAACAGCAGCTGGAGCTAAATCCTGCATTTCTGTCTTAAATGGCCTTCACTTACAAGCTGATGAGCAACACATTAGTAGCAGTCATTTGTTCAGTTTTACAGAAATATAAAAGGAAGGTTTGCAGCACAAGTGAGAAGTTAATCATCAATCTCAAACTGACTCTCCAACCCTATTGCAGAATTGCAGTGCTGAAGAGGCCAGGGCAGAAGTCTAATGGCCTCAAGACTGTAAAAGGGCTCCTTCAGAAAGGCAAAACATTATTTACATTAAAAATTGCCATACTCCATCTCTCTAACTGCATTCACTTTAAAATGAGGTGGTGCTGCAGGTGACAAGACTTTCATCTGCCACCTTAGATCAACGAAATGGCAGTACAGGATGTTTCTCCAGAATACTTTATGGATCTCATCAAAAAGCCATGCCATGACATTAAAATTGTCTTTTTGTTTAACAAATTCTTATGAGCTATGAAGCTGTCTGCTATCATTTAAGGATTTATATACCAATAATAACACTATAGAGATTATAAGAAAATAATATAAGTGATAATAACATTTATTATTACTTATTTTACATTTTTAAAGTTTTTATGTTCTATTTAACCAGTTGTCAATTAGCATGTAAAACATCCTGGGCAGTCTCTGCTTAACTGTATTGAATTATGTGTATAACAAGAAATCACATATGCAACAGGATTGGGAGGTTTGTTGGTTTGATGGATTGGGGGTTTTTTTGTAGTAGGACAATTAATTGTATTATTTTTTTTTTGTAGGACAAAAAATTGTCCTATATTAATCTTTTTTAAACAGTTAGATCTGGACTAGTAATGGTTAGAGTAATTCTCTTTCAATTATGCTAATAAATTTTTAGCATTACTTATACAAGCAAGCAGGATTTTGAGTGCAACAACTCTGTAGCAGCAGAGAGAATTCTGGGGCAGATGGATGAGAAAAAAGGAGATGATTTTTTGAGTTATATTGATAGAGATACACTAATCTTCTCCTGGTACATCAAGTTTTGAAAAGGAAACAGAAAACCTTAAAAGCTAGCCACACTCTACCTTCAAATCATTAGAAAAATGTGTACAAATGAAAGAAAAGGTTGTCATTACCTTGGAGGCATTTCTTGCTGTATTTAATGAAGAAATTCAAACTAGTTTTGTAGGATAGTTAATTCCGAACTGAAGCAAAAATCCTAAATTTACTAAAACTGCACTATGTGCAAAACAATGTGATTAAAGAAAATTACCAACAATTATAATTTTTGTGCAAAATATATAAGTATTTATGAGCATGAATAAAACTTTTATCTGAACCATAATGGCAGAAGTTGTGTCACAAGGGTGGCCACGTAATTTTGTCCACCTAACATACCAATGAGCTAGAAAACTGTTCAATGTGGACAGACAACTGGTTCATGCTAAAAAAATACTGACTGAGCAGACATGGTAAAGAAGCCTGTGGGCTAGTTATGGAAAGTATTAAAATTATGAGCAACTGGAACAAAAAAGTGCCTGAAGTGAACTGAAGTGTAGCTAGAATTAACTGCAAAAACCTGCAAGATAGCAGCAGGGGAACAAAGAAAAACAAGGGAAAATATGTCATAAAGCAACAAGCCACAGCAAAATCTGATATGATCAAAGACATGACAAAGCATATGCTGTGAGGCTTCCTCAAGAGCAGAGTAGAATTATTTCAAAATATCTTACATTTGTGATAGTTAATAGAAAAATACTGCCTTTAACTACAGTTCAGCAAATGACCGGTGAAGACAGGGGCAGAATAAGCAAAGAATTGCTTAGCAGGAGTACAAGATCTTATAAAACAGCTTACTAGAAAAAAGATATTAATGAGTGGGAAATGTTAAATTAATCTTTAGAGAATTATAAAAAATGCAAAGTTTTCACAGCACCCTGGTGGCTTTTTTTTTTTTTTTTTTTTTTTTTTTTTTTTTTTTTTTTTTTTTTNTTTTTTTCATTTATACCCTCAAGCCAAGTATGATTCGTGTCAAGACCAGCAGTTGTCCACCAGCCACTGTGTCTGGCAGACTTTGATGGCTTTAACTTTTATGATGGGGACCAATTTGCTTCTGAACTGGTGCCATCTCTTAGCATCAACTGCCCTTCTGGTTCCAGGGTGGTAGGTTAGAAGCAGATCTGGGGTATGGCCTACAGCAGGAACCATTGCCATAAATCATCAGGGACAAGAAGCAGGGGAGCTGGTCAGTCTTCATTTCCTCAGAGAGTGACTGTTCCCAGCAGCAAGGATCACAGTGCACAGGGAAGCACCTGAAACATGCCTGCCAGTCCCACAGGGTTGAAGAGATTCTTGTGGAAGGAGCATTTGAAGGAATGTAAATGTCATAAAGAGGGGGAATATGAACAGTCAAATATTCCAGCACATTCAGATATTCAGTGTTCCTTCAGAATAAGGCAAGAAAAACACATAACTCAAGTGCGTGTAGACAAAAACATACTTTGATATATGGTCTGATAAATGGCCTTGAAGAATGTCAAATTTCAGCTCCAATATTCATGATTCTTACAATTAAAGCATACCCTCTCCAGGCAGTAGAGAAAAGGAAGCAGTAGAAGTCCCATCTGGCAAAGTATTCAAAACAAACTGCCTACAGCAGTGGAACATTTGCAGAGACAAACAATCCTGCTGGCCAGAGAGGGCACCCAGCTCCCTTCCATTAGGGAGTGCTGTGCTGCCAACAGGCCAGGTGTTATAGGGTGACACCTTTGCAAACATTGCCATTATGAAAAGTTGTTTTGCTTGCTTATAATTTCATTGATCTTTATGCAATTTCATGTTTTAAAGCTTCAGCTAAAATTGGATCCCACATGTTGACTTTCTAATTAAAAATAAGACCTGACAGTTCTTTGGTAAAAAGCCTTACCTTTTCAGATTTAGCCCCCTATCCTCATCTACAAGCACAATGCAAATTTTCTGCAGACTTTAGTGACATAGTTGCACCTGGATGTCTTCTTTGGCAAAACACATATCTATTTCATAATCTTTCAATAGCAAACAGAGTCATGTTTCTGTTTCTTCTCCACAAAAAATCACTATATTGTTGCAAGATGAAATAGCTCGACTACCAGGTTTGGTCTCACCCCTGTATGTGATAACCTATAACCAGAGGCTGCATGACCTCCCAAAACCCTCTTCAACACCTGGGATTCTCATGCACTGGACTCCCAGGCAACTTACCTCAAGGTAAAATTATGTCTGTAGCCCTAAAACAGGTCCAATCAGTTTTGGTTCCCAAAAGTTCCTCCATGGTTTAATGAGAATAGGGCCAAGGCACAAGGCCTGAGCACCAAATTCTGTGTACAGTGATATGAAGCACAGCTTTATGAACCTATCGAAAATAAACCACAGCCACAACAGTGGAACAATTTATAAGCAATCATGTTGTTAGGAAAGGGTAAAAACTTAAGGAAAAGCAGCAAAGCTTATTTGCATAGCAGAGGGCCAGAGCAGCCATACAGCTCTTCTGGCAGTATGTAATAGCAAATGATTCAAAGGATAAAAAAAGTCAGCTTCACTGAACTGGGTGTAAAATAACTCCCTCAGTCAGCCTGACTCACCAAACCAGATGAGACATTTAGGTAAACATATAAACTTTACAAAACTTCCAAGCACTAAACTCCTTAATTATTGCAATTTCTTCTGTTTCATTAAAAAAAGGTGAAAAAAAATGTCTGGGTACATGACAAAACAAGAGAAATTAAGAAAGCAATGACAGCTTGTGAGGACCTCAAATTACTCAGGAGATCAATTAATAGACAATATGTGAAACGAAGCAGTACAAAACAAACTTTTCCACAGTACCTGCTTTCATCTTACAGCTTGCACAAGAAACAGCAGTTCCAGAGAGTTCTGGGCTATGAAGAGCAGAGTGCTGCAACAGCATTATGAGATTGTGCAGCTGCAGCAAGAACAGCCAGCCATGCAGAGAGAGCTCCCACATTCGTATGGTTTTCTTGCCCAATGCTAACAACTGTTAAAGAAACAATAAAAACAGAAAAAAAAAGGAGAGTCTTCACAGGACATGGGCAAACTGGTGTGAAAAAGAAACAATATCTCCTCCCAGAGGCAATACCAGAGAATTTCAGATTCATTACAACAGAGTCCACCAAGGAGACTATTGTGTCTTGACAACGGTTTAATTTAAAGGCAATAAATGAAGTATTTATTTCAGCTACAAGGAGAGAAATAGAAAAATATCAAGGCCACAGAGGATCTGATATGTCTGATTTCATATCATCAACTGCAATTCTTCAAAGATTTAAAATTTTAAAAAGAAATGAAACATGCTCCTTGGAATATATGTAGAGTAACTTAATACTGTAAATTCTTTTTTCCTGCTCACTTTTACAGAAGAGTTACCCTTGCTATGTACAACACATGTTCACACACCACCTTGTAAGTGAAGTGGCCATGGTCTGAATGCCAAGGATGGCTCACCCTGCAGCAGCTGGGAATTTCCCAAGCAATGCATGGATGGAGCCATCACAAAGCCTCTCTGGGCACTGAGGGGTGTTTTGGTGCTGGTTAAAGGAGAGGAAAAAGAGAGGTGCAGCTCTGTTGATTGTTCTCAGTTCTGGAGAAGCCCATGGACCATCATTAGTGCAGATGTATCCACAAGGGCTCCAGAGGATGCTGTTAATGACTTAACTACTCCGGGAAGTGCACCCTGAGATGCTCCCAGGTGTCACTGTGCTACTTGAGATAACGCAAATTAGAGAGAGTCTGTTAATATTCTCTTAGACTTCATAGATATGTTCTATAGAACTGTTTGGCCTTTTCAAAATAACATATTTATACTCCCATGTGCTTTTTCAAGTACATATTGTGTGGAATTGCTTAGTTTCCTTTCAACCAGTCATTAAAACCAGGTGCCCCCATCTTTTTTACTGCTGTGAGGGTGTAACACTAGTTATTAAAGCCCCATTGTGTGGATTTCCAATGTTCTTGTCTTAGAAAAAGAATAAAGACTCAACAGTTTCAAACATTTTTCCCTTTTCCATTAAAGCCCCCTGTAGTCTGAGGTAAAAGCAGTTTAATAAAGCCTCCTTCTGATGTTTACAGCTTTAAAAAGAAGAAAGGATTAACTTCAGAAAAGTTTAAGGGAACACTAAAACAAATTGGGGGCATGGTTTTTTCTGTCACTTTTGTGATGGTCTCTAAATTCTTTCACATGTCATCAGACCAATTAGCCAAATGGTGACCTATCAGTGAAAAAACTGAGCCAGAATGACTTCATTATTTAGCAGGAATAGCACCTTTTCAAACAATACCATCCAACTTTCATTTCTAAGAATCAAAGAGGGACTTCAAACATGTTAGATTGCCAGCAAAGAACCATAACTGATTTTAAAAAAAGTGATGAACCAACAAAAAAAGATTAATCAAGAGGTGCAAATGAAAGCAATGAATCTTTAGCAGATTTTTTTTTTTAGTACAAACATCAGTCTTTGCATGTCAAAATGACGAATGATGAAAAAACTTCACAACATTTTTTCAAGTGCTAATTACCATAAACTTTAGACTCCTGAAAAATTTACTGGTAGTTTAAAACTGATCTGCTTGTATATATATATAAAATTATGTATATATATATATGGGTGAGTTAAGATGTGTGTGTGTTAACTGGAATTACCAGCGTGTTACATTGTCTTGGTACAAGACCAGGAGGAAGAACAGAGGGTTGCATCAGAAACCTTTCAACAAGTATAAGGTGGTTTTAGTTTGTGTATGTCCCACATCCATTGCTAGGAGCCTAGCTCTGGAAATCATACCAATAATACCATTAATAAATGAAAAATGGATGTAGAAGCAACTTTAATACAAGGTTCCAGCTATCTTGGCAGTGAGCCAAGACATACTTCTAAGCCCAGGATATAAGACAGTTTTTGAAAACATAAGGCCTGAACTTGGATATGTGGATGACAATACATTTTCCAAGGCTTCCCCTTTGAGGTCCTGACTGTAACAGCCACATTTCCACTGCTGCAAAAAACCCCAGAGAGAATACAACCCCCAGGAGCCCTCAGGAGGTACCCAGGTGTCAAGCGCTCTGCCTTGCATTTTTGAGGGACTGAAAAAGTAACAACACCCTCTGAATAAGTATTCATTGAATTGAAAGACAATTAATAATTTTTAAGTTTAATGTTATCCATTAAGAGCTCTGCTTGTGTTTATAATTATTTTCCTCGTATCTTACAAATCAAATAACATCTCTCTCAGAAATGAAAACACATTCATGACCCGGAAAAGTAACATCTCTTTTTACTATCAGCCTTAAGCACAGTTCAACTCAGAGGGAAACCCCCCAAGAACTAAGGTGGACACATTCAAAGGCATGTACCACATTAAAGTGAAGAACAAGGAAACACCTCTGGAATAAGTGAACCCTCTGGTGTCCTGGGAAGGTGAATTTTCTAAGCCCAGGTCAGTTAAACCTCCTCTTTACCAGAATTTAGACCTAGGAAAGTTAATGATGGGCCTGCAACAGAGACCCATATGCAGAAAAATAACTTTGATACCTACTTTAGAAAACCAGAAACTGCCATATTTTTACATTTGGAGTCTACAATTATTAACATTATTACCAGAGATTTTCTAACTCTTTCTTCATGCCAGTGCTCCTGCAACACAACAGCTACTTCCAATTCATTCCTCAGTAACAGATGGGTATGAGAGCTCCTGCACTGAACACATGAATAATGAACAAGGCACACTTTCTGGATGAGAACTACACAACTGAAGTGTCTCTCCTGTCCTCTGCTTCTTTCTGTGTTGATGTTATTCCTACTTTATTATTGTCCTTTCAAAGATTTTCTTTGGAGAGAACACTGGAATTAAATTACTTTACTTTTGACTGACTGCAAAACTGCTGTCAAGTAACCAGTGTCACCAATCTGCCTCACAAAGTACAGTCAATATTTTCTAAGATAAACTTTGCCAAGCTGATTTTGTCTAGCAGCACTGATGCTGAAATGTGCACTGGACTTATGTAGGAGGAGAGAAGAGTATTTGGCAACAGGTAATAAAACGAAAAGACAAAGCTCATGAGACTGTAGCCAGTGCGAGCTTACATGTTTTGAGAATGAAAAAAGGTAGAAAATGAGAATGGAAATGAACACATGGATAATATCAGTATTTCATATTTGGTTATTGGAGGGCCTCATTACCTGAAAAATATTGAGTCTTTTATTGTGAAAACACCTTGGGTGGCTCTGAAAAGTCTTATCTCTGTATCCACCGTGATCTTTAGGTGATGACTATTTTGTACATGACAAAATGATTTTTTTTTTTTTTTCTGGCTAAGGATCCATCTTCCCACCTGGACACAATACCTGAGTTTTTCCAATCTGTCAGCATTTCTGCACTTCAGCATCAGTGGCAAGCTGTGGGCCTGGCAAAAGCAGGACAGTGCCTTTGCTGGGGCCCTGGAGAACCCTTCATTTACTGACACAAGAACTCTCTCTGCTGTTAACATGAAAATCCTGCCTGGTAACTGTGGCAGACAAGACACAGAGATAAAAATAAAATGAAATAAAAAAGATAAAAGATAATAAATAAATAAATATAAACTATAAACTAAACTATAAACTATAAACTATAAATAAAATTTTAAAAATTAGAATAAAGTAGAGTAGAGTAGAGTAGAGTAGA
>VWYP01032717.1:0-51631 GCA_013400435.1 Pycnonotus jocosus | reverse complement strand
CGTGCCGGCGCCTCCCGCGCTGTCCCCGCTGTCCCTGCAGGAGGCGGGAGCGGCCGCCAGGCGGCGCTGCGGGAGGGGGCTCCTGCGAGCGGCGCCGCCACCGCCCAGCCTCGCCCTGCGGAGCGCGCGGATCAGCATTCCTGCCGGGAATCCAGGCGCTGTCACGGTTTGGATGCACGTCCTGGAAATCCTCCCAAGATGCTGTCCGTGTAGCAGCCATAGAAATAAAATCAAGGCAACGTGGAGATTTAGAGACACGGGTTACTGCGCTGGGAAGGTCCCATCAGAGACCAAAATTTCCTTTTTCTGTTCCTGCTCTCATTTGCATCTCTTTGTATGCAGCATTGCACTATCCACTACAGTACATCTGGCACATCCCTGCTCTGCCAAGGTGTTCCCTGGCTTTAGCTGTCACCGCTGCCACTGCCCCAGCCTTTCATGCTGCTTTTTCTTTCTGATTTAGCACTCATAGAAACATGGACATTGAAAACTGCAGGATATAGATCTCCCATCTGATATCAGATATAGATATAAATTAAGGATATATTTATATCAGATCTAGATATAAATGTATAGATATAGAAACAGAGAGGAACAGTGGCCTTCTTCAAGCTCTTATTCATGCAGCTCTGTGTGCAGTTTTCTCTCTCACTGCCAGCATCTGCAGCTGAGTTGTGACACATGGTCACAACAATTTTGAGGAAAAGTTTCAGCTCACAACAATTGAACTCACACCAATTTTGAGGAAAAGTTTCAGCGCTGTGAATAAGCTTTAAAAAGAAGCTGAAAGTAAAGTGACCAGATAGAAGGAAACAATAAAATGGCTTTTCCTGATTCAAAGCACAGTTCATGGTGCTGATGAAGAGCAGGTACAATCACATGCACCAATGACTAGCTTCTGTAAAGAAATGGAAGAAAGGAACAAGAACCAGAAGTTTAATAAGTTTTTCAAACATTTTAGGGAAATGAAGCCTTAAAGGCAAAAGTGAATCCTGGGTAAAAAGGATTCTATGAAGGGAGTAGCATTCTTGCAGAAATTAAAATCTCCAGAGTGTTTTTTTTGCTCTTATTCCCTGCAGAAGCTCAGCAAAGTGGACAAATTGTACAGGAAAGAAGCTTAGACACAACAATTTGCTACAGATATAACAGTGAGGCCTTTCAAAACAAATATCTTAGTTTACATTAAATATCACATCCCTCTTTTGGGTGTTAGGAATGATACAAGTGAAATACAGTCGCTCCATTATGCACTGATTTTGATACTTTGCCTCCTTTGGATGAATTTTCAATGGAGTTTTATCAGAAAATCAGGGTGCCAATGACATTCTCCACTTTATCTCAATCGTCCTCAGACCTCAGCTGAGTCACCACGATTCTGATGGATTAGAAGTCTCTAGCCCAATTTGTACAACAGGAGGTCATTCTCTTCTCTATTTATTGCCTAAAAACTAATGGTGTAACTACTATGTATGGAAATCAGCATTTTTTCCACCCTCAAGTAGGCAACAGAGATAATATATGCAGTAGCTTTTCTTTATCCCTATCCCTTTCTGGACAAAATCAAGGGTCACCACTTGCTAAAATAGTTATATACTTTGCTTGAAAATTTCAAAGCTGAAAAGAATTTAAAGATAATTAGAAAAAATATACAAAAAAACCCAAGAAATATTTCCTTAAAAATATTGCAGAGAGAATATAGAGTTGCTAAGATGGCTCACAGGCCTGGAAATGAGTGCTGGTGGACAACACATTGACCATGACTCAGCTGCAGACCCTGGCAGAGAAGCCAGCTGCACACAGGGCTGCATTAGGAACAGCTTGAAGGAGGTTATTAGTCTGCTCTTCTAGCCCTGAATTTATATGTATCTCTACAAGCTGCTCAGAATCAGAACCTAAAATAGAAAACAAGAATGACCCCTAATTTTTTATTAGTAATAATTAAACATATTCTTCTATTCTATTGCAATCTGCATGGACTAAACCAGATTACAATCACGATTTCCAGTGTTATTTGCTGTCTATATTAGGTAATTATCATATTATCTTTACCTCTCATAAAGGGCTCAGCTTTCAAATATTTCATTATAACCAATAAACAAATATTATAATTTTTAAAATCCTGTAAGTCTCTTGAGAATAATTTTAATATTGCTCTTTACACCCTTAAATATACTTTCATAAAATGCAGGGGATGTAATAGAGTCATATCAATCTTGCTGCTAGTAAAGCTGATTATAGCCATGATTAAGCTGTGATACTTATTTATGTAGCATGAATACTGATACTTTTATGTCTGAGCTTTCTCAGGATGAACAAATTTCTAGAAAAGGCAAGAGAAACCTTTTCCACATCATGCATATACCCAGTACCTTACCCTCACCTCCCCACCACCCTAAAAAGGAATGAGCAGTCATTTTGGTAAAAACTCGTAGCTTCTCTGCACTTAAACCACCTGGAGCTCCAAGGACAAAGAAGCTGCTCTGATGGTCAGCTTGTCAGCCCCTATCCATCCTGTGAACAAATAGCACATTGGAAAACTATTCCTTTGGCACTGGCTCTAAAGAGGAGACATAATAGAATATTGTAAAAACACCCTCTCCCAATCTCTCCTGAAATATTGTACACTGAAAATCTACTTGCTTTTCCTTCGTAGCTCTCACTCCATTTAGGACTCACAAAAGCATACTGATTATGGCTTGATTCTTTGTACTCCCTCTTTTCACCAGATAATGCCTTGTCTACAGGCAAGAGAATACAAGGCTTGGGTACAGAGAGAAGCTGGGATGCAGGGAGCCAGGGGCTGCATTTATAGTGCATTAGCCATTGCCTCATGGCAGCCCAGGTTGCACTAAAGATACCTCGAGAGCCTTTCTCACTCCCCTTTGGAAACAGGCTGTGCTCCTCCAAGGGATAGAGCAGACCAGGGGTAGGAATCCTGCCTCCACTTAATGGACAAGGCTTACTCAGAAAGAGTAAATTCAATTTTCTTGAAATTACCTGTGTGATTTTAATAATGGTGGTGCTCTAACATAATATCTTCAAAAACAGTTGCTTACAAGGCTAAGTAATAGCATTAAGGAGATTTTTTTTTTTTCTCAGAGGTGGCAGCAGGTATCTATATGAGGCAATGAAGTGTTTCTTTGTAGTCTAGCATTTTGCTATTTGTGTATCAGTGAACTCAACCAGACTTTCCAGAAACAAATAAAGTATCAGGTTTGTAGTAGAAATTCTTGGTGGAGGGGGATGCTTAGCCTGTATATTGCTTAAGTATTCTGCTGGATAAAATATGCTGCAGAATATGTTAAGAATGTAGGGCATATTCAGGCAAAAATGCATCTTATTGTTATTATCATTAACTAATGTTTTCCAGGTTAAACAGGTGATAAAATTTCTCTGCCTCTCTATCCTGCAATAATAAATAAAGTTTTTGACCACATCTGATGGAAGGGCTACTGCCTCAAATATTTCTTTCTTGTAATGAAAACGGATGTCAAGGTAGAGAGGTGCTCTTGATGACAGAGCAACGGCCATATAAACTCAGATACATGTATATTCACACATATTCCTTGGAAAGCAAAGAATCTCACCCTGAAGACATCCTCAGGAAACCAGGCACCCAAAGCTCTCCTGCTTGTGGAGCTCTTTTTTCTCAGGGTCTCAGTGAGGATGGCTCTGTGACTATACTGCCTCCATTCTTTGGCTGGACAGTGATATACCTTGAAACATTATTCTAAAAATTCCACTCACCACTCAGTTTTGTAATACATGAGAAAAGATTAGAGAATCCATGATTTGGACAACACCCTCCACATACACAAACATCATACAAACAGATACCCAAGTTTTTTATTTCCTTTTCATTCCCTTTTTTAAAGCACTTATTTTTTACTGGGTGAAAGAGTTTTCACTCAGTAAAATTTCAAATTTTCACTAATTGAAAGAGTGAACCAGAGAAAATTACAGATGCACTTCATCTGAGTAGAAGAGGCAGTTTTCCAGTATTAACAAATGTATTACATTTATTTACAAAACAGCACAAATCTAATTCCAACTGCAGCACACAAATCTACGTCAACAATGGATGCTGAGCATCAAAATGGAAAAAGAACAGTAGTACATTAATAGGCAAAATTAGTATTTGTATTTTAAAAAATCCCGTCACATCATATGCACTGAATCTGTCTTAGCAATATTCAGTGACCAAAATAAAAGTCAGAAAGCAAGGACACCTTAATCTACTGCTTGTAACTACCATAGAAGTTCCACAAGAGAGCAGCATATACTTGAAATTGAGAAAGAAATTACATAGAACTGCTCTTTTCCCATCCTTTCCCTTCTTCCATTATTATTATTCCACTGCAAAAAGATAATGAATGCAAACACGCCCAGGCTGTTGGTATGACAGCAGTCTCTGAATGTCAGGGAAATGCCATCTCACTCTGAGCTGACAAAGTAGAAGGTGGTCACATGAAACATAACTATTAAATTATATATTAAAAAATATCAAATATGGTTCACCATGAAGCTTCTAAAGGACATATGCCTTCATAGTGTATTTTTGTTAATGAATCACAGATATATCATGCAACACTTAAATCCATCTTTAGGGATATGCAGCTGAAAATATTTTGAGGTGGTAAAACTCATTATTATTTCAAGAGCATTGGAAAAACAAAGAATGAGTAGAAAAAATATTTTTTTTAATCTTCAATTCATGGAAAAATGTTTTTTCCATTCTACTATACAGGGAGTCTTACACTAGTAGCAGACAAAAGTATGCATATTTCTATAGGGTTTTATTCCTAAAGAAAGAAGAGTTTTTAACCTCTTGGACATCCGAGGGTTTTTTCCCTGAAAAACTCAAAAAAAAAGCTCCACACTTTTATAGATGTCTTTAGCTGCATGCTTGCCACATTTCCATAAACCCTGTAATTCAGGTGAGAACATTACTGGTCTCTACAGGAACAATCTTAATGTCTCCAAAGCCCAAGCAGAAGTGCAGAAATTCAGCTGTCACTCTGGAAAAAGAGGGACCAGAATTTTCCATGTTAAAGCAGAAATACCTGCCGTAGCATTGAGGAAGAAAAGAAATATTTTGGAGGCCAGGTCTCTGTTCCAGTTAAAAATCTCCATTAAAACCCCTCACTTAAAGGAGGAGTTTGTGTGGAACACAGACACTTTAGCTGGTGCTGTTACAGGGGCCATGACCAGCATTAGGCTAAAATTCTTTCTATTTATACTAAAGAAGCCAAAAATATCTGACTGTTCCCATTAGAATCTCCTGCCAGTGAACTGTTGTGCTGAATGTGGTTTCCATCAGTATCACATTCTGTGAAAGGCAAGCCTCATTCAACAGAGATTTAGAAAATGCCAGGAGGCCAAAGGAACAGAAAAAACACCAGGCACATACTTCAGTTCAGGCAGTGCTTGGGGGAGAAGGATGTTAGTATAATTTTGAAAGTGATTTAGAAAACAGCTATCACGGATGTCAATTAACTGGAAATCAGTTGCAAAACATCTACAGATATCACACAGGCTCTTCCCTCACTTCAGTGCCTTCAGAAATCACAGTATTTATCATTATTTGGGCATGATGCTTGATCTCCTCTCCCTCCTGGCCCTGCATCTGGGGAGACAAGCCTTCTGTTATATATGTCTTTCAGATTCTCTCTTTGATATTAACTTACAGAATAATGAAAAGAACTACTGAGGGACAATCATACAAGAAACAAAACAAGGATTTCTGATCTTTTTCTCCCCAAAAGCAGCACAGAAATTGTGCAACGAGAGGTGGGTCATCAGTAAAGAAGAAGCCATCTGGATGGCTCTGGCTGTTTGACTAGCTTTTTTGTCTTTCTGAGGCTAAGTCTCAGAGCCTCAGAGACAACCCCATCAAAGAGATTTGTGGCAAGATTGATACTTGAGCAGAAAGCCTGTCACGTATAATCTTTTTCAAGAAACCAACCGTGCAAAGAACTGCAATTTGCATCTTCCAGTCTAAAGATCACATTTAACTGTGCCAGAGCAGCCTTATAAATGAACAAATAAATGGTCTTATGTATGATTTGGCTTTCTTGGTATATCCTAAATATTTTGGACTTCAGACTTCAATAAATGCTCACTCTCCATCAGTCCAGGATCCCTAATGTGACCCAGAGGATTCATGTTAGTCCTCAGCTCTGTGGGTGATTAGGCCATGTCAGTCTACCAAAGATAAAGAGCAGAAGGAAAAAAAAAAAAACAAACACCATTTCTGAATTAGGCCTTTGGATACAAAACAGATTTTGTTTCCTTTATAATTGCAGGTTCTTTAAAATAACAATGACATGGATATAGCAATGATTCATGCAATCTGCCTTCCTATTCCTTAAATCAATTCAAAGATGCAAAATTCAGCTGTTTTTCATGGGCAAAACAATTCAGTTCCAGAGATTTTTTTTTCTTTTCCATTAATCTTTATAAATGTAGTTTTATTAATATCTGATAAGGAAGCACCATTTTTTATTAGCATCATTTAGATGTCCCTTTGTGCTAGAATGATTTATCTGCAAATGTAATCTGTACTGCTCTTAGAGATCTCATGGTTTGTGATGATCTCTGCCCCTCATAATCCTTTTTGATGAGAAGAAAAGAGCTCCATCACAAATTCTAAGGAATTTTATATTAAGAGTTATCATGGTTTTGCAGTCATTAGTAGTTTATCCCACTATGCTGTTGTTTATAACAGACTGCAGGCATTTGCAAAGGACATGAGTGGAAGAGAACTTTGTTACTTGGGAAATATATTAGGCTGGTAGTTTGAGACTCATTTCAGGACAATCTATGAACTAGACAGAATATTGCAGGACAGCACTGTGAGTTTGACACTTATGAAATTGCATTTTAGGTAATGATACACTTCCCACCTGCCTAATAACTATTTTCCAATCAATTCCAATCTGCTTCCCAGGACAGTAAAAAGATTTTTTCTTCCTAACACATACCTTTCTCTTACCTTTGATGCACATAATAGGCTGAAGACATATTAAGATCCATAATTTAACCATACTGGTGACCAAGCTTATTTTTTCTTAAAAAAAATTTCTCCATTCACAGATTGCCAGCATGCTGTATTAGCAAAAAAAAAAAAAAAAAAAAAATATATATATATATATATAAGGAAAAACTAAACACCAGAGATAATTTTATTTATTATCTAAAAGGTTCAGCCTGTTCAGCCTGGAGGAGATTGAGGGGCGAACTCACTGCGGTTACAGCTTCCTTAGGAGGGGAAGAGGAGGCGCAGGCACTGATCTCTGCTCTGTGGTGCCCAGTGACAGAACCCAAGGGAATGGCCTCAGCAGAGGTTTAGGTTGGATATCAGGAAAGGGTTCTTCACCCAGAGGGTGGTCACTGGCAGAGGCTCCTCAGGGAAGTGCCACAGCACCAAATCTGACAAAGTTCAAGCAGTGTTTGGACAATGCTCTCAGGCACATGGTGTGATTCCCAGGGTGTCCCATGCAGGGCCAGGAGGTGGATTTGATGATTGTGGTTCTCTTCCAGCTCAGGATATTCTGTGATGATTCTATGATTCACAAATAATAGGAAGTTTTTATGACTGCATCTTATATAGTTTCAACTTAGCACAGTATTCAAACCCTGGAAATACCACTACTTTATACAACACAAAAATCCTCCATCAAACTTTTTCCAAGGGAATCTCAGCTAAGTCATTTATTCTTGTGACACTTTTGAAAGATAAGGACTTGAGGACACTAATTTTGCTCCTATAGTTTACACATTTTGGCCACTTTTTTTCAAGGGGGATGTAAAATTGTGCCACATTATACAAAAAAAGCATGGCACATTCCCAGATTTGGACACAAATGACAAGGTAGATTTTACATATTGTTTATGCAAAATTTATATTATTTTGAGAAACTTGGTCCTTTTCCTTGATACAGCATAGCTAGGTTATATGAACTGTAAAAGGAAACTTTACCATTTACCATTAATTTTACTTTTACCATTCAAATACACTTGATGTCCTGCTAGGTGGGGACCTTATCTCTCTGTAAGATATTTTGGCCTCTTAAGGTTAAGGTCCTGGGGACTCTGCCAGAAGGCAGGTGCTGGGCTGGCAGACTGTGCGTCCTTTCAGTCATGGGGTGTTGTCCTTCACTTCTTCTGAAAGAAAAATATTTTGAGTAGCTGTGCAACAAACTCTTTTAACTTGCCTTTTTCAATGGAACAATGTGGTGGTGAGTGTTTTAAGTTTATGTTTTAATGTTCTATGTTAAAGTTATGTATGATTTTATATTGTTAAAGTTCTCTGTACCCCAGCTATTCCCCAGTGGTTTGTCCCATACACTCCTCTGTGTTTTCCCACCCTTCAGTTAGTCTCTCTCATCCATCAAAGTTGTTTACTCCCCTTTCCCCTCAGAGCTCCTTGTCTGTCATCTGTATCCCTGCCTCCAGGACCTGTCCATCACCACGAGGCCTCTCCCCACATCTGGAAAGTTCCAGGGAGGGTCTCGTGGGATTGGTCAGGGTCCTGGGGGGCTCCCTCCTCCCTTCCCTGAGTGGATCCCTGAGATGTTTGTAATCCAAGAGCCATGCCCTTGCTATTCCTCATTGGTCCTTATCCAGACCCTGCCTCTCACCCCTCCTCTCTTTATAATCTGCTGCACGGGAGTTCTGCTCGCTCTTTGGGGCAGACTCCTCAAGAATAAACCCTTGTGTGGTCTCCTCAGAGAGTCTCCTCTTTCATTCCTGTCTGTTGCCACTGGATACAGAGAGAGTGAGTCCAAGGACTCACAGGGAAGGCAAAGTCTATCAGTAGACTGAGCTGTACCTCACATGCCATGGGTGCTGCCAGGGCTAGCCAGGCCAACGGGGTCAAGGCGCACCGTGACAGAACAAGGTAATCCTGTAAGAGTAATCCTGTACGAGTAAACCTGTGAGAGGCCAACAGTTCCTTTGGGATCCATTCCCACTCTGCCCTCCCCAAGGTGGTTCATGATCTTATGACCATCATGACTTTAACTCTTGTTCTTCTTTATGAGGAATAGCAACAGAATTATGCTATGTTCTTACTTTATCCCTTTGACAGAGCACAGTACTCTCCCATTTGATCAAATACACTACAAATTTCTGTGTTTCCTTACCTCCCATGCCACATTCCTGATCCATATATCTAACTGCTAATCCTAGCCAAGAGCAAACAATGGTAACTCTGTCAGAAACTGGATTAGTAACAGAGCTCTGAGCGTGGTTTGCAAAGAGGTGCTGCCTAACCAATCTTCACAGTTTCCCTGCCCTGTTTGGATTTTCAAGTGTGGGGCATGAGAACAAGAACAGATGGGTGACCTGCACTGGAAGAATTGGAAGGGGTGACATAACACAAAAACCACAGTGTTATGTAAAAACAAAAATTATGCAAAATGATGGAATATAAAACATTTTAAATTATTAGAAAATCACTTTTTTCCTCTGCTGGTCAAAATTTTATATCTTGTATTCAATCTTACATGTCTGTTAAGGGACTGGGATTGCAAGGCACCGTGGGACTTTTGCAAGACAGGAAAATGCAGGACTGTCTTTGAAGTTTCAACTACTTCATTTATAAGGGACTTTCTTTACCATCATAGTGTTATTTTTAAGGGAAGGAAAAGAATTTCATGCCAAATGATTTATAGATGGAATTATTTCTACTTGCAGAAATGTGCATTTTTAAAGTGGATCTCTCTGATTTTCCCATTACATCTGCCATTTGAGTACAACTCCTGTCCTCTGCAGCTAGACCTCTTGTTACTGTGGCAAGTAGCCTGAGAGCAATTTCTGTCTTCTTCCCACTATCTGCTCTCACCTCACTGATTTCTGCTTAAGGCAACAGAACTACCTCAGCAGCTGTTAAAGACAGATGCTCAAATAATCAAATACCTAACCAGTTATACAAACTAATTTCATAAGCAATCACAATTTCCACCTCCTTTTTCAGAAACAAGAGGAAAAACTTATTTTCAAAATGGAAATGAAATTGCCTGGCCATGTGCATTTTCACTTTTCAGAAGTAATTATTAAACTGCTTAACTCTGGCAATTTCCAACCGCCTGCTGTGAGAAGCAGGTATAGAAAAAGGAAGAAGATTCTATTATGAGTTTCTAAAAGGACAGGCTTGAAGCAAGACTTGACTACAAAACCTGCATTCCCAGCTGATTCTCAAGCCACGGTGGCTGTGAGGCTGCACCTTCCTGATGCTGATTTGCCTACCACTGGTACATTATGTAGATCCAGAAGTGCCAATGATATATAAAAGTGATTTCTGAAATCTTGAAACAAATAAGTCTGGTTACCAGACCTCTTGGTTACCCCCTCTTTTTTTTTTTTTTTTTTTTTTTTTTTTTTTTTTTTTTTTTTTTTTTTCCTTTTTAATAAGCATTTTGTAAAAAAACCCTCATAAATAAAACAAGTGAAAATGTAGTAAATAGGCTAGTAGTGTCTCTTACATGGTATAATTATCATCTGTCAACAGCAAAAGAGAACATTGTTCAATAACAACACAGTCCAAGAGTTGTAAGCACTTATTTCACAGCATATTATCTGCAAATACAGCAGCATATTATCTCTTCTTGTGGGTAGAAGATTGATGTAAGAAAGACTAAATGTCTTGCCTTTAGAGACAAAAGATTGTCCATAAAGACTAAGAGAATACTCCATCTTTCCTCCTGTCTGAGATTTTTTTTTAAATAAGGCCATTTTTCCCTCTTCATTTTGCATTCTCTTTTACCAAGTCTAATTACCAATTGGCTAACATTATGTTGAGCCAAATTAAAATGAAATCAGATTGGACCTAAATATTTTTATTACTTCTATTTCAAAGCTAAAAATTAAATTAGCAAGATACAAACACTGAAAATAAAGGACAAGATGAGTATCCTGAATTTCTTTATACCTCCCAAGACTAAGAACATAAAATATTAAAGAAATGTTTCATCTTCTTTTACAATATATGTTTTGGTAAGTAGATCTTGTCAGATTTACTTTCAAACAGGAAGTTTAACATGCTTGCCATACTCCGTACAGATTTACACTGGGCAGTGAAAACTACAGCCAAAGGACCTCTCTGAAGTCAGGATTTTGGCTCATACATAAGCCAGTTTCTGTTCAAATATTCTTTGTGAATAATAAATCATGTGAATAGCATAATAAAAATGAGCCTTCCTCTGGAAGCACTTGTATACTATAATTTCTTTAGGAGAAAAATTAGTTTTCCCTTTGTGAACCTGGAAAAATAAGAAAAATAGTTAATATTTCTTCCTATACCCATATATTTAAAGGCTAATTGTTTTAATTTTCATAATTGATCTCTAGAAATATTTTAATGAAAAACAGCTTCTTATTTGACAAGAACCATTTGGAAGATAAGCAAATCAGAACACTCTGCTGTAATCACAATGGCAATGACTATACAGAACTGGCTCTGAAATAGTTTTTAAAATGGAAGTCAATGAATAGCAGTGATCTTCCAGATATTTTCTTGAGAAAACACCACTGTATATTGCCAACATTGTATAAATCTACCCAATATATATGAGGTAGCAGGAAGAAAGTAAAAAGAAATGCCAATGTTACAATCAAAGTTGGAAGGAGAAACTAAAATTACTAGAGACATGGAAAAGCTCACCAAAATACAACTAAAAACCTTGATTGCTTACAAAAGAAAATTTAAAAATGGATACTATCATACTGGACACCAGGAATACAAAGGGCAGGAGCTCCTTTTATGTTGCCATGGAAAAACTGTTCATTGCTCAACTTGCCATCTCTATTAGCAAAGCATCACATGCCATTTCTTTAGAAAGCTATCAAAAAAAAAAAAAAAAAAAAAAAAAAAAAGAGGCAGCACTGCAAAAAGGGTGAATATGCAAACTGTGGCAAAACCAGTGAGCTGCCAGCATGACTGCTGCATGACAGAGCTGGGAAGTCACCCATAAACACCCAGTGGGTCTGGCTGAGCCACCGAGCACATTCATTTCTTGGAAAGACTGTGTAGATGTGAAATGTAATCTATCATTGCTGCCTGTTTCTCAAGAGAAGAAAAGGGAATGCAGGCTGGTAGGAAGCAGGGAAAGTGTGCAGAGGGACAAGCCCTGGAGACCTCCATGAAAAGTTAAACAACTGAACTGGAATTGTGTTTTCTGTTTCCCTTTTTGTAACCTTTTCCTTCCTAACTTGTACTTTTCAAACCTAAACCTGTAGACCTAAAAAAGTAATTTTTGATTTACAGTCAAGCCTGCCTGGTGTTGGAGGCAGTGGACATAAGTCTGAAACCTGCAAACTTTCAGTGCTTCATACAGATGAAGCCAGAAGGAAGGAATGTGCTCTCTGCAGCCTTTGCTTCCTAATTGCAAAGAAAGACTTTAGGGACCTGGCATGATGATTAGGAACAAGTGCACTCCAGCAGGCATAAACCAACCCCTCCCTCTGCCATGATCAGAGAGCTGAGACAAATCCCATTGCTCTCAGGAAATCCTGAGGCATCACAGCAGCAGGGGCAGACAAGATGATAATGAGTGGTGTGGAGAAGAGAAGGTGGCAGTTCCTTGTTAACAGAAAAGGGGAGAGAGAGTAAACAAAAGGAAAACATGACAAAATTCAAATCTGAAAATGATTTTTGTTTCTTCACACTGTGTTTTTAGGCAGACCCGTAGCTCAGGCAAACTTGTGTCACTGATTTTTGTCATTAAAGGTGAAAAGGAGAGATTTGAGTAAACATTTTAGATCATTTTACAGCCACAGCAATAATGGCAAGAAGAGAAAAATGGAAAAGGTATTTTATTAAGATTATGTAGATATGAATCCTTCTGTTATTGAATTGCTTTGTTTGGGGTTTTTGGTGTCAAATTACACAGTTCAATGTTTATGAGCATTTAGTTACATGTAAAATTTTGCTGACTGTCATTAAAGAGGGTTCTTTTAGTCTTCCATGCATATTCAAACTACACAGTCTTCCAAAGACAAACACCTTAAAAATGTGCTCTCTAGTTTGCCACTTATCAATACAACTACTTTACTAACAGACAAAAATAAAAAGGTAGGCATTAACTTGTCACCCATACTATCTACAAATAGCAAACCTAGGAATAGAATCAGGAAATAATATCGGTTAATATTTACTGCATTAAAAAATTAAATAAAACTCTATTATGACTTTTCAACAGTAATAACATAAAAAGATGAGAATTCTGATTTTCTTAATAATGCAGTATAAAAGTTAATATAAAGCCAAAACTGTCAGACTTCTTCATCAATATTTAAATTCCTCTTAAGAAGCGTTACCGACTTTAGTAGTCAGTAGTAGCCCCACTTTAATAATTTGACCAAAATATCTTTGGTTATGTAAATATTCTCAGAATTTGATATTATTCCTGTTTAAAAAAATGGAAATAGGCAACCTTAAATTAATGAAGAGCTGTCGTAACTCAAGTATAAGAGGCTTAAAAGGACAATAAATTGCCCCACAATTTTCACCAGTGTTCCCAACATTACTTGCATTTACAGAGAACAATGCTCTTGAAGAATACACCTTTGCAGTCTTTATAAGCCCAAATTACCTGTAAGGCAGTGTCTGACAATTTCTGAAGGACTCTTATAAACAATGCAATCACTTTTTAAAGGCAGAACAGTGGATAGTTTGTAAGGAGGATGTTTAAGGTATAGATGGGTTTCTTATTCATTGGACCAGTCCTCAGTCACTTCGAGATGAAAATTGGAATGGAAGCCACAAGCGTGTAATGAGCTCAGAGACATTGCCACAGGTGCTTTGAAAAATAGATAGGAAAACACCTTAAAAATAACAATAAAACTGGGAAGCACATTTTGTTTACCTTCATTTATGGCTCCTAGTTTCATGAAAGCAGGTGGTATGATAGACACTGAGTTGCATTTTGTATGAAGGCTGATAAATGTTTTGGTCTTTACACCTGTTGTAACATGTTGTTCTGAAAGCAAAGAAATTAATTAAACACCATATACATGCAATAAGAACCTGTATTAATAATGGTATTTTTTTTAACTCCTACTGATTATTTGACTTAAGAAAACTGAGTTCTGTAAAGAAGAAAGTATCAATTTAATTTGTATGAAGATCTTTATTTGTGGTTGTTCAGAGGAAAATACATATAAAGACTGAAAATAGTGATTTTATAAGAAAATCCTAGGATATAGAAAGATTTGCTGAATAATGTTCCATTACATAGGAAAGAAAAAGAACATTTCCTTCATGGCACATACCCAGTGAATTTACTTCCAGTAAAGGAGTCATATACAATATACAGTCCTGGACAATGCTGAATGCAAAGACTCATTACATAAATGAAGAAAAGATACTTGGTGAACAAGAGCATCCTAAAGATTAAAAGAGAGACAGAAAGACACCTCTAGACAGACACTTCTAAAAGAGTGCTAGGAAAGATGGTGAAAGTCTGGAATTCAAACAAAAATTATATGAAAACTTGTATCAAAGGGAGAAAAGGTTTTTTTGCTCAGGAGTTAGCAGGGCTCACTGAAAGAGATTTAAACTAGATTTGAAAGGACAAAGAGATAAAACAAGGCTCGCCAGAGATAAGCCTGGGGGCTGCACACCGATATTTGAGGGACAATATGCTAGCAAGATCCTTTTTTCCTTGTTCTTAAAACAGGACCTCACTGTCCTGTGATATGTGATGAGAAAAGGCTATTATTACCAGTTAAAAAGCATTCATTTTCTAATGAAGTAAAAAAACCCATACAGATAGGCTCAGCTGGGACAAGTTTATGGAAAAATTAGTAGCCTCTTCATTACTGACTGTGATGATGCAAAACTTCAACTGTTACATTAAAGTGTGAAAACTAAAATAAGTTTATTTATTGACACTAAGAATTTATATGTAAGGATCGGAGATTAAAATTGTAATTCCATCCCAAGCTCGTACATGAAATATCTTGTATTACTTTCCTTAAGTCAAAAGAGCCATTATTAGGAATGCAGCTCTGTGTGGGTAAGAGTGGCAGATGGTGCATAGGAGTAAGTGGTGAGCAACTTACAGTAAACAAATTCTTTATCTCTGACGGGTCATGGGGAGAACTAACATGGTCCCCAATTCAATCAGGGAATTGTCTGGAAAAGAGTGGCATTCAAATGTACTAATCATGCTGGAACATGCTTGAAAAGAAAAACAAAGACAGCAAAAAAGCTTTAGATTACCAAACGGAATCTTACTTTTTCTACAGAAATTTGTCATTCTTTTGGGACTGACAGCATGATGCAATTTGTAAAGGTGCTCCAGTGTGCTCAGCATTGAGAGCACAGTTACTGGCTTAGCATGACAGAAGCAGTCAAATTTAATCCAGGTGTTTACTGACACACCACAGCTATTGTTAGCCTCTATAGATGGGCTATTCTGTGCAAATAAGAATTTATAACCCCTTTAACCATGTGTCTTGCAAGGTGGCACTCAGCACAGATCTGGGTTTTCCTTATCTTTTGAGAAGATGAGGAAACTTGTGTCAAAAACCAAATCCAGCTCTGAGTTAGCAACCCTAAGAGTGTGTGAGTAGAGCACTTTTGAGGTTTTTCATTCTCTGTTCAGACACAATGTATTTATTCATGAGGCCCACATTATCTGCACCAGAACTCTGAATGAATTGTGGCAGAACTATAGTTACCAAATGCATTGTCTCTGTGTTTTAAATTTGGACTCAAGCAGCAGCCTGTGCCTAGTGCCACTAGTTATGAGTGGAATATGCACATGTTTCTCAAGTAGATGATGAGCTTGCCAGGTTGCAAATGTTACAAATTGACAAATGTACAAAATGTTACTTTGCATGGAAAAATAATCTATTTATTTTTAAAATTAGATGTAATCACTCTGGAGATTTTTTTAGCTTGAAAGAGAAGTTGGTAGTTCCATCAGTTATCTTCTCTGTAATTCCATTTTTATGAAAGAACAATTCTAATGTTCATTGAATAGACACTAACAAACTAGAACACATTACTTCTCAGTTTATCTCATGCACTTTTAAAAGTCTCAACTCTTCCTTTTCCTGGTAATAAAACAACCATCAAAGCTTTTGTAGAATGTAGTTAGTCATTTCCCCAGAGAAATTACAGTGCCTATCACTGGCATCAAGACCAACAAAATCACTTCTCTTCCCTCCCTACCACCTTGAGCAATGAAATGATGGGTTTTAAGTAAATAAATTCCAACATTCAAAAAATTGTCATCATTACTGATTTTCTCAGTAATCAGTAAAAGATCAGTGAAAGTAATCAGTGAAAGAAAATTCAGCAGCAGGGTTGAAATAATATCTCGGGTTTTTAATCCTTTGGGGTTTTTCAAATCAGATGCAGTAAAAATCATCAATAAAACAACTCTAATTTATACAGATCAATTTTGAATCTGAGCTTTCCCATACTGTTTTAGCCTGAACTATCATTTATGTGTGTTGTTTCATTCTTTGACAATAAAAAAATGTAGATTTTTACATTTTTAACACTTCTTAACTACTATGGATAATCCCACTTAAGGCATTTTTAGCAAATTAAATTAAACTCATCCATCTGCATCTGTGCTTAAAATGAAGGTAATCATCATTGAGCTTCATGTTTCAGACTAGGCTGACACACAGAGCTAATACTCTGTGGACTTCAACATCTTCAGTGGATGTGGAATAATACTGTGAGAAGAACAACTGTGGAACAGAATCTGAAAGCTGTGGCCTGGTACTCATTTAACTCAGCAGACTCTGGGTGCTCTTTGTTCTTGTATGCACAGTGCAATGAAAATATTGTCTTCAGAGAGGCCTGGAAGTCCTGTCTTCATGGAAGTTTAATGTTTGCTTTCCAACATCTGAATAACACAGCAATACCTAGGGGAAAAAAAAAGGAAATAGTGCAAGATTTATTTTCCTTTTAATTAATAACTGCTCAAGAGAGGTTTGGAATGTCTAAGATGTTGCAAAAGATCATCTTTGTTTTTAGTTAACAGAAATAAATCCATGGCATCAGGCAGAATTTAGATAAATTATTGCACTTTTGACTCACCTGCATATAACAAAATTCTACATGCCTTTGGGGATGTTATTCAATAGTTCTTTATGAAAATTGACTTACACTGTTTCAAGTTTTCTTGGTCTTTTGTCGGGTACTGATTTGGTATTTCCTGATATTACAAATTACAGAATAAATTATGTAAAACACAGAGTGAAAAATACAGCTAAGTTTTACTGGAATAATAAATTAACTGCTAATTGGAAATAATTATCCAGTTGCATCCCATTCTTGGCTAGACAGTACTAATAACTTTGGGCAATTAACTAGAAAACATATGAAATCACTGTTTATTGAGGCCAAAGATGAAAAAAACCAGGAAAAAACAGTGAAGTCCATTTAGATGAACAACCATTACTGATATATCAGATACAGTCACTCAGCTATTGTTTTGAAAATTCTAGGAAGGTGATGAAATCTCTTCATATGACCTTTGCATCCCATAAAATAAAATAATATTTATTCTTCTGACAGAATATTGTCCCTAACAATCTACACAGCAAAACTTCTATAGATTTCTATTTATTTCTCTAAGGAAATGCTTATGTATTTCATTATCAGCATGTTTTTAGCATGATGTACATCAACCCCTACTAGTGCTAGCACTGTTTATGCACTACAAATTCTATTTGTTCTACATAAATATATTTATTCTGTGAGCTGTAATTATTGAAACATTATTCCAAATGAGATTTCTGCATATTTTAAGTTTTGTAATTACAGAAAAACACTGAATCACATTGCAAGAATTAAAGCAGGTTAGTTCTACTTCGGATCATAGCTCAGAATGCACAAGTGTTTCACAGAGCAATATTCTGTACAAAATCTCTCATGCCCATCGATACATTTTCTTTTTCTCTAACAAAAAACATGATACATTTTCAGATCCAAGAACATGAATTTCAAGATTTTTTTTTTGCCTGCTTCCTTCTTCCTTTTTCTTTTTTTTTTTTTTTTCTTCCCTTTTTCTTTCATTTTTGGGCACAGCAGCCAGGAATCTTTGACTGCCCCCTTAATGAATGATCACAGCCCCATAAAACACTCCCGACTGGCTGCCATAGAAATGGAGGTATTCAAATTATTTCTTAAAACCCTTGATTATCTCACACTTCCATTTCATCCCCTGGTAGGTCAATTAAATTTTTCACATGAGATGTTTAATGAATAACAAACAATTTTCATTAGGTTTAGGTTTTTGCTTTTGTTCTGTTTTGAAGAGGATGTTTGTAACACCCCTATAAGTAAATCTCTAAAAATGAATTCCTGTTGTTCTTTTTCCAGTTATGTACTGTAGCTCAGTATGCAAATCAATTCTGTTTCTCTCTCTCACATACATGCATACTCACACAAATATTTCTGCCTCTTTCTCAGCAACCAGGGCCCTATGCTATAAAAAGAAAAGAGGGATTCTGAAATGGCTTGTTATCAGAAGCAATCAGATGAACTTATTAATATTATTTATAATTGCTGCATTGTTGCCTGAGGAGCCGGTTGCCAAGGGAATTATTAAACCCACTGATTTCCACTTTTGCAGAGGATTTGAGAAAATTGCTTTTAAAGGAAATGTCTTTCATTTTATCCACAAAGTAGGAAAAAAGCTAAAGTAGGCAGAACAAATAGAACTTCTTTAAGATGTCTGATAGAAAATTCCCCTGAGTGGAAGCTTCAAATGGATACAATAAACCTTAATTTTTAGAAGGTTTTTTGGTGTCCACAGGCTTCAAAGGAAGAAGGATGTTGGGTTTGAGTCCCCATCTTGCTAATACATCTACAACAGAGTGCTAACAATAATCAGAGATATTGTAACCAGCTGTCCAGGAGGAATAACAAAAAAAATCAGTGTAAATGTGCTAATTCATCACTGACATACATATGGTTAGAAATACAAAAGATAAAGTACTCTATACCACCATCTTTTCACATCCTCATTAAAGTCTTGCCTGTGCATCCTCCATGCTGTCCTCTATAGACTCCATGTGTGCTGCACATTTGATTCAGTTTCTTTCTAAAGCTGCTCCTAAGGCACACAGCCTGGGCCACATCAAGACCAGATTTCTCTCAGTGTACCAAGAGCCAAGCTAGCAGAGAGCAGCTTCCAAAAACACCCTTCAGTTAGAGCAGCAGTCCCATCAGAGTTCACCATTTTGTCTTTATACTCCTTTGTACTAAACATTATTGAGTCCTTTCCTCAATTCTACTCTCAATCCACCTCTGACCCTGAGAAGACACTACTGAATTGGGATTAAGTACAAAACTGGAACTAATCAAATGCCAGTTCTATTAATTTAGTGAAGGCACTCAATTTTGAAATACTCCATTAGCCCCAGACTACACGTCACAAGAAGCAAACAAACAGTTTCAATGTGTGCAACATTCAGCCTTGTGTGCACCTAAATCCCATCAGTACTGACTCCAAAGGACCAGCTATTTTGGAAAGACTAAATGACGAAGCAGAAGATAAAAACACAGCAGGCATGATTAGCAATTTGAACATTGCTGAGGAGGTTGAATCCACAAATCAATGCATTCAACAACAGGAACAAGCATAGAAAGGTAACTTTTCCCCCTCCTTATAGCATTTCTTCTGTTTTCAGCATTCCTATTTATCTTTCCATGCTATTTTTCAGTCTGTGGTTGTCTTCCACTTCATATTATCCTTTCTGCTTCAAAATTGGAGGTTCTAACAAAAAGAGCTTTTGTTTGGTTTAGGAAGGGAATTGTTTATAAGCAGCTTCAAATTTTATTTCCATTTTAAATTTTAACTCTTCAAATTCTGACCACGTTGTGACCAGCAGTTGCCCTTCCTGAGAAGATATTTTACCCTGCACCACCCAGATTTCTACATTCTAAAATGTAAACAGGCTCTGCATCTCTACATTGAAACATTTGAATTTTTGCAAAAAAGTGATATCCTTTTCCTTTGTCTCTTGGCTAGATGTAATGACTTGAGGCTTGGTGCCACATCAGGTATACTGGTGAATCATTTCCATACAAGAAAATGGTATAATTTCTGCCTGGAAACACTCAGTCTTAGCAGAAAACATGCAAAATAAGACAAAAGTATCTTTTCGTTAAATTGTGTACACTACTGAATGATAACTATGATTAGCAAAAACTGTGTGGAATTAATTAAAAAGTATTATAAGAGTGGATTTACCAATATGTAAATACATATTTTCATCACACCATAAAGTTATCATCGTATTTTATCATTGAAACAGACAAAACCAGTTCAGGCAGGCTTGGAAATGTAACCTCTCTTCATCTAGTTATTAATTTTTAAAATTAAAAAAACTGAAATATCAGTAATTTCATTTTTTTTTTCAATAAGCAGAGGGAGTATGTTGAAACATATTGCTCAAACCATCTTAGAATAATGCCGTGTTAATCCACAAATATCTCATGTCTTATTCTATAATCACAGAATGGCTAGAGGATAACTAGGATTAAAGTCTAGAAAATTACTGCAAAAGCATTTGAAATTAGGGTAGATTATAATGTATTTTGAAATTATGATAAAATTATGAATTTTTTACCTAAAGAATTATTATAACACAGAATATGCAGTATCAACAGAGGAGAAAAGATGATGATAGTATGCCTGACACAAAACTCTAAATATTTTTACAGACTTGTTGGTTTGTGAAAGTCAGTGAAACAAACACTGATATTCTTTGTCCTTTTGTAAATTAACATAGTATTAAAGATGTATTTATTTGCCTTCCTATCCTCTTTCTTATATCAGCATCTCTGAAATGTAATGTAAAACCTTTGTTCCATATTATGAAGCATTAAGCAATAAAAGGATAAAACTTCTCTGCTTTTCATTCCATAAATTACATAAAGAACATTTGCACCAAAAGGTAAGTTCGTATTAGTCCTAAGATGGATCATAACAAAGGAACTGTGCTGAAGCATGGATAAAAAATGTCTATAAAGACCACAGGCAAAGTGTTAGTAGAAAATTATTTCTGAAACCTTGAAGTATGTACAGATTTTCAGAGAGCAATTTCACTATGCCCTAGCTTGGATCTACATGATGCAAAATCCTTGTCATTGCTCTGAGATGGTCTCAGCAGTTTACAAAATTTAGAAGCTTTTTTGTCTTAATTGTAAAAAGCTTATTTTTGCCCATGGCTTAATGGCAAAAATGGTCCTTGGTAGCTGAAGACTTCAAAGAATATCTTTCTCTGTATGTGCTGAACTTTCTTGCCTCTCATATATTTGAACTTTCTCTTTTTCTCAAATTTTTGAAGCTGTAACCTCATTAAGAAAAGACAATTTAGGTACTTCAAAAAGACAAATGTTAAATAATTCTCACTGCTTTCAGAATCTTCTATTAGCACAGTTATTCTGATAGCTCAGAGCCAGATGTTTTCCAGTTGGATGAGGGTGAGCACAAAGCGGAATTTGATGTGACTAATTAATCTTAAAGAGACTATTTCTAGATCTTCCAAGATGCTGATAGAACTATTTCAACAGTTTAAATAATTTCAACAATTCAGTCTATTAAACAACTTCTCTTTTGCATCTGCCTCCCCTATAATATTTGACCTTTTTTATACAACTATTACTGCACTACCAGTAACATCCCTCTACAAGGCAAAACCCATACCTCATAAGAGCAGCACATGAGTGATTTATGTATGATTTCCTTTTTTGCCCCTATATTGGACTAATGATATTTCTTGGAGATGAACATAATTTTCTTGGAAGTTTTTGATTTGGAATTTCTCCACCTGATAGGAAATGGTCAAATCACCTAGAAGAAGTTTCAATAGAAAAATACTGGTTTTGCCCAAGACTCCTCTGGGAATGCTCTCTGGGTAAGAAAAGATAGTAAGCATGTCTGGGTTATTTATAGATTTCTCTTTTTTTTCCCTTTTTTTTTTTCTTTTATTTTTCTTTCACTGTATTATCAGAGAATAGATGTAAACTTTTCACAACTCAAAGTTTTATTGAGGTTATTGAGGTTATTCACTTTTGCCATTAACTGGCCTGAACAGTGAGCAACTTTCTTCGACCACCACCTGAAAAGCAAAGTTTCATGCTATTGTGGGACAGAATCAATCAATGAAGCCCATAGCAGGAACCATTGAACTCCTGTTTTCAGGCTGTTCCAAGAAATAATTGCTAATAACAATTATTGGCAATTTCCTTTTGGTCACTGGAGCAGAAAGCTCAATGCTTGAGTCTTCTGCCCTTTTCTCCAGCAAAATGGACCAGAGTTTTGTCATATTTCTAGCAAACAACCCAGTGACTCTCATTCTGAGGTACATTTTTGTGTAGCTAAGGCAGGTTTTTGTTTTCTATTTCCATCTGTCTAGAAAGTTTCATGAAATATTCATGCAATAGGAATTTGTTTCAGAGGAAGGCTACATGCCTTATTTCTGAGTCACTAATTTTAGCAAAAGCTAGAGTGCCATAAATGAAGCCCTGTGTGTATAAAAGCTCTTCCTTAAGATTATGCTATTTAAGAGTGCCATCTTTGTTGCTACAAAAGGAAAAGCAGTGACACTCCTTCCAATTATTACTTATAAAATGGAATTTCCCTTATTGTCTCTAATTTCCCTTTTTAGTTTTTAGCCCACAAAGCAGAAAACCAGCATTATAGGCCATCTGAAACAGCTCTTTGTTAGGAAAATGCATAATCTTGAATAAACAAGGACATCCTCTCTCTTTTTTTTCTGTTGAGCCTTTCATTGTATGCCAGCACGAAACCCGGAGGACAAGCGATGACATCCCTGTGTTTACTGTATACACACGCTTACAGAGTTTCCTCTGTTACAGACCTTTTATAAAAGTTTTATTCCACCAAATTTCCTATGTTTATTTCCCAAAGAGTGTAATCCAGGTTTGGAAAGAGTACAGATGTTACCTCTTCTATCACTTAATCTCAGTGGGTAAAATGCCAAAGACCAAAAAAGAAAACAGATGGGTGGAAAGCCTTTCAAATCTCAGACTGAACAGGCCTGTTTGTTGGAACCAGCTAAGAGAAAACTGTCTTGACCATTTTTAATTTCATTTCAGACATTTTAGAGAATGAGCAAGGAAGAAATTAAAACACCTCTAAAAATTTTAAATTATTGATTTAAGAAAACTTAAGCAAATAATTACTGTAACTGTAGTAAAGGCAATCTACAGGCCCTTTTATCTTCCAATATTTTTGAGAAATACACTATATTTTTCATTCTGTCAACATTCATGGGATTTTCTCAGGTTCTGAAGAACAGGATTTATCCTGATAAGAAGCTAGAGAAACATCCATTCCACTAAGTGAACTTTTTAGAGTGTCTTGTATGTAAGACCCCTTGATGGCAATTAAAACAAACCTGAAAATACATTTCAGAAAATATTTAAAGCAATCTGTCTCTTGAAATGCATTGTTCACTATTTTCATCAAAGTAGCCCTAGAACACGCTGTGAAAGTAAAGGTTATAGCTCATTAGTTATGGAGGCTTGTGTGAGCCAGTCCATAAACACAGAAAAAATACCCTCCAAGAAAACCCTGACACTTTCTGATGGTACGTGTCATATTGCAATATTCCATTTCAATAACACATTGAATCATTTTAAAATACACGTTCAGGCTCAGCAGCACAGTTTTGTGCCAAGTTCAAGAGGAGGAGATTTTAACAGACAAGAAGATCTTGTGCAAGCAGCTCAATCTAAAATGTGTCCTACAGTGGGAGCTCACTGAGACGCAAGCAGTGACTTTGTGTGCACATCTTGCATAGCAGGCTCTGAAGCTGCTTAGACTCTTTTAATGCCTTCTGACAGCATGATGATCTCCCTGGCAAACATGTTCCTGTGCTGCTTATCTTGCCAGCAGTGCTAAAGGGGGGAAAGGTTTTCTGTTTCTTCCATCAGCTTGTAGTTATTTGGCTGAAAAGTGAGGACAAACACACGGCTCGGCAGCGTGCAGGCTGTGGCAGGAAGAGCCAGTGGCATGGCTGGGGCTGGTAGGATCACATGTTTTGTGGGCTTGAGGGGGAAGTCGCTGGTGACTTGCTGAGTAGGAGAACGAGCCTATAAATCAGTGAAATCCTTTGCAAATCTCTTTAAAAACTGAAAACTTTAATCCCCTAACAGAAAAATTAGGGTCACAGATGTTAGAAGACTGCCTGTGGGGATAACGGGGTCTTTTTCTCCTGGGCATCATGTAAACTTGCAACATCTCTTCAGCCTGGGCACTGCAGGTCTTTCTAATATGATTGGTCTTATCTCCCCCGCTGTACCAGCAGCAAGCTTTTTAAAATGTATATACACAAAACTGGTCTTCTACAGGGATTTATTTGAAATCTGACACTTTTCAGTGCACTGAAACAAAAGACACATACACAAATTCCTCCAATTTGAGAATGTTGTGCCCCTCCTGCGACTGCTGGTTCTTTGTGATGTCTCTGAAACAGCACACATAGCATAGTTCATCAAACCATAGCAGGCACTACAAAGACAAACATGAAGGAAAAGAAAATCCAGACCAAATCTAGAGCTCAATGATGCTGACCTAAAAAGTTTCCTACCATGTAGTTCTTGCATTAAGTTGTAACTTTACAAACATAATTCCTGATGGGTTATAATGTGCTTATTTTTATTATTATTTTTAAAAATCTTCCATTTGTTAGGGAAAAAGCCATGATGTGGATGTTGGAACATTATGAAAATGGATTCATAAACCAAGCCTGTCTGCTAGACTGTTCTTGCTGAATTCTGCAATGAATGAGAGACTCAGCACGTAGCCAACTAAAACTGCTACAAAAAAGAAAATAAGAAAAAAAAACCCCAAGGGAATAAGAGAGAGAAAACATTTCTCTCATCTATTTAATGATCATGGAATTACATAAATGCAAAATCCCCAGGGCCAAGACAAGGTCTTGATTCAAATAAGTATCCAGTTTGATAAAGTGCAGACAAAGGGATTAACATCAGTCTCATGGTCTCCCCACCACAAACATGAGATGAGAGCAGGACCATGAACCACAACCCCAGAAGGATGTTCCATCTTGTGTGCTCACAGCCAGCACCCATGCCTCCTGGGCAAGGGTAGGAAAGGTAAGATACAGCCATAACTGTGCTCACAGTGCCAGCCAGGATCCACATGACCTTAGACTGACTATAAAACTGGGGGTAAAAAGCCTTCTCTCCTGAAACTAACTGCACTCCTTTAATGTTTCATTTATAGCTTTTCTGATGGAGTGGGTGAGTTTCACCTCTGAATGCTCCTCTCTTGCACAAGGTGCCTGCTGCCTGGTGGCAGAGCACTCTGCAGCTCTCCATCTCTCACTGCTGGTTTTGTACTTCTCTTGTAGCACACTTTGGCAATCTATTCACTCTCCAAAAATGTCTGTCAAAGCAATTAGTCCCTTCTTTCACCCCTTCTTACAGTAAAGGCTTTGGCATTACTGCATCATCTCATCTCAGGCAAAATACTGGTCTTATAGCGACCACAAAGAGCTTTCTGCATTCTGAAAGTTGCTCTTGAAGTGCTATTAATTTGCCATCCATTTCTCTTCAGGCAGCTAAATTTCTCTATCAAACACAACAGTACAACAATAAGTAGACTTTAAGATCAATCTTAAATAAGGAACAATAAATCCAGGGGTAGAACTAAGATTAGATTAAAAATGCTCTAGAAATTGAAACTGGACCAATGAGTTGGCAAAAGATCAACATAAATGCCCATAGGATCAATTTAGAAGACAAGCGTGTACAGTAAGATTTATAATACCTGCAATGTATTGTGGTGTAATTAATAAATTTTGCCGGGGTAAAAAGCAAAATATCTAGCTAAAGAAGGGCCACTCCCTCTCAATTAGGTTGGAAATAAGCTGTGTAATATGTTGGAAATTGCAGAGCACATCTCCAAGCACAAATATGACAAAAATAAGGTGAGAAACTTTGCACTGTATTTGATCTCTAAACCTCAGTGAAATTCTAATTAGACAAACCCTGTTCCAAATGTTTCAGTTCTGTCTCTCAAGTGCTATTTAGCATTTTAGCACAGCTTTTGGGGTTCTCTTTCTCCTAGTGCATATTATTATCCGTTCATAACCCTCCTTCCTTCATAAAAAGGAAACTGATTACTGATGATTTGCCAGCAATGTCGCAGAGCTGCCCATTAGCCATTTTCCTCAATGGTAAAACACTTCCACAAACATGGCAATGTTAAACCTTACTGAATGCAACCCAGATGTCAGTCCTGTAACTAATGATAGGCCCACTTCCAGTTCCTGAAGACTCTTAAGAGCAGAAGCTGTGAGAGAAACACAACGTGTTGTGATTTGTAGCTGATTTGCTTTTTCCCCAGACAATAGTACTGTCTTTATCTTATCTCAAGGTCCCACTTACAGTCCAAGTTCCAGGTATCCAGAGAGGATATTCAGAAGGGGCTATGGGGGTCCTTGGTGATTGCTGATGCCATCTGTCCCATAATTTGTGTTGATCTTTCTTTGACTGGTGACATGTGTGGGCAGTTGTTTCTTTACTCTGCTTGTAACCATGGGAAGTTTTGTTTGGATGCATTACCCAGGATGTGCTAACCAGATCTCACCTCCACCAGCTCTGGAATTAGTGCCATCCTGTCACTCTGCTCTGTGCTTATCTCATGGCAAAGTCCTGGGACCTTAACAGTGTTTGAGACAGGTCACTGTGGTCTTTAAGTGCTAACACTGCGTGCAAGTTGTAAGCACTACTGCCGTCTGCCATCCATCAACAGTGCCAGGCAGGAAGACAGGGCATCAAGTGGGAAGGAGACTTCCTCCACAGACCTTAGAGACACCATGTTAAAAGACACTTAAACACAGACTTGTTTTATACTTCTTCCCATCATATTTTTTACCAGACTTTAACACATGAGCCCTCCATGCAGTCCTTCAGAATATGTGACACTGTGCCTCCATTAACTTTTAAAACTCCTTTATGCTGTGTATACTCTGATACAACACACTAAAAAGTTTTATTGTGTAATTAATTAATTAATTAATGTGTAACTGAGCAATTTCCCCATTCCTCTGCCAGCAGTTTTCAGAGCAAGGAAACACAGCCTGGTGGTCTGCCAGAGCAGAGGCACATTGGAGGAGTGCCTCTGCTCTTCATGGCCCAGGGTCACACTCCTCTCCCAGCACCACCAGCAAGAAGTGAATGGTTATCCCAGTTTGTTCAGTCACATCCACCACAGCACTCTAATTATTTCTCACCCATCAGATCAGTGGCATGTCAGACAGTACAAGTATCTGCACACACCACATCACCACCACCAGCTTCTACCACCTCTTTGTTACGACTCCACCAAAATTGTCTGGGATCACGCCTGAACTCTCTGCCTTGTGTCTCATGAATTTGGTTTTGTGTAACTTGGTAAATGGCTCAGAACGACCTCAAACCATTCTAATTCTACATCAATAAAGTGAATGGTCATTTAGGACTAGGCTTTCAGGGTTCTTTTCATATTTGTCTGTTCAATATAATACTGATTTTATTGACGCTAGAGATTTTTTGTCATCATAATAATCATAATGATTTTTATATCAAATAATAACTTTCTAAAAAGTAAGTTCTGCACTTTTAATTTTTTTAATGTCCACTGACATCAAGTTTTAGTGTATATTACTTATGATCAAGTATTCAGAGTTCTTTCATGTAGTCTCAAGTTAAAGCCCTGAGAAGAGCTACTTATTCAGAGCATTTTGCACTGAGGGCAGAGACAAAGTTGTTCAAATAGCATAAACTAATCCAAGAGCTCAGAAGTGAGATGAAAATGCTTGTGATGACCTTTCACTTTGTTCAATAATTTATCTAAAACAAATGTTCCTTTAATTTACATTATAATGGCAATCACAGGAAATGACTGGCCAGCTCTCAGAAGTTTATCGGCAGTAATTAAACATTTTCTACCCCAGAATTTCTCATTTCATTGATGAAGCTAAAAGAAGCAATTCATTTCATCTGGAAATGCACTTCCAGAAGGTCAAAAAATAAACTTGGGCCATTTCCTTCACCTTATATTAAAGATGTATCAAACTACCCATGAGCATTCATACTGTATATCATTGAACATGAATGGGCTCAATGACCTGTGCAGAACAAGGGTATTGAGCAACCTATTAGACATGCTGACAAAAACACAATATTTGGGTCATATTATACAACATAAAAACAATTACCTCAAAGTTATGCTCAAAGATACAGCTTACTTAAAACTGCATACAACTTTTGTTCTGCAGGAGTTATTTTTCTAATACAGAGGGATAAATGAATTTTTGTTGGGTTACCATTATATTTAAATGCAGTCATGAAGTCTGTCTTGTAGCACTGAATAGCCACAAGCTGTATTTAGAATTGAAAAATGAGTGCACACAACAGTTATTGTTGTGTCTTCTCTTTTTTTTTTTTCATTTTGCCCTTTTTTTTCTACTCAAGAACATTCTGAGTATTTAAATATACCAATAAAGATTTTTTTCTGTATTGAATTTGCAGATTAAGCAGCAATCTGATAGCAGGAAAAATCTTTTTCTCATAATTTGTGACAGAAACTTCATCATGGAAAAAATGACAAAAAACTCCCAAATAAATGTTCTCTATTCTAACCAGGCTCAGACAAGGTCTGGGACATGAACAGACCCCACTATAAAAGAATTCTGCATTTAAGAAACTTTTCCATGCCAAAATACCTTAACCTTAAGCAATTTAACTGCTTAAGGACATACTTGAATGAATGAAAGCAAAAAAGAAATCTCATTAAATGTTCCCAGCAACTCCAAATCATTATGAATTTTCCTATATAGCATCTGATAATTATATTAGTTTTCCAAGAATGTAGTCAAATGCCTCTCGTTACAACTAATTGAGAAAGTACAACAGATTACCCAATCTCACTGTTTTATGAAAAGAAAATCTTGCTTGGTCAGCTCTGCAAACTGTTGAATGTGTTGACATACAAAAAAGTCACAAACATGTCAGGACTTACCTTTCTGTAGGTTGGAATTCTATTACTGGATAATCCTTCCAAATAAACTTCCAAAACTAGCCTACAAAAAGTTCACAAGGCTTTTTATTACAAATAATTCTTTGATTATGATTATAAATATTTCTAGTCAGCAAGTCTAGATACATTGTTAATTTTCTGTAAGCATCAAACTCAGAAAGTTTACTGATACTCCGGAGACTTAAACTGTCTCTGACCCTCAGGGCCACAGTTCTCATGACAGCCCCATTAGCTGCACACAAACATCTCTCTGACAAAACCTGCAGGCAACAGGATGAGGCATAATCAGAGCTGTACAGTCTTTGCCACTGGCATTGAGGAGCATGCTGGAGGAAATCCAGATGAAACTTGCAGTTTGGCAGCCAGTCTGGCTTCTCCCCGACAGAACAATAAAATGCACACTACTATTGTTATCATTGTTTCTGTGGTTATCTGGCTAAGTGGAGCTATAGCTTGTGTGAAGCACTGGGGTGGTAAGACAGACCTGCTGTGCTGGTTGTGGCAAAGTTGCCCTTTCAGCCTGGGCATTGGGCATTTCTGCTCAGCAGAGCATCAGCATTGTGAAATCCCATCAGAACTATGAAGCCTATTTTAGAGGCATACAGATAATAGCCATTTAATTCTGAACTCCTAATTCTGAACTGCTGAAGTCCTCAGCAGTTTATTTTTACAAGATTAAAAAGCAAATTGACAAAGAGAAAGCTGAGGCAATAAATGAATATGAGGGTTTAAAATGCCTATATTATGTTTTCACCCAGAGGCTCCAAACTCATAATTGTTTAAAACCAGACACAGAGGGGAGCTGCAACCACAGGTGGGATTCAATTATTCATGGTAGCATTTGGAGTCATAAGCATGACACCAAAAACCTGCCACCAGAGAGAGTGTGCAATCACTGCTCCAGCTCTGCTTTGATACCATCTCCTGGACATTGTCCATGTGTTTCAGAGACTTCAGGGCTGGAGGCCACCAGGAGCATATGCTTCCTATTGCTCCACACACTTGTGCCTGTGGGCTAGAGAGCAATGGGGTCACTGTGCTCAGCTATTTGGTGCTGAAGTCCTACCCTTTATGTGTAGGGCAGCAGAAGGCAGCCATGGGTCAGCGCTGCAGATCTGCCTCTGAACAATGGAGAAAGCAGAGCTGGTGGATAAAATGTTGTCAGGATGGTGCAGGAACATCTCTGTGCACCCAAGTCCAAATACACCTCACTATTTCAAATACTTGGCAAAAAACTTTGCCTTTGCCTGTGAAACAGGCTGCCATCTAATAAGTACAAGGCTACAATAATAGGATGCCTATAGTAATATCAATAACAATAATAATTATGTTGATAAAGGGGACAGTTCTGCAATAAATATTACAATGATTAATTTTCCAGAATTTTCAAATGGCCATTTCAGACTACTGTCTTTATATATTATGGATGCTGCATATATGTTATCATTGATTTTTTTTTTTTTTTAACTTTGAGCTTTTGAAATATTTATGGCTTAAATCAGCAACAGACACAAAATATTCTTGGAATAATATAGCACCAGGGACATAATGATATGGTGATATCTTGAGAAGGGCTTCATGGAAAGAGGTACAATTATTAAAAGAGTGGCAAGACATGAAGACACCACAAACAAAATCACACTCTTTGAGAGAAAAAAAAACATCTTGCAAAAGATCCAAAAGGATTAATTCTAAATATAAAGGAAGCTTTCCTTTCTTCTACACATCATTTATTTCTGCCCTGATAGCAACTTTCCTACTTTCCTGGTACACAGAAGAATAGGGTACACAGAAGAACAAGTTTATTTAGAAAGATGGGCAATGGAGAAGGATAACAGCCCTGCAATGAGGCAACAAATAATATTTGTGTCATGTCTCCCTGTTCAGGAACCCCTGTTTGCCATCCTGGCTGCTTCCATACATGCGTTACTTGGTTAATATCAAGTACAAATATATCACTCAGCAATAATCTATACCCCCAGAAACTTAAACCTGGGAATGGCTTTTCACTGACTGGCTGGACAGATCACTCAAAGTTCTTCTTTTCTGTCTGCATCCAATGTAAACGTTTCTCAAATTCCTGAGAGAAACTGGTACTTATTTAAAGGTCAGGTAAGTAGAACATTAATGAACACAGTTAAGAGACCTGAAAACCACCTAAACCAAATCTGAACAGAAAAATGGCCTACTAGAGCCATGGTAAGAACACAGTTAAGTTTCACTGCTAAATATAAAAAGTTACTGGGTCCCTCCCTTCTATGTTTTAAATAATTCAAGCCATTTGCAATGACCAAAACCAGCATTCAAAATGATGGAGTGTATGTCTGTGCACATGCATGTTTGTGTTTCTGTGGGAGGAATAAAGCTTGAAATTAAAAAAAAAAAAAATTACTTTGCTCTCTAATTTGGCATTTTCTCTGTGTGGGGCAGCAAGAGTCCCAGGAGTAGAACAGAACCTACAACCATTAAAATTTCAACTAATTCAAAGGAAAATTTAAATTCTTCTTATCGTGAAAACAAGTGATTTAAATGTTGGCAAATAGAATTATTTATCAACAGTTGCATGGCCTCACAGAATGAAATCTAATTCAATGCTATTCTCAAAGAAACCTTATTCCTTTCTTTAATGCAAAGATGGGAATGAAAATGAGTACTGTACTGACTGATAAAGGGGAGCTATTGCTTTCCAATAAGGTAAATGGCACAAGCCTGATCCCAGAGTGATTTGGCATAGACCTGGTTTTCCAGGTAACATGAAAAGGACATTGTGTGTGGAGTCCCTTCCCATTGATTCATTCCCTCTTTTCAGGCTCTGGTGCTGCTGAAACAGATTGTCTGCTCCAGCACAAACCCAAGTGACATCTGATTCACACACTGGCAGCCATTCAAGCCTATCTGGCCGAGCAGGCTTCCGTGAACTGGGGACTTCAGGTTTTTTCCACAGCGTTTATCAGCAGTTTTCATGCTGTTGAAATGATCTTGGCAGTGCTGCTCACTGTAATCCCTCACCCCTCAGTGCCACTGCTCTTTGCAAATACAGCTCCCCGCACTTCTAGGTGTGTTATCCCAAAAGACTTCAGCCCAGGAAGGCTGTCCAAATGATCAGTTAAGTTAGGAGCACTCAGATAATTTGTATGATGTGCAAAATCAGTACCCTGTAAAAACTAAAATATTTTTTAAAATGCAATTAAGCTAACTACCTGCCTATTTAACCCTAGCATTTAAATCCCCCAAGGTTTTGGAGCCAGCAAATGGTCAAGCACTTCAAGCATCACCCAAACATATTTCCTCTGGGTCTCAGCCATCTCCTAGGGTGAGGCCAGGAGCCTCTTTGAGGGTTCAGCTGTCAAAGAAAACCCAACATGTTAAATGGATGTAAGTAATATGAGCCACATGCTTAAACACCTGTTTGGGGTGTCGGTCTGTAGAATAACAAAGCAATTTCTTGTATATATGAGGGGAGAGATATAATTTATCTGCACCTACAATCGTGAGCAGGAGCTGGATAAAAAAGATGCCACATGAAACTATTTGTGTTTGTTTAAAACACAAACAGCATGCCTCAAAATATCAATGGGTTAATATCTTGCAACTTCTTCCCTGAGGGAAGAAAAGGAACAAATCCATATCTATATATAACCATCAGCACATGGTAAAGTGTTTTGCATCATGAATCAGATGCTATCCAATGAAGATTCATAAGAATAAAGCAAATTAAGAGCAAAACCAGGAACTCTGGGGAGCCCTGGAAATAACTGAGGATGAAAGCCCAGTGTATTGTAGGCATTTATTAAAGCATTTATCTATTTGATACATAAGCATCAGTTCTTCAAAGCCAGTCTGAACCACTGCTACAACCAAGATATAAGCAAGCTTAAACAGGACCAGACAAACGCATTCAAAATTACAAAGGCTGGATGAAAAAAACCACCACAGGTCAGTGCAATGTCAGGAGAAGAGGAAGGATTTGATATGACTGTGCTGAAAGATACCCATGCTCAACACACATCAAAGAAGAACTTCACAATTCAGCATTTTGTATCAAAATGGCCAGAGCTGAAGAATGAAACCTTACTTGAAAAAGATTTCTACGGCTGTTCCTTGAAATTGCACATTGACAATTTTATGATATTTTTAGGAGCAAAAGAGGTGAAAGAAAAGAGGTAGAGTAAGTCCAGCTTTCAAAGTAGAAAGTGCTTTCTTGTTAAACATAAGATAGGCAGTACATAGAAAAACTCTCCTTGAAAATAACCCTTAAACTCATTAATATTGTGTGTATCATTTAAAGATCAGTGAAACATGAAAAAGATGATGGCAATGTTCTACCAATAAGAGGGAAAAGGTAGTAAAATTCTATTTATTTTTCAATAAGGAATAATTTATTGCTAAGACTGAAAAATGAACAGAAAATATATTTTTTTTACCTACCAGTACACTTATAATCATTCAAACATGATAAACTGTTATTTAATGTGGTATTATTCCAGATACAAAGCTTGTCAGATTTCTCCTATTATCAATCATTAAAAATAGATCAGCTGGTCTTTCCAACCTTTGAAAAGATACAGGGAAAAAACCCCAAATATTTATCTTTATGCATAAAGTATGCATGATAATGTAGAAATCATGTTGTGAATGAGTTTGAGATCTGATTTAGTAACACATTGTATTATCTAGTAAATGTAATGAGATGTGTACCTACAGGTTACATAAAGAGCCAGTGTGACTGTGTGGTAAGGTGTAGTTCCTTGTCATGTCGAGAACTCTTCAGCAGTTGCAACTACTTAGATTCACCATTTTTGTATTGAAAAGAGAGTCTTCACATGATGGAGAGATTATGAAAGCAAGTTCACTAAGTCCTTTCATTTTATCTATTGATTTACCAGACCTTTTGGCATGGAGTCCAACATTTCTTTGCTGTAATAGGAACCTGCACCATCTTGTCATCTTTGTAAAAATTATCTTCTTGATCAAAGCCTTCTTTTACTTACTGTAGTAGTCATTTAAATTCTGTATTAAACCAGTCATATCTTATATTAACTCCAGATATATTGACTTAAAGACTGCCTCCAGTCTGAAACCAGAACACACTGCTTGCTACCCTTCATCTGCATATATAGTATTTTTTTAACATTTCTGTTTTCTTCTTGCTGCACATAATCTGGTATACTTACCATATAAAACAAAAAATTCAACATTATGTGATTTTGATGCTATTCAGCATAAAAGAACTTGGGCTATAAGGCACAATCGCAGCCTGAACATGATCTAATTTAATACAACATCCCCATTATAGCAAATAGCTTTTTATTTTGCACTAAATGCCTGCTCCTGTGTAAAAGCCCTCAGAAATTAATCATTAACCAATGTGGGAAAATATCTTGGATTTTTTATATGTTATTCATTTTAAAACAGCTTGCCCCAGACTGGGTTCAAACATACATTTTCATAATTTAATAATCAAAACCTGACTACAGACTTTGTATATGACTAATGTGGCTCTTCCTGCTATGCTACTAAACAAACATACAAGAGGTAAGGCATCACTAGACTGGCATTCCTATTGCAGCTCCAGGTGTAATTACATTCTGTGTACATGTGTACATACTCACAGGATAACAGGCATTGTGAGAATGTGGACTATAATTTACTAGTTTTTAATGGAAAATATCCTTTATTTGAGCATTTGTTTCCAGTCAAGTTCTCTGTGAGAAACTTAGACCTCAGTGATGATAAGCTTCAGGGAAGTGGTACAGCAATTAGCAAGTACAAGAGCTAGTTCCATGGGGAATTCAGAAATAAAAGCTTTCCTGCTGGGATAGGCAGTATTGAAATCAAAATGTTTTGTTATAATACTTGATGCTATTAAAATCAGTCTCTGCTGAATTTTCTCACATGGGAATGAAAATTCTTTTGTGTGTAGTGACTTGCAAAATTAAGAAATGTCTAATGTCAAAATAGAAGCCTGAAGTAATTTTGTAGATTAAAACCTTAAAAAAAAATCAGAATCACGTCAAGAAACAGACACTGCAAATGTTTCCCCAACATTGCAAGCAAGCAAAGTTCTCACATCTTTGTGAAATTTATTTGGAATTTAAATGGACATTTGCTATATGCAACAAACAACTTGATGTTTATTTCTCATTACAGCAGTCCTATTATTGTATAGAGTGCCTATGGACAGACATTGTAAAAATATGTACATTTACCATAAAGAGAGAATATTCTGCCTTTAGTCATTATGCACCTCTTTGCTTACTGTGTATAATTAGCATTTAAAAAATTATTGTCAGGTTTATTCACTTGCTTTGCTATAAATATAGGTCGAATCCACAGGGTAAATCTTGAAAAGGCTGGTTTGGCAATACAAATATGCTTTGCATATCCTCTAAAGGACATACAAACCATTTCCTTCAATTAGCAAAGTTAAGTTTATAATCAACAAGAATTTCAAATGTCTTTTAATGCCAAATGAAAATTGTAATTTGATTAGAGTTCTATCATAGGAAAACTTCATTTCATGACATAAATGTCTAGCCTATTTTTAATGGGAATTTTAATAGGTGGATAAGTTGTCATGAAATATCTAGCTTTTCTTACTATTAAAAATCTACATTATCATCTCTGCAGGAGCAGAACACTAACTTTTCCCAAGTTCTATGTGCCTAGAAAGACAATTGTATTAATAAACTAAATTTCCTAGGTGAAGCCTATGAGAAGACATATGACCCACATCCTTCTGCCATGGTGATATACTTTAAAAGACACAGGAAATCAGCTTTTTGCAAAGGACATGGGCATAGAACAGTTTAGAAAGACAAAACGGGACAGCTGGTATAATAATTTGTCATATGAATGGCTTTGTTGTTTGCCATACCAACACAGGTTAACTCATTGGAGTTCTTGGTTTGATCATTCCCCTCTCTTTTTTTAATCACAGCACCTTTCTTGACGTCAGCGTGTCCATTGTACTTTACTTCACCACAGATCTCTTTCCCCCCAAATTCACTGCTTCTATTACCTGTGCCCACATAACTTACCTCACTCTGGCAGAAGGGAAAGAATATACAGCCTCTTCCTCATGAGGTAATCAATAGTGCTTCAAAGATAAGCCAGCCAGCAAAGGCTTGTAAATGCATGTCTCTTCTGTCTTCAACAGCCCTCAGTATGTGACATTTGCAATGCTTTTAGTTTCAATTGACCTGGCCCAAGGGAAAGACGTCAAAAAGCTTCTGATGAATTGGAGCTCCTGAAGTTACTGCTTCACTGGAGGATTACCACCTTATGCCACACTGCTTTCCTTGCATAAACACTATACCCTTAGTCTTTATTAACATGTTATATACATCATGGATGAACTCTCTAATAAATGATCAAATAAAGGTGAAATATTTTTTGCTATAACCTTTTGTTTGTTTTACTTTGTATTAATCAGTTGTTTCATCTATCGTGAGTGATAAAATGAAGAGATTAATGAAAAAATAATTACCTTGATGGAAGTAAAACAAGAAAAGAACAATAGAAGACAAGTAAACTTTTAACCCTGTTCTCTTTGCAAACTGGTCATAAACTGAGAAATATTAATCCCTCCCAAGGTTTATCCTGGAGACTGCCATGTATGTATCATCTTGCAAGTTTAAGCTAGTATGGTTTGTGATAAAGCCCAAAGGTCAGTGACTTTTCAAAAATACAAAACTGGTGGTCAGTAGAACAAGACTTAAGCACAAAAGAACTGGGAAAAGTTCTTGAAGTCTTTATAACTGCCAGAGCTTAATGACATATAATTGTGTCAGCTTGAGCTCCAAAAGCTCCACCTAAGTCTGTATATGAGTTGAAAATTTAAGGAAAGGGGAAAAAAGTTAAAAAACATCTGAACCCAAACTCTCAAATCTATCTCCATGATCAGATATTTCTGAAGGCATAAAAAATGAATCAATAAACTCAAAACCCCAAATTGCTGGCGCACTCTGAAATGGAGTAATAAAATCTGCTATTAATTTTTAGAAGCAGGAAAGTTGCACTGTAAGTCATATTTTAGAAGGCTGTGTCTGTCTGAGCCCCAAGGGCTCACCTGGGCATGCAGAGCCCAGGGCAGTGCCTGGATTCTGCTCAAAGCTGGGCAGCTGAATGCACTGGGAAGCTTAGGGTCTTGCACTGGAAAGTGACACCTTCTCTCACATCCCCAGAGGGAAAACAGATACACTTGGACTTTAAAACTGAAGTATTCTACTACTTTGTCTATTTGCACATTCAAGCTGCTAAGTATATAAACATGAAATACTTATCAAAGAATCACAGAATAATTCAGATGGGAAAGCAGCTCAGGAGGTCTCTAGTTGAGCCTCCTGCTCAAAGATCGGTCAGCTTGAGATCAGATCAGTTTGTTCAGGGTATTTTCTACTAAGGATGGAGACCACACAAACTATAAAACTGAAGGAAACAAATACAGATTTTTATATTTATATATATATATATAAATATATATATATATATAAAAATACTATATTTAGCTGATATCTAGTTAGAAAAGCAGCTGATTATTTTAAGAAAAAGCCTTAATATCAGGATTTAGGGGATACATATACTAAACAGGACTGTGATGTATAATTAGAATTCATTGTAAAAGAGGAAAACAAAAATGATGTTTGTTTCCTTGTGCTATAATGAAAGAGTGCTCCTAAAAGCAAAGGAAAAACATTTTCTGGGTGAAATATAATACACAAATGTTATAATAACTTGATTTCTAATGGCATTTTGCTCCTGCTAAGGAAATAACTTTACTTTAAAAATCAAGATCCTTAAAATGTAGTGGTACAAGTTCAAAGGCACTGATACCGAAACTGTCATTTAATTGCTGCAACTCTCTAGCTCTTCACTGCCACCCTGGGCAAACAGCAAATTGACTGTTCCATTTTTAGGGGCCATGATCATGAAGTGCAGTTGTATTTCTACTGATATGTTTGAAGTTTGTTCCTTCTCATTTGCTCCTGTGAGATTCCAAAATAGCAAAGCTGCAGCTGTTTCCCTTGTTAAAAGGGTTATATCTTCAGGCTTCTCTCATGCCTGAAAGAAGCTGGGTTTTGCCCTACTGCAAAACTCTGATAATCTCTGAAGGTTAACAAGCACTGGACAGCAGGAAGGTAGGAAATTGTTTCAGCCTTGGTGTCCTCTCAGAAAACACATGGAACTGTTGTCTTTTGCAGTAAGGGAACCTAAATCAAGTGAGCCTGAATGACTTCAGCAACGGCAGCATGGCCAGACAAGGAAATCTTTGCAAAAAAGGACAGTCCCAGGCTACAGGGCAGAGGTGTGGCTGTTCAAAAAACTGTATTTAAATTGATATCAGAGACCAGCAAGAATGAGAGCTTTGTGTGTTTTTCTTTCTTAGTGAGTCCCTACCTTTACTTGAGCTTCAACCAGTTTTGGGGTCTAATGTTACACAGAATTCTATTCCTGAAGAAAAGTGGAAAGATAACAGGTCTGATGTCCACATCAACAAAATATAACTTCCTAATCAGTCTGACCAGATTGAGAATGGAATGATGAGATGACCAAATGTGAGTCTAAAGACATAGTTGCCAGTTATTAATGGAAAAACTGATAGTTCAGTTTAAAGGATTACTATTACTTCTGCCAAATTCTCTGCTGATGATGCCAGTCTTTCACCATAAAACCAGTCCTGCCCTGGTATTGGTAATTCACAGCTATTGATGCTCCAACCACTGTCAAACTCTGGCTGAGGCACTGAGTTGCCATACTGGTCAGCAGGACGGATTGCATCCCCCCAGGTCTAGGATAAGAAAGTAGCAGTAAAACTTTGACAGAGTAACGTGGCCACAACAAGGCATGCTGCTCCGGCAGATCCAGGAGGAGCTACTGCCCACAATCACCCAGGGAGACGCTGCAGGGGCTGTGAAGAGCAAAGGACCAGCCTAAACCACTCCTCAGAAAACATCTGCAAGGCAGCAGCACTTGCATATAAGTGGTGCTGAAGTTACCAGATTTGGTCTGTCTCTGAAAGGTTCTTCATTATGAATAATTATGTGGGGATGACCTACAAAAAAAAAAAAATTAAAATGTTATTCTAAGAATCTTTCTTCACGTCTGCATGAGTTTTCAAAAGGCGATAGAAGTGTGTGTCAATTACTGTGTGTAGCAACAGGCAAAGCAGTGTTTGCAAGCTCCCTCCTGGGAAATGAGCTGGTCAGAAGAAATTTTGTAACTGCTTGGAGCCAAGGGCAATATTGACGGAGAGAAAGTCTGTCATTCCTGCTCCAGGGTGGCTGTAGCAGGTACACTCTGGCTGGATGCAAGGCACCCACTAAAGCCTCTCTGTCACTGCCCTCCACAGCTGGACAAGAGAGAGAAAATATAACAAAGAGTTCATGAGCTGAGATAAAGATTGAGAGAGAGCACTCACCAAATACCATTGGCAAAACAGGCTAGAATTAGAGATAATAACTGAATTCATTACTAGCAAAAGCAGGATAATGAGAAGTAAAATAAAACATTAAAAACACCTATTCCTCCCTCCTTCCCAGCTCTACCTCCTGCCCCAGTGGCACAAGGGGACTGGGAATGGGGGTTATGGTCAGTTCATCACCTGTGGATTCATCCTGATGCTCATGGAGAGAAGTCCTTCCCCTGCTGTCCTGTGGGGTTCATCCCACGGGAGACAGTTCTCTGTGAACCTCTCCAAGGTGAGCTCATCTCAGGAGCTCCAGCTCCCTGTGATCTGCTGTGGCATGGGTCACTCTTCCATGGCATGCAGCCCTTCAAGGACAGGCTGCTCCAGCATGGGCTCCTCTCTCCACAGGTCTCCCACAGGGTCACAGCCTCCTGTCAAGCATCCACCTGCTCTGGTGGGGGACTCCTCCAGGGCCTGCAGCTGGATCTCTGTGTCCCTGTGGACTTACACGGGCTGCAAGCAGGGCACAGCTGTCTCACCATGGTCTGCCCCATAGGCTGCAGAGAAATCCCAGTTCTGGAGCTGGATCACCTCCTGCCCCTCCTTCTCCCATGATCTTCATGTTAGCACAGTTGTTCTCACATATTCTCACTCTGCTCTTCTCTGCCCACAATTACAAGGGGAAGGGTTTTTTTGTTTGTTTGTTTGTGTTTTTTATTTTTTTTTCATTTGGTTTGCTTGGTTTGTTTGTTTGTTGTTTTTGGGGGGGAGGTTGTTTTTTATTCCTTCTCTTCTCCTTCTTAAATCTCTTATCACAGAGGCTTTATCACCATTTCTAATTGGCCCAGCCTAGACCAGCAGCACTGGTCCATCCATCACAGACCATCCATCTTTGGAGTTGCCAGGGATTGGCTCTGTTTTTCATGGAAGAAACTTCTGGCAGCTTCTCACAGAAGCCACCCCTGCAGCCTCCCCACCACCAAAGCTTGGCCATGCTAACTCAATGCCATGGCCTTCTAAATAACTTAAGCATTCAGCAATGCAGTCTTGTATTCCTTTCTCTCTTAACAAAAGAAAAAAAATAGCTGAATATGTAGGGTTGTGCTAAAAGAACGTGATCCAAGCTATATCACCTCTTCAGCCTGGCTTTTCATGCTGTTGTCTTCTGTAATGAAAACAAAGCTTTGGGAAGCAGGAGTCTTTTCTCTGTGCTGCTGTCACATACTCCTGGCAGCTGCCTCAGCCTGCTTCTCTGAAAGGTGACAATTCCCCTGGCTGGTCTAAAAAAGGCTTTATCTACTTGGAAGAAAAGGTAGTCTCAGTTTTGTTTTGACTCCAAATCCTAAAAGTGGGGATCAATGCTGTGGTTTCACACAGATTTACACAGGCAAGCTACTTAGCAATTAAAGACAATTCCATAACATAAGCAATGTAGATTTAAGGGTGGGTTTAGCAATGCCCTGTATTATCTACATTATGCTTGGATTCAAAAAAGAGTCAAGACATTTATATGGAACAAATGTGGGCAAAAAAGGCATTTTTCACCTAACCACTTGGCATTAAGTTAGTAACTAAGAATGAATATTGCATTCCTTTTCAGGGACAAAACATTTCATAATACTGCAGCTGATTCAATATTTGAAAGAGTTTGATGTATGAAGATAGAAAAACATTAAAAATTCAACTGATCCCTAAAATATTTAAGAAAAAAAGGTTATTTCCTCACACATTTTTCACAGTAAGATGTTAAAACATTTAGAGTAAATAAAATTCAAATATTAGTGACTGAAACAGTGATCCTTAAAACAAATACTAAGAAATAGCATTTTAACAACTAAAATGAAAATATACCAAAGTCTTTCTTCTGGGTTACATTATTGCTATACTCTATCTTTTACAAATGCCATCTCCTGAGCTGCTAATTATTCCACAAGAGTTTTAAGCTCTTGCAGAATATTGTCTCATGTAGCCTTCCCAACTCCAGACGATTCATGTTGTCTTTGTATTTTATTCTTTCCAAGCCACTGGAACTGGCTGCTTTTAACTCAGTGTTACAGCCCCAATCTGCAGACTATCCCTTGCCACAACTCCCACAGGTGTCCCTCCCATGTACAGAAATGAAAGCTCTGACACTGATCTGGGGAAAACTTTTCAGATCAAAGTAGTAAGCAATTTGCCACAAGTTATTAGACTTGCTACATTGGTGCTTCTTCAGACTTCTTCTATCCATTATGAGAATAAAGACATTCCTCCCAAACTCTTTCCAATTGTTCAGTCACAGGACAGAACAAAAGATGATTTCTCTTGGTATCTCTCTCTACAAATTTCATTTGATACAAATGGAATGATATTCACCGTAAAACCTGTACAAGTTCATGCTGTAAAGTGATAGAAACTAGCAGAATATGTAGAAGAGAAGTGAAAACCCAAATTTTTTTCAGTTGCATTTCCTTCTGTGTGCGACTTTGTGTGCCTTTGCTAGAACATGACAGTCTGCACTGTCATTCTGCTTTACCTGAAAGAACACGAGAAATGAGGTGCTATCAGCTTGTTCTGACACACTTCTCTTCTACCGTAAGATGGCAGACATAGTACATAAATTTTCAATAATCTACTGAAAATTACAATTATTAGGCCAGTATGTATATGATGTTCCCTACTGTCCTTATTGGCATGAATCAGAAAAAAGTGGTCTCACTGTACCATTATCTGCTACTGCATTCATGGCATGCTATTAGTTCATCACTGCAGCTCTTCCAAAACAACATGACTTGGCAAGAAAAATAAAATAATAAAAATTTGATCAGGCATAAAATGACTGTATTTTTGGTTAAAGTGCATAACAGTAGCACAGTATAGGTAAGATACAGCTTTTGCTTTTATTCAGCTGCTTTGTATGCTGTAGGTATAAATGAGACTTAAACCAAGCATTAAAACTGAACCTTTCAGACGTTAATGGGATGATAGCTGTGTTATTATGAGCCTAATGATATCTACTGCACACAAGAATACATAGGTGTCATGCTGGGAAACCAATGATCTAGCTCTCATTCTGACTGCAGGCAAAGAATATCTCATCAAAGCTATAAATTTCATGACTCTGTTCCCAAATTTAAAACCCTTAAGGAAATGGCTTTCATGGTTCAACAGTTTTAAAGGGTTGCTCTTACTTGGCTTTGTAACAAGGAAATTAATAGTTCTTCCAAACAAATCAGAATTATGCCATAGCTACATGCATTTTCATGCTGTTGCCTTCAGCATTTCACTCGCTTCCCCAGATAACATCACTGCAGAATCCACACTGAATTCACGGTGGGGAAACATTTATTACCTGCTATGATTTTGCTCTATAGCCTTAGATAGGTGATAGAACTCGTTTGCTCATTGTAAAAATTGTTTTCATTAGGTCATGTGAAATAGAGTCAGTTTCTAATCAATCTTCACTTTTCAGAGTAAAACCAGGGTAAAACCTATCCAGCCTAATGTCAGGGAGAGTTAGTTTCTGTAGTGTGATGCAGAGCAACCAACCAAGAGGTAGCCCACTTATGGGACTGCAATAAGAAGCACTGAAGTGAGATACTTCTCTGTCAGCATGGTTTTCTCCCTTCAAAAATTCCTACTGTGCAAAATATTGAAGCTCCTGAGAGGAAATAATCACGTTAAACAGTTTTCTTAATTTACAGGTATAGAAATGCTTTCTAATGAGCAGAAAATGAATATTGCATTAGGATTAGCCACTGTATGTGACACTTAGTGCACGTACAGCACTACAATATATGCCGGTCATGAGAAAGATCCTAAATGAGCACCAAATGTTCAGTGTAGCAATACATTTCAATGTATCATTAAGACAAAATCAAAATACTGTGGATTCTCATTAAGTTGTAAGAAGTTACACATACACTGGGATTAAAATACCAAGATATATTATTTGCTTTTGTCCAGAATCTTTATGACTGCATATTTTAGTTCCAAGTATTTCAATGCCAGTGAAGCAAAACAGGAAAGTAACAGCATCTGTTTAAAATGCAACTTTGATTTTTTAGCTCATGCCAATCATTTGGAGCCCTATGTTTAATGTAGCAATACGGCATTCAGAGTAAGAATCCTTGCATGACAAAACCAATTAGGTAATGTACTAAAGAGATTAATTTAATAACAAACTATTGCACATATACCTACAATACAACATAAACTGCAATCTCATAAATCAGAAATATTACTCTAAGTGATTGACAAGAACTTCCACACCTCAAATTTTTGATGTCCCCATGAGGGAGTGGAAAGGTTAGACATTATTTTTAAGAAGAGAAATTGTAGTAATAGAGAAATTTGCTCTTCTTTGAGGATGAAGTGGTTGTCTGTAATAGGAAACAGTGTTGGAGTCCAAAAAAATCTCCATATCCTACTGTTCCACAGGAGGGAAAAGAGCAAACACGGAGGACTGAACAAAAACCAACAGCAATCCATCATTAACTGAACAAAAGCAGTGAATTTGCTTTAATATGAGGAAAATGACAGTTTCTCCTCAAGCACAGAAAACATAATTATCCCCTAAGCCACCCTAAAATAGCTATCACTAATGCAATCCAGAAAACTGCAATTCCCAACTGGGGAGCATCATCACTGTCATGCATGAGAGGGATGCAGTGGGAAATAAGTAGTTCTCCATCTAGACTTTCAGAACAGCATGTAACTCTTAGAATTAAATAACAGAATAGAGGGAAAGAGAAATAAAGAAGACATTATAACTGGCTGCTTGGGCACATGTACCGAGGGGTGTCTGTGTGTATTTGCATACAAAGAATATACTGCTCCACAAAAGTGACTGCAATCAACTGAATTAAAGCTGTCTCAAGTTTTGCTCTTCTCATCGCTAAGCTTTGAGCTTATTCAGGTAAGCTTTGAACTTCATTCTGCAGGAGCTAGGACGTTTTCAGTATCCAAGCTGGCTTGTGTTTGACTGCAGCATGGACACACCTTTAATAAAAGTCACAATATTCTGTGTCAGGTTTACATCTTAGTTGTGCTGAAGAGTAACACTCAGAAGCATCATGTCAGAGTCATGCTGCAGCCATCTCTTTGCCCAGTGTGTTGTATCAAAAACTCCTCTGGACTCTGAGGAGAAAAAATTATATGATGAAAATGTAATTCATACTGGTAGTCTGAAAACTCAAGAATACACAAAGAATCAACTCAGCTGCAAATTTTAACTAGAACAGAATCAAAATAAATGAAGCCACCTATTTGGTACAGCCTTCATCTGATCCATTTGATATTTATCAGTCAAACATCTCTCCCCATCTGTTAAATAAACATGTGTATAAACAAGATATTATAATCAGTTTCCTACATTTTTCTGTCAGGGATGAAGGTAGGACTGCATTTCAATTCAGCCATATTTGTCTCAATCTCCACCCCAGCTGATTATGGTAAAAGTACTGATTATTACTTTTCAGTGAAAAGGTCTCAATTCCCATGTTTGAATTTTGAAGTAAATAACCAAGAAACAGGTTAACAACACTGACTGTAGACTTCTGGTGATGTACTTTGGAGTTAGCTAAAAGTATGGCTTATGTAATTATACTTTCACATACATGAAGAACTGAGGAAGACATGGAAATACTCCTTTAAAGCTCATCAGAGTTATGCCTCAAATGGAAGCAAAAGGTATCTTTCAATGTCTGAACTGTTTTTCTCACTCAGGTGTTCGAGAGCCAAGTAATGCATTTTCATATAAAAGCAAATAACCACCCTACTCTTCTCATGCACCTCTACAATCTTGGGCTGTCCCAGAGCCTAGATTCAAAGCAAAAGGACAAATGTGCTGCAATGAACTGAAAGGAAATAAACTTACATAAAGATACAAGTATTTTGCACAACTGAGGTCCAATCTGTTAATTTCAGGCAGGGTAAACCCCAACATCAGGTGCATCAAGTGCAGGCTAAAAGGCCAAGGCACATCCAGGCCAATTCATCTCAGTCAGTAACTCCCTGTCACTACGCTTCCTTTGTGTAACCCCATGTAAACTTTATTCTCTTACCTTTTTTAGTATGTTACTATTTCTGTCCTTCACAGTTCAGAGGCCTTTCAGCCTGTTCCTCTGGACACCCTGCCCCTTCTTCAGATCCTGATGAGAACTAAGTTCTGAGAACTATGGTTTTCTGGGCTAGCCTGAAAAAATGAAAAGCATTCCCTTTGTTTTCACCTACCCTGTGATCCTTCATGTCGCTGCACAGAGAATGGTCCCTAAAGTCCTGCATGGTAAAACTCTGCTTCTGTCTTTCTTAAATCTGTCTCTTCCTCTGCAGTGAAGAGAAAATCATATTCCCCCTCCTCTGTGAGATGGCTACAGTGCTTGATCTGCACCAAACAGACCAATGCTGAATTTATTTTATATGTTAATTTACGTGGTAGCTGCATTTGTTAAAATGAGATCTAGTGTTATTAAACTCCTGTAGAGTAATTGTGATTGAAATTTGTCCATGAGCTACACACATTTGAACCTCATAAACCGGAAAAGAATTCATAAAAGATACCGCTTAAGCACAGGCATGTTGTTTTTTAAATATCTGAAAATATAATTTACAGAGAGAAGATAAAATTGGGGATGGATATTATTTACAATCTGATTTAACACTCAACGCAAAAAGTAACAGTAAAAGCAAAGGTAAATTGGTAAACAAAATTAGGACTATATGAAGAAAAGTCATTTTAGATATTTATTACTCACTTGAAGGTCTAATGACACAGAAAGAAGTTATTTTATTTTGTTAGAATGGAAAGATTGGCATGAGGGAATTAGACCTGGGTAAGATGGCCTAATCAAGACAAAAGTTTGACAATTCATTAAAAGACAATGATCACATGAAGATGGAAGAGGTTACATAAGGAAAAGAATAATGCAGCAAGAAACAGATTAAAAATCACAATACAAATGTAAAACTAATTACTTCTGAAAAGGTACCATACATATCAAAAAATTTTTGCCTCTACCTACTGCTCAGAAACATTTATTTTAATCACTGATCAGAATTCCAGAACTCCTTTAGTACAACATATTTATCTAACTTTTAAGAATCAAAGCTCTTGCTCAGAAATACCAAAATACGTCTGAGTTATAACTATCCTTTAAGGATAACACTGCTTTGCAGAGTAAAACATAAAATTGCCCTATTTGCTTAGTAAATGCTACAAGTGATGAATAACCCATCAGCTTTCCATAATGTGTTCAAAAAACTTTCAGAATTTTATTGGTAAAGTACTCAGTTCTGATAATTCAGCTTTTAATGTAATCAAGAATATCACCAGGAGCTACTTAATTAATTCCCCAGTGCACCATGAATTTAATTTTCAATTACTTTATTGAGAACTTTCTTTGTTAATTTTACAATGAGAAACTATAACCACTGTTACACAACTTGCAAATATTTCAAACAAGACAGCAATCTCCTATTTTTTTGATTTTTTCTGTTCCAAATTCAGCTCCTGAGATGGATTTTCTGCTTCAGCTTCATTTTCATCTTCCTGTAAAAGAAAATGAAAACCTGAACATTAATCAGTTTATTGAAAAAGTATACTTTTTCTGCTTATGCAGATGTATGGAATTCTGTACAGTCTTTAGCCATCTTTTGCTTGACTAATAAGCATAAAAATAAGCAAAAAAGTAATTTATTCAAGTGATTGATTTTGCTCAAGAGTTTAAATAAAAATGATAAGAAATTTAAACAAATCTAATTGCCTACATTTATAGCAGAAGAATAATTTAATGAGTAAATATTCTACTGACTATTTTACTGGATAGTTACATAAAGAAATTATTAAAACACACATGGATGACAATATATTCAAATGCCTACAGCAGACAGTATTACACACCTTTCCTTTGTTCTTGACCAGAGGTTCCCACTAAATTACTTTTGAATGCAAGAACTTTCATCATTGTACTAAAAATTACTTTTGAAAAACATCTGCCATTGAAAAATGTTTCATTTTTTTGCGACCAGATATGTTTACTTCACCATTTGATAAAAGACAATAAATTTAACTTCAGAGACACTTTATGTGCTGCAGCATCGTATTTTTGTCCCATCTAGCATATTTTCTTGACAGGTCTGCCAATTTTCCAATTACTTGTACCACCATATGTTATCTGAAGATCAGTCAGGTCTAAAATAGGAAACATGAGCATGTCAGGCAGCAGCATGCTTACAATATTCTACAGCTTCAGCTCCAAGAGTAAGGCTCATAATTCACTATGGTTTCCTTTGGATCTCACTGAAAAAATGAAGTGACATCATAATGCCTGTTTCCATAGGAATGGGTATTGTTTTGTGTACAAAATCGTGACCTCCGAAGTATAAATTACAGGAGAGTGAGAAAACTGTTTTATAAGGCAACTTGCAACTCATCAGATCATGAACAATCCTTATCCCAATTTCAGAGTATGACCAGTTTTCTAGTCTGCATTCTAATTCAATTTACAGAGAATTCTCCACATTCCAGTAGCACCAAAAAGAAATGAACAGACATTTAGGACTGAAGAAGCATCCTGGCTGCTGTAACAGTACTTATCACAAGCCAACAGTTGAGACAAAGGAAACATTAGGGACATTTAGGTGGGACTCAATAACCTGAAGTGTATTTTCCTGATTTAAAAGAACATCTTCATTCTTGTAGGAAAATAACTTTATCCTTTTGCATTCTAGCCGTCCTTTCACCATCAAAGCATGCTTTGTAAGGATAACTATAATATTTAGAGGTAGAAAATATATAGGAAGATTACATGGGCGGCACAAAATAGAACTGCAGTAGAAAATCTCATTTGAAAATGTGATCTCGTAATATGTTATGCCCAATTGTAATAAAATGGAAAAGCTAGTTTTTCTATTAAAGTAGCAGATACTCCAAGCCATCATGCCTCTGAATCCTCCCCCTGCTGGGGACAGCCTAGGCACTGAGAAATATTTACATCACTGACCACTGAAAGCTTTTATTTGTCTCTTTCTGTACCATCATCTCTTCAGTTACCTTTAAAACATGCAGTGCTTCCTGTGGCTCTTTTCATTTAGCTGAGAAAACGTGTCTGTGTATGTGTGTGAAACCAAACACTGAAGATTCATTGAAATTAGAAGTACAGAATATATTAAAGAGAGTGCAATGTATAGTATACATACAGAGGTCAAACTTCAAATGGAAACACACATGGCAGAATTGGAAACAACAAAGGAGTAAGGTGTTACCGAGCTTCCTGCTTACAGGTGACAAAAGAATACTGCGGAATAAAAAACACTCACAGAAACTTTTGGCTGCTATAGAAAACCAGCCAGGTTATTTAATGAAGAACATATCAACAAAAGAACAGCAAATCTGCATGTTTCTGGAGGTCCCTACCTACAGCAGTTGTATCCGAGCTGACCTCAAGGCCAACTAATCCACCTCCCTAGCATACAACTTGACATTATTCTGATGTCCTGACTTGTGCTTTCTCATACAGGAATATAAACCCTACACTATCATTCTTTCCCAGAACTCTTCACATATTGCTTAGAGCTTCCTCTCCTAACAGATGGAGCATGCAGAAATTTCAGAAACTACAGGGCCACACCTCCACTGAGGGACTACAAGAGGGTTAAGGCATGTTAGGCACAATACTGGATATTGGCTTCCTGAGTTTTTTGATGGCAAAAAAGTTTTTAGCCAATGAATGACAATTTTTTAGAGAATCTTCTGGCTTTGTGTAAATTTGAAATGTTTAATTCTGTGCTGAAAATGTCATGCTTGCACTCTGGTAGAGTTCCCAGGTTACAGCAGCAGCTGCAGTGATCAGTGTATTCTGAGGTGCAGAAACAATGGCTGTTGGTGATGGCAGCTCCAGGATTTCCTTGGGTTGAATACTCCAGATGGAAGTATCAACTTTAGGATATTTTGCAGAACTAATATATTTCCTTTGTTGATTTCCTGTTGCTCCAACCAAGTAAAACATAGTCAAACAGGTAAAATCTACCACCAGAACATGCATTTGACTTATGTGGGCAGATTCCAATGCACAAGTCATCCAGATGCCTGGCTGATTTTGTTATTTTTGCATTCTTTTGCGGAAAACTTTTCTGACTAGCATTGCATTGAACCATGCTCCACATAAAACATCTTAATTTTGTACAAGGGCTTTCACTCCATTTTGTTTTCCAAGAACAGAAACACATCTCATTTGGAAACAGAAACAGAAATTTGGTATCTCTGAACACAAGTGTCTGCTGTGCAAAGCTCAGAGTAATGATGTTTGATCTCCCTCATGGCATGAATTAGAAAGGGGAGAAAACTTTTCCTTGTTAACGTGCCATAAACTGAGCCAGATCAGTTCCCAGGCCTGTGCACTGCCACATGAACAACAGTGCCAGCACAAATAGGATGGCAGAAAGGATTTTTGAGGAACACTGGAAAGTATGAACCACCAGTTTTGGCACTCATGCACCTTTCTACCAGAAAAGAAGTGACAGCAGAGGCCTCAGAATGCAGTATCAGAATAATCTGGGACATGAACCTCTACAAGTTATAAGAAATGTTCTATTACTCCCAGTATGCTTGGGGAACTGGCAATTCAGAGCACATATTAACCATACTACAAGATGTGAAGACTCACTGTTATTTCAGTTTGCTGACAATGCAAGATTTCTATGAAACGCTTTATCTTCTTTTTAGTAGCCCAAGAGGCAGCCTGATGTGATTGCACACAGAATACTGAAATGACTGGGGTTTCTAATGTCATTAATAATGTTTGAATTTTCATCTACATAGCCTATATAGCCTAATTATCATGAAATTATGCAAAACAGACTGCAGATTAAATATATTTAATATATTTGTTTTAGTAATTATCACCTATCATTATGATTATAATGCTTTTAATTCTGATGAATAGCAAAGGAAAAACTTTAACTTTCATGTTATCTGTTAAAACCAGTCCACGATGGCAGTTTGCAAAGTGTCTATTACCAGCAGCTACACAGTAGACAAAATACTGAATTCTGGTTTCTGCCCACAGAAATTGAGTTCACGTTATTTTTGTTAATACCTCACATCTCTTTTTTATATTATTATTTATTTTTCTTACAGCCACCTATGACTCTAACATCTAGGGCTTTCTGTTCTAAAAATCCTGAAATCAAAGTAGCTTTTCCTAGCAGATGTCACAAGTCAAACTTTTAAAGTAGTTCTTGCCATTGGATGCCAAAAATCAAACTTGTCTCAGTATCTTTTGTGACTGCAGACAACCATAGTCTCAAATATCATACAGTGAATACACTCACCAAAAAGATGCCTCTGGTAACTTGTAATAGCCAAGGGAGGTGAACCCCTCAAGACTGAACTACTACCCCTACTGAAAGAGTGCACTTAACAGGCCAAAGATTATTTTAATATTGAAATGAATGAAGTTTACTAGTCTGGAATTGATGTTATTGCAGATTTACAAAACCAACAGGGATAAGGAAAAGTACAGAGAGCACTACAAAGTGCTGCTAAACCCAACACTCTGAACTGAAATGGCAGCTCAGGAGTTCCTTAAGCCACCAATGACTGGACATCTCATGTGCATCCTGATGAGACTTCCACATCAGTTTTCCTAATGGTGTCTTTGCCCAGGCATCCCACCTTCTTTCTGATGGAAACAAGGCACTGGATTAAAGGGTCCTTTGGGTGCTCTACAAGAGTTTTCAAATGTACTATGGACATCTCTTCTTTCACACTGCTTAGTCTACACTTGGTAGCTGAGCATTTAAGAGTCACAGCAAATGAATGGGGCCAGGAATTTAGAAACAAGACCCTACAATCTGCCACATAATTAAGTGTTTGATTTATTGAAGTATTAAGCATTCAATAGGTTTGCTGAAGTTAATGAGAATACTTTGATATTTAGCTATCTTTAGGTGATAAAAAACTAAAGGTAAGAGTCTGACTTTTAAATTCTATTTCTTAAGTTCTGAGTTGACAGTTGAGAAAGACTGTGATACATTTTCATCTCCTTTGAAAGCATGTTTAAGGTCAACCACATGGTTCTCTGACCAAAGAATAATGGTCTAACACAGAAAGTTAATCTTGTAGTAATTATTCCAGAATATTCCACTGTAGACAAATTCTGGAACCAAAAAAACCCCAAAACCAACC
>VWYP01032715.1:76329-96255 GCA_013400435.1 Pycnonotus jocosus | reverse complement strand
TATTATTATATATTATATTATAATAGAAACTCTAAACTTAAACTCTAAGTTTTGCACTTAAACTCGGAGTTTTGCACCCTGTGATATCCCACACTTCTATCCAAACTCCACACCCACAATCCCAGCACTGTCACTCAATTTTGGGAGCCTTTTCCCTGGCCTCAGGTCAAATGTAGTGTTCTCTGTCATCACAGAAAGCCCAAAATTCTCAGCTTCCAGGGTTCCCACACCCCTCATGCTGCTGTCACTGCAATTGTTGCTGCTCAGGAGCAGGAGGGTTCTTGTGCAGCAAGGGTGGCTTGGAAGGAGCTAAACTTGCACCCTAAACCACCTGTGAGTCTCCAGAATCAAGAGAGGCCTCCCTTGTAGCCTCACTCCTCGCTCCAGGTTCCTTCCTCAAGGCTCTCCAGGGTTCTCCAGCCCTCCTTGGGATGGGGTTTGATATCTGTGTTTTGTGATGCTCCCTCACAAGAGCCTCACCAGCTCCTACAGCCCTCCCAGGTCCTGGATGGGAGCATCTCCAGGGAGAAGGGCACTTTTCAAAGCCTCTTTTCCCCTGGGACATTTCAAACCTTTCTTCTCTCCCTCTCTCCCAAGCTCTCCTGAACATCCCCAGGTGGGGACACCCTGAGCTGATCTGGTATTTCCATCTTTCATTTCTCTTCTCACTGATCACATCCCTGCTATCCTCTGTCCCAGGGAATCCTCCACACCTTGGCTTTGGCACATCCCCCCTGCCACTGCCTGCCCCTCCAACCCTGCACAAGAGCCCAGGCACATCCAAGGACACCTCAAGGATCATCTTGGGGTGTCGAGCATTTTGGCAGGGTCTTCTACAGTGGGTGGCAAAGCTGGAGAGGGATTTTGGAACAGAGCCTGGAGTGACAGGATATGGGGGAATGGCTTCCCACAGCCAGAGGGCAGGAAGAGATGGGATATTGAGAAGGAATTCTTCCCTGTGAGGGTGGGGAGGCCCTGGCACAGGGTGCCCAGAGAAGCTGTGGCTGCCCCTGGATCCCTGGCAGTGTCCAAGGCCAGGTTGGATGGGGCTTGGAGCAGCCTGGGATGGTGGGAGGTGTGACCATGGCAGGGGTGGAATGAGATAGTCTTTGAGGTCACTTCCAACCCAAACCATTCTAGGATTTTATGATCATCTCTGTGCAAGGGCAGAGGCACCAAGTGGCCTCTCTAAATGAAGGATCCATGGATTAGGACATGTTCTGCTGTGTCCATCAGGATCCAGGGCTTGCTGCGCTGCCACCAAGGCAGTGACAATTTCCCAAAGATGTGTTGGGACCATCCCAAACTTTGGGAGCATCCTTGCCAAAGTGTCCCACCCCAAAGGGTCTCATTGGCAGGGAAATGTTTAATTAGGAAACACTAACGAAGCCCTGGTTGTCCATGCTGGGTTTAGAGGTGCTGTATTAATTTGGTGTGGTAAAAACCTCCTGCTGAGTGCTGGGTTTAGCTCCTACCTCAGTCCTCTGCACAGCCATGAGGGTCAAGGCATTTCTGGAGCCCCTTGGCTTTGTGAGTTCCTGGCCAAGGCAGAGCCTGAATGCCCTGACAACACAGAAATCCCATGGGATGCTGATAAAGGGCTGCTAATTAAGCCAAGCCATTTGTTGTGCTTCTTCAGAGGTATATTCCTAATTGAAAACAACTCTAATTAGGAGGGAAATCACTGTATTTTAGCCAGTTTTCTTTAAACCTGTATCTGAAGGGGAAAATGCTGGTGTTGCAGTAAAAGGAGGAATTGTGCTCTCCTCCCAAATGAAAACATTTGTGGAGGGAACTGAATTTCCCCAGTGCCTGTGTGAGCATGGCCCTGTCCCAACATCCTGATGCTGCTCAGCTTCCCCACCACCAAGCTCCTTCCTCCCACCAGCAATCAGCCACAGCCCCTGCACTGTCCCCATCCCTCCACTGTCCCTGTCCCCACGCAGCTCAGGGGCTTCTCCTGCAATGTCTCCACTGTCCTTCAGACCCCCCCCATCCCCTCCTGTCCATCTCACCTGCACAAAGACCCAATTCCTGCCATGTCCCACCTCTCTGGTGGGAATGGGAATGGTGCCAGCTGGGGATATTTGGGGCTTGGTAGCAGCAAGTCCCAGTTCACTCCAGCAGCACAGAAAAGTGAGGAACAAGGCAGATGGAGCCACTGCCACACAGTTCTGGGGACACCTGCGTCTCCGGTCACATCCTGCCTGTCCCCTGAGCTGCTCCTGCCCTCTCTGGGGACAATGTGCCAGCTGCTACGCCACGAGCTGTCCCAGCAGGCACACTGGGACACAGCTGAGTCCTCTGTCTCTCCCTGCAGGTGACGCTGCACACCGGGCTGCCCGTGCCCGAGTTCTACGCTTCGCGCTCGGCCATGCCCTGAGGATGCTCCCGGAGCCGGCTGCCTCTTCTCGGGATGAGAGGAGCCAGCCCGTTCCCTCCTGCAGGACAAGGCCGGCCTGCCCAGCTGCTGGGTCCCTGCCCAGCTGCCAGCTCCCTGCTGGGCCGCCAGGTCCCTGCTCAGCCTCTGGCCGGAGATGGGGAAGCAAAGGAAGGAAGATCCTGGCTTTCGGCCGCCTCCGCTCCCCGGCCTCGCGCTGTGCTGTGTGTGTGCGCTTCGCTCTTTAGCTCTCTTTGGCTGATCGAGTACCTAGGTAGCCTGAGCTGTTCTCCTGTGTCTGCTTTTAGGTTTGGTTTTCCTGATTTGAGTTGGGGTTTTTTTGGGGGAGGGGGCCAGTTCCGTCTCGCTTTCCCCTCCCGTGGGGCCAGCCGGAGTGACCCCGCCACGGGAACGCTTCTGCCCACGCCAGCCTGGTTACTTTGCAGGATTCTTTCTTTCCCCTGTGGCCTTTCTTGCAGAGCACCCTCGGTCATGTGTAGAGGTGGGTCCTGGATTACCAGTCAGTCTCCATGTCCTTACCAAAACACCCTGCTCTGTCCTGTGTCCCCCTGGGGCGTCTCTGCGGGGCAGGGGGTGGCCGTCCTGTCCCCACGTGCTCCGGGTGCTGGCAGGCCCTTGGTCGGGTGTCCAATGCCCACGGGGGGTTCTCCAGGGGCCCCCCACCCCTCGGTGCCAGCACATGCGCCACAGCCATACACCGGAGAGCCTTCACCCGGCTCTTTGGAGATTTAGCGTTTATTTTTTTATAGTTGCCATATAAAGCCTAGCCTTAAATTCAACTGATAGTGTCCTTCCAATCACCGGAGAATTCATTCTGCAGTGAGGGTCTGACTGAGAGCCCTGGGGTGGGGATGGGATGGGGAGGAAGGAGAGCTGGCCACAGCCCTGCCACGCACTCAGGAATCCGCGCCTGCTGCCGGCAGCAGTTCCCGTCGGCCTCCATTCCCTGCTTGACTTTCTGGTAATTCAGAGGCGGGAGAGGAACGGGGCCAGCCCCGTCACCGAGCCCAGAGCGCCTGCATGGCCGCGTCCCCTCGCAGCGGGATCATTCCCAGCCCGGCCGGGATGCGACGGGAGCGCCGGCCCAGCAGAAAGACAAGTGTAAATAGCCCATTCCCTCCCAGCCTGCCCTCCCTCCTCTAGGACAGTCCCGTTCATTCCCTTGTTGCTCTCTAGCATTAAGTTTTCCTAATTTATTGGATGGGTGCTATCTCGTTGACTCCCACCGAGGATTCTTCCCAGCTGCCGGAGAGCCGTGTTGCGGGACAACGCCGGGCAGCTCCTTGGTGGATTTCCTGAGGAGCCCCCGTGGCCGGCTCACCCGGGGCTCCTCTCTCTCTCTCTCTCTCTCAGCCATCATCCCCTCGTTCTTTAGGGTGTTCATGGTGCTTCTTAGAGTCCCAGTGATTGTAAGACGTCGTCCCCCCGTTGCGCGATGGTAGCTGCACACAGCCGCTGTACTGACGAGAAGTGTCATGTTTGCCGTTCTAATAAAGGACTTTTACGAGAGAAGGGCAGAGCTTCCCGAGCGTCTCTGTGCTTCACTTCCCATCTCATCCCTCCCCTGGTGCACATCCCAGCAGCAGAGAATGGACAGAACTCAGTTAATGGGAGGGAGGGAGGCCATGGAAGCCACGTGAAGAGGGAATTCTTCCCCATGAGGGTGGGGAGGCCATGGCACAGGTTGCCCACAGATGTGGCTGCCCTATCCCTGGAAAGAGGGAGGAATGACCAAGAGCACTGTCTCCCCAGGGAGATGAAATAGAGGGAGAATGCTGAGGGGTCAGTGGAGAGAGGGGGAGCCATCTCCAAGGGAACAGCATGGACAGTTCTCCCGGGGCCGTGAGAAGGACTCGCTGCTGGGGTATCAGTGCCTGCTCTGTTTTCCCAGAGTGACTCAGGAGAGGTTCTCAATGTGCAGCCTCTGAGCTCATCACGGGCTCGAGTCCAGGGCTAAAGAAGAAAATGCTAATGCATGGAGTGCATCTCAGAAGGATGCTTGTTCCTTCCAGAGTGGGAATGTGCTCAGAACACCGGAGATACAGGAAACTGCAGCTTCCCTGCAGCATGTAAAACCAGCCTGTAAGTCATGTACAGCACAGGGAACAGCCCAGGGCCAGAGCATCTGTGGCAATGGGACAAGGGGGAATGGTTTTACACTGACAGAGGGGAGATTTAGATGAGGTATTGGGAAGAAAGTCCTCCCTGTGAGGGTGGGAAGGCCCTGGCACAGGGTGCCCTGTAGCTGCCCCATTCCTGGCAGTGTCCAAGGCCAGGCTGGCCAGGGCTTGGAGCAGCCTGGGATGGTGGAAGGTGTCCCTGCCCACGGTGGGGGTGGAACTGGTGATCTTTAGGCTCCTTTCCAACCCAAATCATGCCATGATTCCGTGATTCTGTTACTCTCTGGGTAGAAGCCTGTGCGTGGATCTAATCTAATGTAACCTTGCCCTCTGGAACGAGGGAGCCATTTCCCCACCCTCTCATTCCAGATCTTTGTCCCAAGTCTCTGTCCAACTCTCCTGGAGGCCCTTTAGACCCTAGAAGGGGCTCTAAGGTCTCCCTGGTGAGAGGTGAACACTCAGCCTTGGCTCCAGAGCAGAAGGGCTCCAGCTCTCAGAGCATCACCATGGCCTCCTCTGGACTCACCCCAGCAGCTCCACATCCTTCTGATGTTGGACCCCAGGGCTCGATGCAGCTCTACAGGTAGGGTCTCACCTGAGCAGGGCAGAGGGGCAGAATCCCATTTCCTTGCCTTGCTGCCTGCCCTGCTGGGGATGAGCCCAGGACAGGGAAAACACAGCCTGGAAAGCCTGCGGAGCCACGGCTGGAGGAGGAGGAGGAGAAGGAAGAGGGGGAGGAGAAAGAGTTGCGTTGGAAGCTCATATCGGGTATTTTTGCCCTTGGCTGAAACCGGAGGCAGGGCAGGGCAGGGTCCTGCGGGCAGGGCAGGGCACTGCGGGCAGCCACGGTGCGGGAGGCAGCTGTGAGGAGATCCCACGCCATTTCCAGAGGGATTGCGGGCAGGCAGAGAACAGTGAGGAGCCGGGGGGAAAAGGGAAGGGGCCGGGAAATGCTGCGGGGGAAGAGCGGGGAGCAGGCGGGCAGGGAAGGGCCGTGACACGGGCAAAGGACCGTAACACAGGGCTGGGACCGTGACACGAGGATGGGTCATGACACGGGGGGGACACTTCACGACACTTTTCCCGGTTTTCCCTCGGGGCCCGGAGGAAAACACCTTCCTTGTACGTGCTCCAAGAGAGGCAGCCCCGCGGGCGGGGCCACGCCTGGGGCGGTCCCTGCCAGGGGCGGTCGCTGCCGGGGTAAGCGCAGGGTGGCGGTGGCGGCGCCCGCTCCGNCTGTGCCCCTGCGAGTTCTTCCTGCCTTTTGCACACCCCTCTGTCCATACCCGGGGTCCCCCTCCCTTCGCACGCTCCTCTGTGGCCGTCGCGGTCCCCCCTTTACACACCCCTCTGTGACCCAGCCAAGGGGCGGTCCCCGGGACCACTTTCCTGGACTCCTCTCTTTGCACTTCCCTCCGTCCATCCCCGGGATTCCCTCCTTTGCACCCCCCTCCGTCCATCCGCGGGATTCCCCCCTTTGCACCCCGCTCCGTCCATCCTCGGGGTCCCCCCTCTGTCCCCCCGGTGGCGGCAGCCGCTCCCGCCCCACTCGTGGGCGGCCCTTTGCGGGGCCCGTCCCCATCCCCGTCCCCATCCCGTCCCCTGCCGGGGCGGTGCCAGCGCGGGGCGGAGGCGGAACGCGGCTCCGGAGCCCAACCCGTGTGTCGGTGTCCCCCCTTCCCCGTGTCCCCGCAGCCCCGCCGCGATGTCGCGGCCGCTGTCGGACCAGGAGCGGCGGAAGCAGATCAGCATCCGCGGGATCGTGGGCGCGGAGAGCGTGGCCGAGCTGAAGCGGGGCTTCAACCGGCACCTGCACTTCACCCTGGTCAAGGACCGCAATGTGGCCACCCCACGCGATTACTACTTCGCCCTGGCCCACACCGTGCGGGATCACCTGGTGGGGCGCTGGATCCGCACCCAGCAGTACTACTACGAGAAGGATCCCAAGGTGGGAACGGTGGGATATGGGGGAGCCCCCTCCGTGCAGGGTGGGGTGCTGGGAACCCCCCCCACCCCGGTGGGTCCCGGGTTGTGGCTGGGGTGGGAACCATGGGAACCTCCTGGATGTGAACCCTCCCTCCGGGCTGGAATAGAGCGATTGGCGGGGCTCGGTTTTTCAAGGATTTAGGGTTGTTCCGGTAACTTTTCCGAGAGGAGGAACTGGACTTTACCAAGCGAGGCCACTGTCCTTTGCTTTGCAAAACAAACAGAGCGCGGCTTGGCCGGCAGCGGGGTGCAGGGCATGGGAACGCCGTTTGTTGTCCCGCGGCGCCGGCGTGGGTGCCGTCTACCAAAACCAACTCCAAAGCCTTCCCGGGGGAATTATTGGAAAGGCTTAAAGGCACCCACAAGAAGCCAACCGCAAGCAGGTCTTGTTTAACACAAGTGATGCCAAGCGTGAGAGATCCGGTTTGTGCAGGAGTTGCTGTGCTGCTGCTCGTCCCGCTGGCTCGCTCCGGGCTCTGCCGCGGGGGGATTAAGCCCTAATCCCCCTCCTGACACCTGGATGTCCCTGTCGGCATCAATTTCCTCCCCTGCCAACACCTCGCTGGGACCGTGCCAGCCGCGGCAGCTCAGCACTCCCCCGTGTTGTGTAGGGGTGAGAAAAAGGAGCCTCTTGCAGGGTTTGGAGTTGGGATTCTCCCTTCCAGCCGAGGCGAGCCGGGTGCCGCCTGCCTGGAGTCGCTGCTCTCGGCTCTGCTGGAGTCAAACCAGTAAATCCCAATGGATCCTGGCCGGCACATCCTGCCCGTGGCAGGAGCGTTGGAACGAGACCATCTTTGTGGTCCCTCCCAACCCAAACCATTTGAGGACTCCAGGGGTTCTATCCCACCTCCATTCCCGGCCCGACCTCGCGCAGGTCCTGGGGAAAGCTGTCGAGTCAGCGACTTCCCCCAGCCTAAATCCTTCCTTAAAACCTGCCGGTGCTGACGCCGGGGCTCGGCTTACACAAGGCCGGACGGGGGGCATCCTGCGCCCGCGGTGTCAGCGGGAGTGTCCCCTGCTCCAGGGGACAGAAGGGGAAGCCTCATGTCCCCACAGCCACCGCCTGGCCCCGGCAGCTCGCTCAGTTTTCCGGTGGCTTTGCAGCCGGGAGTGACATCAGGAAACGGCTCCTCTTTAAAGTTTAACTTAGTGCTGCCACCGGCGTGCCTGGGGTCACCATCCTGGAGCTGTCCCCACCCTGCGACAGGGCAACGGGGCTTGTCCAAATCAAAGAGCCTCTTCCCGGTTTGGGAAAGAGCAGGAGAGCGGGGCTGCAGGGCCACAACCCTGAAATTGCTGGGGCAAACCACCCTGCTCTGTGGAGAGCTGTGGGTTTTTTCCCTATTTGGTTTTGAGATGTCACCCAACAGCAGCTCCTGGAGTCCAGGGGATTCTCCTCCAACCCCGGGGTGGTTTTCTCTTGCAGAGGATTTATTACCTCTCGCTGGAATTCTACATGGGACGGACGCTGCAGAACACCATGATTAACCTGGGGCTGCAGAACGCCTGTGACGAGGCCGTCTACCAGGTGAGCATCCCACGAGGGGAGAGATCCATGGAAATGTCCATGTTTTGCCACATTGGCTGCAAGCTGCTCCCTGAGCCCCAGGGGATGACTTAAGGAATAAAAGCTGCTCCAGAAAAGCCTGGAGCTGCCCAGCCTGGGTGCTGTGTTCTGGGGAATGCAGCAGGATCCCGTGTCCTGGCAAGAAACTGGTGGTTCTGTGCATGAGGCTGTTCATATCCATGGTCAGTGGCAGGGAGGAATAAAACCTTGAATTAAGCCCAGCTGGGTGCTGGCACCAGGTGGCACTGGGGTTATCAAAGGGGTTTGGGTGGCTCCTTTTGTCCCCACCCTGTCACCTCTTGTGTTCAATGTCATCAGATGTGGCCAAGGTGGTTGCACAAGAGCAGGAACAGCTTTTGTGAAAACACTTCAAAGGAGAGGAACTTTTTTTTTTGGGGGGGGGGGGTTTAAATTTTTTATCCCCACTTGCTGTGATCAGGGGACATCAGGGCAGGGCAATGGACCAAAGGTCTCTGCCTGAGCTCCCCAGGGAGTTTTGCATAGGCAAAAACACTTCCTCCTACAGCATCCTGGGCTGGAAAATTTAAATTTCCCTGGGAAAAGGGGTGTAGATGCCTGCAGCTGGGAGGAAGGGCACCTGGGTGCCTGTTCCAGAGCATGGAGGTATTGAGGGAGCACGAACACAACACTTGGATCCTGTCCCCAAGAGATTGGGGTGCTGAGAGAGCAGGAATATTCCACCTGGGTGGCTTCCTCAAGGGATAGGGGCTGCTGGGGGAACAGGAACCTGCCTCTGTGGGAGTACAGCCATGGAGAGAAAGAGCAGGCCTGGGAATAAGCTCTCAGAGCCCTTGGAAGTGTCTGGAACCCCAAGGGCAGCACCCTGGTTATAGTTTGGTGCCCTCCATGCCAAGATCTTGCCCCATGGCGAGGTCAAGGGTGTGGATTTCCCTTGTAAAGCCTGGTAGGGTGACTTTAAAGATGGGAGATGGCTCCTGCCATGGCACAGAGACACAGCTGAGGGGGAGAGCAGCTGCTTTGGCTTCAAATCACAGTGTCCCACCTGCAGAGATGGGTCTGGTGGAATTGGATGCCTTTCCAGTCCTCCTGGAGCCCACCTGCAAGGGAATGTGTGCCAACAGTGCCTCCCCTCTGTGGGGCTGGGCACCCTGACAGTCTCCAGCCCCTCTCCTTTTTCTCATCTGTAGCTTGGGCTGGACATGGAAGAGCTGGAGGAAATCGAGGAGGATGCTGGGCTGGGCAACGGGGGTCTGGGCAGGCTGGCAGGTGAGTGGGCACATCCCTGAGGGTTTTACATCCACTGTGGGAAGTACCTGATCCTGGGGGGTTATTGCTCCAGCCTTTCCAGCACGGAGCAAGGTGCTGGGTGGCTGCTGGCCTGGCTCCTGTCCCTGTGGGGCTCGTGGCTGTCCCAGGGTGAAGGATCCATCTCCTAGAGCTCCAAGGAGGGCCCAGCTCACTGCTCTCCTGTCTCCTGGCCAGCCTGCTTCCTGGACTCCATGGCTACGCTGGGGCTGGCAGCCTACGGCTACGGCATCCGCTACGAGTACGGCATCTTCAACCAGAAGATCCGGGATGGGTGGCAGGTATGGAGGGAGATGGGTGGCCCTCACTGTCCCCTGGCACAGCTGGAATCTCACCTTCACCTCCTCTCCCTTAGATTGGGCTGCACAGACACTTCCCCTCAGCTCAGAGGCTGCTGCTGCTGTGGTGTTTGAAATTTAGCAGATATTTCTGTAGAAATTAAACTTCTTAAACCAGTTCAAGCTCACAGCATCCATCCCTTATCCCTGTCCTCAGCATGCCCTGCTCAGGGCCACCCCAAGAGCTGTTCTAAGGGGTGAGGATGGAGCAGCTGTGTCCCTGCTCCATGAGGAAGAGGCTGGTTTGGAAATGCATCATTAGCAGTGCACTGAGATAAACCTTGTGTTTGTCCCCATCCCCATGGAAGGCACGGACACCCCAGAGTTCAGGGGGTGCCTCCTGCTCACCCTGCGGTGCCAAAATGCAGCTTTAGGGCAGACACACTCCGAGCACCCTCCCCTTTGCCACAAGAGCCTTTCCCAGCCATCCTGCAGGTGGGGAGATGCCCAGGGCTGGGTGGCCCTGTCACTGCTCTGGGTGTCCCTCTGGCAGGTGGAAGAAGCTGATGACTGGCTGAGGCACGGCAATCCCTGGGAGAAGGCCCGGCCCGAGTACATGCTGCCCGTGCACTTCTACGGCCGCGTGGAGCACTCTGCCTCCGGGGCCAAGTGGGTTGACACCCAGGTAAGGGCTGGGGACAGGAATGTCCTTTACATGGCTTGTCACGTCATTTAGGGGGCTCTCCCTGGTGGGCTGCACCCCAGGGATGAGGCCTGCAGAATCTCTGCCGGGAAGGTTGGGCTGGGCTGGAAAAGGCAGTGGGAGGAGATGGACACAGGGGTGAGGACAGATTTGGCTGCTCCACAGCTGCAGGCAAGCTCTCCATCCCTGGAAGTGTCCAAGGTCAGGTTGGATGGAGCTTGGAGGAATCAGGTCTAGTGGGAAGTGTCCCTGGCCATGGCAGGGGGTCGGAACAAGATGGACTTTACGGTCCCTCCCAACCCAAACCATTCTGGGCTCCTACAAAATACCAAAAGCAGCTCCAGCAGATCTGTTTGCTATGTGCAGCTCTAAATTAAACCGAAATGAAGCTGCTCCTGACCTTCACAAACCCCTCTCCATGCCCTGAGCACTTCCTGGCAAACACCAGCCTTCAGCAGAGCCAGAGGGATGTCCCCATGCAGGGGTCAAGGACATCCCCACCCATCCAACCCCGTGCAGGGACACCACCCTGAGCTCAGCCCTGAACAGGAGCCTCTGTGGGGTGGGAGGGCTCCAGGGGGAGCATGGAGGGGATCCCAGCCCAATTGCAGCTGCCCTGGGGGTATCACAGGTGGTGCTGGCTCTGCCCTACGACACGCCCGTGCCCGGGTACATGAACAACACCGTCAACACCATGCGCCTGTGGTCGGCCCGCGCCCCCAACGACTTCAACCTGCGCGACTGTAAGTGGCAGCTGGGCGGGCTGGGGACAGCCCAGGGGGTCCCACGCCCACCTCATCCCTCTGCTCCTCCCCAGTCAACGTCGGGGACTACATCCAGGCCGTGCTGGACAGGAACCTGGCAGAGAACATCTCCCGGGTGCTCTACCCCAACGACAACGTGAGTCGGGCTGTTTTAGGGAGTCCCTGTTTTAGGGATGGATGAAGAGTGCCCAGGTGGAGGGGGAAGGGGAGCAGCTCCTCACTCCAGGATGTTGTAGAGATGTTTTTAGTTGTGTTTCAAGCTGCCTGCAGTGCTTGCATGAGGCTTGCTGCCTCTCACCAGGATGAGTCTGTTCCCCTGAGCTTTGCCCGGAGCAAGTGAGGACAAGCAGGCCCTGCTGCAGAAACAGTCCTTGAGTCTCACAATGTAACGTGAGGGCAAACTGCTGCTGGTGTTACCCTTTGCAACCCTGGGAGCAGAGGTTGTGCCTCAAATTGCCCTTTGCACCCCAGCCCTCTTGCTCTGGGAGTCCTTGCCAAGCTGGCACGGAGGTGTGGTGAGATGCACAACCCTTCCCTAGCCACCAGCCAAGCTGTGGAGCAGGAAAAAAAAATAATAAAAATAAAGGGAAGCACTCGTTGCTCTGCCACCTGTTTGAGGCAGGTCCTGATGGTGTTTTTCCCATTTAGTCCTCCTCCAGCCTTCCCAGCTGGTAAGGAGAGCTGGGGGCACTGCAGCTCCAGCAGTGAGGTTGTCTCCTGCAGCTTTTGCTTTGCAGAGCAGCAGGTTGATGTTTTTTTGCTGCATGAATGGTGGTTAAATCCTTGTCTTGGAAATAGCTCCTATGGCTTCCCTTCCCGTTGTCCTGGTACCTTTCCTTGCAGCCAAAAAGTTCAAACCACAGAGAACAGGTTTTGACATCCCCAACCCTTGTGCTGGAATCTGGGAAGTATGAAAAGCTTGGGATTGCAACTGGTGCTGGGGGAAGCACGGAGAGGTCACACCCTGGGAAAACCTTCCCCAAGGAAGTGCAGTGAATGCTGTGGGAATCCTGTGGGAATCCTATGAGCATCCTGCAGTTCCCTGCTCCTCTGCCCACAGTTCTTCGAAGGAAAGGAGCTGAGACTGAAACAGGAGTACTTTGTGGTGGCTGCCACCCTCCAGGACATCATCCGCCGCTTCAAAGCGTCCAAATTCGGGAGCACAGACAGCGTCCGGACTGTGTTTGATTCCTTCCCGGACCAGGTACGAGCCAGGGCTGCTCTGACCTCTGCCTTGGAGCTTGTTTCAACACCTCCCAGATGATGCAGATGTTGGTGGGCCCTCCCTGGGGTTCCCAGTGTCCCCTCTGTGTCCCCACGTGCCACGCTGCTCTCCCAGGTTGCCATCCAGCTGAACGACACACACCCAGCCATGGCCATCCCTGAGCTGATGAGGATTTTCGTGGACATCGAGAAGCTGCCCTGGGATAAGGTAGGGACACCCCACCTGGTCTCCTCCACTTGGACCCCCCTGCCCATGATGGAGGAGCCAATTTTGTGGCTGGGAATGACATGGAGCAGTCAGGCTGGGTTGAACTGGCGTGGACTGGGAGGAGCTGGCTGGGCTGTGCTGCTGGGCATGGTGGGGGGATCATGGGTGGGTTCTGGCACTTTGAGGTGTGACTGAGCACTGGCTCTTCCCCTGCCAGGCCTGGGACATCACCAAAAAGACCTTTGCTTACACCAACCACACGGTGCTTCCCGAGGCCCTGGAGCGCTGGCCCGTGGACCTGGTGGAGAAGCTGCTCCCCAGGCACCTGCAGATCATCTATGAGATCAACCAGAGACACCTGGATGTGAGTGCCTGGGAGCCTGCCCCAGACAGGGGACAGGGATGTACCATCAGGATGAGGGGCATTCACAAATTGATGGTGTTGGGTGTGTGGCTGGGCGATTCCAGTGCCATTTTGGGAAGTTGATGTGTTGGGAAGCCCTTTCCCACCAGCACATTGCCATCCTGCAGTTAGTTACTGTTGAGAGGCTTCACCCGTTGCTTCAGGGACTTGAGAGCTGGCATTTCTTTGCTTCCTAAATGCTGAATTCATTCTGGGAAAATGATGTTGAGAGTGCAGAGGAGATGGTGGTTTGACCTCCTGGTCTGGCAGCATGAGGTTTTTTCCAGAATGGCCTCACTGGCCAAGTGTGTGTCCCCAAACCCCTCTGTGTGGCAGCTTAGGGGGGTCCTTCACCACAACAGAGTAAAAGCCACCGCTCCGGCTGGTGTCAGTTGCCCTGGGGACACTGCCATGGCCCGTCCTCGTGAGCCATGGGGTGGGACATCCCTCAGTGCCACCCCCTCTCACCACCTCTGTGGCTCCACCGGCAGCACATCGCATCCCTGTTCCCTAATGATGTGGACCGGCTGCGGAGGATGTCCCTGATCGAGGAGGGGGACACCAAGAGGATCAACATGGCCCATCTCTGCATCGTGGGCTCCCACGCCGTCAACGGCGTGGCCAAGATCCACTCCGAGATCGTCAAGACTCAAGTGTGAGCGAGGGCAGGGAGGTGGTGGCGGGTCACCCTTGCCTTGGAAGGGGTGGTTGGTGGTGCCAGGTGGGCAGGGCTGGAGCTGTGCCATCCTCACCCTCGCAGATTCGAGGACTTTGCGGAGCTGGAGCCGGAGAAGTTCCAGAACAAGACCAACGGGATCACCCCGCGGCGCTGGCTCCTGCTCTGCAACCCGGGGCTGGCGGAGCTCATTGCAGAGGTACCAGCATGGGGGGAGTGCTGCCCCTGCCCTGCTGAGCCCAGGGGGCCAGGAGAACCTCAGCCATCCACATCTTCTGCATGGTCGAGGTGTTGAGGGTCAAGGGAGGGGATTCTGCCCCTCTGCTCTGCTCAGGTGAGACATCACCTGCAGAGCTGCCTTCAGCCCTGGGGTCTCCAACATCAGGACAATGTGGAGCTGCTGAAGAGAGTCCAGAGGAAGCCATGGAGATGCTCCTGACTCTGCCAGGCTGGGAGTGTTCAGCATGGAGAAGACTCCAGGAAGACCTTAGAGCCCCTTCTAGTGCCTAAAGAGGCTCCAAAAGAGCTGGAGAGGGAGTTTGGACAAGGGATGGAGGGACAGGAGGAGGAATGGATGTAAACTGACACAGGACAGGGTTAGATGGGATATTGGGAAGGAATTCTTCTCTGTGAGGGTGGAGAGGCCCTGGCACAGGGTGCCCAGAGAAGCTGTGGCTGCTCCATCCCTTGAAGTGTTCAGGCCAGGTTGGATGGGGCTTGGGGCAATCAGGTCTAGTGGAAGGTGTCTCAGCCCATGGCAGAGGGTTGGAACTGGATGATGTTCAAGATCTCCTCCATCCCAAACCATCCCACCATCAGCATGTGCCCTTGCCCCTGTTGCAGAAAATCGGGGAGGATTACGTGCGGGACCTGAGCCAGCTGACCAAGCTGCACGAGTTTGTGGACGACGACCTCTTCATCCGGGAGGTGGCCAAAGTGAAGCAGGTGAGGGGTGTGGGCAGGGGGGATGTGGGCAGGGGGAGCAGAGAGAGGGGGCTGATATTTCCTGGGGGCTGATGTGGTCCCTGCTGTGGCCCAGGAGAACAAGGTGAAGTTTGCACTGTACCTGGAGAAGGAGTACAAGGTGAAGATCAACCCTTCCTCCATGTTTGACGTGCACGTGAAGAGGATCCACGAGTACAAGCGGCAGCTGATGAACTGCCTGCACATCATCACCATGTACAACCGTAAGCCACCACGCCCCGAGGGGACAGGGTGCCCCAGGGCTGCACCAGCCCCCCTGTGCCCCAGATCCCACAGTAACACTGCTCTTCTCTCCAGGAATCAGGAGGGATCCTACAAAGCTGTTTGTGCCGAGGACGGTGATCATTGGAGGCAAGGTAGGTTGGGTCAGGACTTTCAGAGATTTTGGAGGAAGTGTCCTGGGGGATGTGGGTGCAGATGTCTCGTGGGGCCACATCTCTACTGCTCCCTGACAGGAGGGTGCAGCTGGCAGGGGTCGGACTCTTCTCCCAGGGAACAAGGGACATGACAGAGGAAATGGCCTCAAACTGTGCCAAGGGAGGTTAAACAGGATATTAAGAAAAAATTTTTCATCAAAATGATGGTCAGGCTTTGGAACAGCTGCCCAGGGCAGTGGTGGAGTCCTCATCCCTGGAGAAATTTAAAAGCCGTGAGGATGTGGCACTTGGGGACATGGGTCAGTGGTGACCTTGGCAGTGCAGGGGGAATGGTTGGATTGGATGATCTTAGAGGGCTTTTCCGACTTAAACAATTCCATGATTCCATGGTGCTAAGTCCATGAAATTGTCCAAGAAGCACTGGAGTAGCACTGGTGCTTTAACCCAAGCAAGTTTGGGCACAGCTTGGACAACCATCTGCTGTGTGTGGTCATGGAAGCCCCCAAAAATGCTGTGGTGTAACATGTGTTGGATTAGGTGGTGGGAGCAGGGATGAACAGGTGGTTCCCTGGACACATGGGAGCTGGATGTGCCTCACCTGCCCCTGGCACCAGCCCTCCTGCCTCACCTGTGGCTTTTCTCCCAGGCTGCCCCAGGATACCACATGGCTAAAATGATCATCAAGCTCATTAACGCCGTGGCTCAGGTGGTAAACAATGACCCCATGGTGGGCAGCAAGCTGAAGGTCATCTTCCTGGAGAACTACAGGGTGTCCCTGGCAGAGAAAGGTACCCTGGGTGGGACAGGGATTGTCCCTCCATCCCATGCCTCCCACCATGGTCCTTCAGCAGGCAACAAACCCAAAGCTGGTCAGCATGAGCCCCTCGTGTCCGTGTGTTTTGTTGGCAGTGATCCCTGCGACCGACCTGTCGGAGCAGATCTCCACAGCGGGCACCGAGGCCTCGGGGACGGGCAACATGAAGTTCATGCTGAACGGGGCTCTGACCATTGGCACCATGGATGGAGCCAACGTGGAGATGGCCGAGGAGGCTGGAGAGGAAAACCTGTTCATCTTCGGCATGAGGGTGGAGGATGTCACAGAGCTGGACAAGAAAGGGTGAGGGCTGGGGAATGTCACAGGGCTGCCACCTCAGGTACCCGGGGCAGCACCATTTTATAACCTCCTTCCCTCCAGGTACGACGCCCAGCTCTACTACGACCGGCTCCCCGAGCTGAAACAGGCTGTGGACCAGATTAAAAGTGGCTTCTTCTCCCCAAAAGAGCCCAACCTCTTCAGCGACGTGGTCAACATGCTCTTCCACCATGACAGGTACCAGGGTACCATCCATCCCCTGGGTTGAGTCTGTCCCATGGGCACAGCAGGGGCTGGGACCACTTTGCACATGGATGATGCTCCTCAGGCACAGACTCTCCATGGATGGCCATTGTTGCATCAGTGCCTTTGGGTGTGCAGCCCTTCCAGATGATTTGAGGCATCTCAAGAGCTTTTCTGGCCAGAGCACTGGTCAGCCTTGGGCATTGGGAACACAGAAATGCTTTCCCTGCATTTCCCTCCTGGTGCATCCAGGGTTCTCTACCAACAAGGTTTGGGGAGGGGAAATTTGGCCGGAGGTTTTGTGTTGGAGGACGCCTGTCAGAGATAGGATTGGATTGATGCTTTGAGTCGTTTTTAGGGTTCTCGGGACGCCTTTGTGTGTGTGGGGTTGGGGTCAGGCCTGGCTTTCTGCTGAGGCAGGGCCCACACCCCTCAGCCTGGCAGAGCTGTCAATCATGGCACCTTTGTGCTAAGCGAGCCTCTGATTGGCCAATCTGCCAATCAATCACGTGGGAACTGTACCAACCAGCCTCTGATTGGTTGAGTGACCAGAAGCCCCGCCTAGGGGCAAGCCCATGAAGGGCTGCGGGTATAAAAGGGGCTGAGGGCTGTATGACCGTTGTCCTGCCCTCACATTTTCCTTAGAGTTTCTACCTCACCCACGCTGGAACGCAGGAGATGGGAGCTGTGTGGTATTTCTGTACCTTTTCCATCTTTCCCTCTCTCTCTCTTCTTCTCTTAATCCTTTCATGGAGCTTTATGAGTAGTGTAACACCTTAAGGTTTTAAAGGTTTCCCAGTTAAATGGGCTAAGCAAATGCTAAATAAATGCTAAGTAAATGCTTAATACTAAATTAATGCTAAGTAATGCTATGCTAAGTGGTTTTACATTGAACTCACTGTTGTATTTACTCCTTTCTCCAAAGCATCCTTAATTTGTTCTATTTCTGCAAGTAAAGTTTTGTGTGATTTTCACCTCTTTGAGAATATCTGGTGGGCATTTCTCCTTTGCACCAAAACAGAGTAAAGGAACCTTAAAGTTTAACCCCTGGATTTAAGGGTTTGGGGTGTAACAATGGATCAGGCAGCCTGCATTCCTATTTCTCCTGCTCTTGACTCCTCCTTTCTTTGCTGCTACAGGTTTAAAGTCTTTGCAGACTACGAGGCGTATGTCAAGTGCCAGGAGAAGGTCAGCGAGCTGTACCTGGTGAGTGCCAGCCCGGGGACAAGGCAGGGAGCTGGACACAGCATCCCACCCCATCCCAGAGAAGGGACGTGCTCAGAGCCAGGGTCCTGTGCTTCAGCTGGCCAGGAGCCACCCTCGGGGCCAACCTCACCCCTTCTCCTTGCAGAACTCCAAGGCCTGGACCAAGAAGGTCATCAAGAACATCGCGGCGGCCGGCAAGTTCTCCAGCGACCGCACCATCAAGGAGTACGCCCGGGACATCTGGCATGTGGAGCCCTCGGACCTGAAGATCCCCCCGCCCAACGAGCCCCGGGACGCGGGGCAGGACAAGACCCCCAACGGCACCGCGGCGTAGGGGCCGGAGCCGGGGGACGCGAGCACGTGCGCTGTAAAATTCTCTGCTGTCTGAGTCTCTGTGTTGCTGCTGCTGCTGCTGCTGCTGCTGGCTTTCCCTAGGGGTGGGCAGAGGGGGAAGGGGTTTTTATAACCTAAGTGTCGTGTGGGAAGCGAAACCACGTCGCCCTGTTGCTTGCATTAGGTGCTAAAAATAAAGGAAAAAGTGCCATGGGAATCCGAAGGGGGCTGTTTGCTGGAGCCCGAAGGTAGGGCTGGGCTTGCTTCCACCAATGCTCACGCAGGTAGAGGGCTGGGCAGGGGTGGGTGGGCTCTCACAGGTGCTGCTGAAGCAGGATAGGGGGGTGCCAGGCCCATATATCCCCACCAGTGTCCAGTGGGATACTCCCAGTTGTGGCTCTGGCAGCCCAGACCACATCAGTGTCTCCATCTCTTGAATAACATGCAGCATCCTGGAGGCAGAGGGTGACTTAAAAGTCTCTTAGTAGTTTTTTTATTACTTACAGCAGTAAGTTCAGTGCCATGGCGGGGGGTCCTGGAGTGGATTGGAGGGAGCATGGGATCAGTGCAGGCAGCAACTGGCATCACTTCATGTTTAAGAAGTCTCTGCAACAAGATGTAATAAATCTTACACTGTGTCACTGACCCTCCTGTGCTGCGTCAGAGCCTGATTTGTGATCCCTGCATGCGGGGCTGAGCTGGGCTTGGAGCATCTCTGCACCCAGGGCAAAGAGGAGCTGGTGTCCCCAGAGCCACCTCCCCAAGCCACCCAGGCCGAGGACAGGCTTGGGGCAGTGGGGAGCGACTGAAGTTCAGAAAGTGATGCCAGCAAACACCATGGGGAGGGGAAGGAGCAGGGGGCAGGCAGCTGGAGAGGAGGCACCAGTGGAAGGGGAGGCTGAGGCTCATCCTGTGCCTCCTCATTTCTCTGGAGCAGCACTTACTTCACCAGGGCAGGCAGCTCTGGGTTGAAGGAGATGTAGTCGTGGCCCAAGCCCAGCTTTTCAGGAAAGGTGATGAACTTCACCTTGGATTTGTCCTCATAGGCTTCGCGTGCTGTCTCATAGAGCTGCCACAGGGTGGGAGTGTGGTCACTGCACGAGCAGGGGACCCCAAACCCCTTCTGGGGCATGGCCAGCCCCTCTCTGGCCACTTCAGCCCTCCAAAGCCAGGCCCAAAGCTGGGCTGGCAGGTGCTCACCTTGCGTCCCAGCTTTGGAGGCAGGACTGCATCATCTTCTGCGTGCAGGATGAGGAGGGGGCAGCGCAGCACCTTCACGCTGGAGCCAGCAAGCACAGCCCTGAGGACCCTCCCCAGGGCCAACAGACCCCCAGAAGCCACCCTGACCCCCCCAGAACTGCCCCTCAGAGCTATCCTCATGCCCACCTGGGTGATGGCCATGCTGCTTGCCCTGGCATGGCAGCACCAAGCACCCTAATCACCTTAACCCCCAATTATAGGGTCAGCATGAATCAAATGGAAGGAACAGAAGTGCCAAAACAAGTGGCTTGTGGACTTTGCTCAATAATCAAACTGATACCTGACATTGGGCAAATAAAAAGTCACTTTTCAAGTATGAGTAAGCTGGGTAAACACAGGAGTGCAGGAATTTCAGTGGGGTGACTGACACCTCTCCTCGGCCAGGTGGTCCTGGCATCATTCCCACAGCCCCTGGGCTCTGCTATGCCCCTTTTCCCACCAGGAACTCACTTCTCATCGCTGGGGAAGAACATTCCTGCCCGAGCCATGGAGTCCAGGATCAGGTAATCAAAACCCGGGAACTGCTGGTAGATCTGGCAGGGAGAGAGTTTGGGGGTGCTGAGGCACAGCCTGGATTCAACTGCGAGGGGGGACACCCAGGAAGCTGGGGCTGGCATTGCTGGGGGACTCCACAGGCAGAGCCTGTCACCAACTGGGGACCCCAGAGGCCCCTCCTGTCACTGCTGGGGGACCCCACAGGCAGAGCCCCCAGCCTCACCTTGGTGATGTGGATGTTGGCGCCCGCATCTCGGATGTTGGTGTAGGGAGACTCCAGCACCACGGCATCAACCTGGACCCCTGAAGGCAGAGTGG
>VWYP01032715.1:14226-66816 GCA_013400435.1 Pycnonotus jocosus | reverse complement strand
AAAGGGGGAATGCTGGGGGAATGAGACGGTGGAGAGGAGGGGGGGGATGCTGGAGGATGGGGGTGATGGGGATGGGGAATTGTAGTCAGGGGTGTCTGTGAGTGGATGCCGCGCCAGAGCCCCCAGTGTCCCCTTTGCTGGTGGCAGGGGTCCCGTGGGATGGCAGGTACCCCGCTCGCCCTCCTGCCAAGGGCAGCCGATCCCGGCGTGTGTCCCTGTTCCCGGAGAGATGCTCCAAAGGCTGGGAGCGGGTTCTGGACCACTCTTCCCCGGGCTGAGCCCTGGAAGCAGCCGGCTGTGGCTGGAGGAATTAATAACAGCAGTTGTTTTGTCATCGGCGAAGCTCTCGCTGTCACCAAGGGTGGCAGACAGCATCTGCTGTCTGGTCACCAACCGTGGGCCCGTCTCCCTTGGAGCATCCCTGTAGGAATGGAGCCGAGGCTGTGAGCCGGGAAAGCCAAAATCCACAGCCGGGGAGCTTCCAGTGCTGGGATTCTGCTGGGTGGGTGGATGAACAGTTTGGGTATATCCTGCTCATCTTCCTCGTGTGCTCCCCAAAACGGAGCCGAGGGAAGGGGGCGGCCGCGTTATCGCCGTGATTCAGCACAGCCCGGGTTTACCGGGGCAGGTCCGGGCTCCGCGGGAATGACCGAATCCCTCATTTCCCGGCCGCTGGATAAATTACCGGCTCGCTTTGTTTACTTCGGAAATAATCAGCTTTGTGCCTCCACCTTGGGCTTTATCGCACCCGGGGCTCCCCGAGTTACTGCGGAGCGACTCCAGCCCCGATTTGCAAAATCAAACCAGATGGGCGCTTTGTTTTTTCCTTATGGAGGGAAGGCTGGGAGTGAAAAGCCCTATTACAATGCAAATACCGGGCCGGCGTGAATATTCAAACCGCTGCTGCGCTGCTTTTGAAGCCCTTTACATAAATTTATAGTGCTTTTATACGCCATCGCTGCTCTGCTAATCTGGAGTGGAGCTTGATTAACAGAATCGCCGCTCTCTGCCAACTTTGGAGGGTCTGGGGGTGGTTTTTTTGGGGTGCACGGGGAGAGGTGGCATTGAGGTGCAAAAGGGAAAATTACGAGCGTGGTCAATGGGGAGGAGGAGCCGCCAGCTGTAAGGCTGACTCTGGTGGTGACCCTTGAGGAACTGGGCGTGCTGTCAAGTGATTTACTGACGTTTAGGTGCTTCATTGTCTTTTTGGGTTTTGTTGTTCCCTCTTTCTTTGGTTTCTGGGTGTGACCCTTTGTGGGGCCGCTCCAAGAGGGGATGGGGTGTTGCAGCGTGGGCTGAGCTGGAAATTGCCCCGACACGTTGTGAGGATTTTAGGGTGGACACAGGGACAGGACATCGAGCTCTTCTCTCTGGTGACCAGTGACAGGACCCAGGGAACGGCTGGAGCTGTGCTGGGGGTGAGTTAGGTTGGATTTCAGGGAAAGGTTCTTCCCCCAGAGGGTGCTGGGCACTGCCCAGGGTCCCCAGGGAATGGTGACATTCCCAAGGCTGCCAGAGCTCCAGGAATGTCTGGAATATGCTCTTGGGGGTGTCCAGGGTGGGATTGTTGGGGTGTCTGTGCAGGGCCAGGAGCTGGATTCTGTGATCGCTGTGGGTCCCTTCCAGCTCAGGTCATTCTGTGATTCAGCAGAGCTGCAGCTGTGATGGATGAGATGGTTCATTAGGGGAAGGAGATAATGAGTGTGAGCCAACCTCAGCTCTGGCTTTCCAGCAAGGGCTCCACAGGCTGGTTTTGGTGGCTGCTGGGCATCTCATATAAACCCCAGCATTAAAAACTGGGATCCTGCTGGGTTTTACCAGCTGTGTTCACATCACCCCGGTTGTCAGAGGAGCAATGAGAAGGCAAAGTTGCTTTAAAGTGCCCGAGTGTGGCCGAGCTCTTCAGCACAGGGAGAACACTGAGCCAGTGACATCCCCTGGAGTAGGTGCTTGTGTTTTGGAGGTGACCACAAGATGCTGCCCCGCTGGGCAATTACTGCTAATTACCGGGCCCTCATTAGAGTTCAGGCAATCAAGAGTAGCAGCAAAACCGAGTTTTTCCTCGCTGTCCTTTGGAGCTGATGACTTTCATGGAGGGTGAGGTACCCATAGCCCTGGTTAGGGATGCAGCCCATGGGGGCATCCAGGCAGAGCATCCCCAAAATCTCCCTCTAAGGCAGCAGCAAAAGTAATTTTGTATTTGTTTAGTGGAAGGTGTCCCTGCCCATGGCTGGGGGTTGGCACGGAGTGGCCTTTAATGTCCCTTCTAACTCAAGTGATTCTGGAATTCTGTAATTCACACTGTTTACAAACACCACTCCCCCCTCCCAAAAAAACAAACCCACAACGGTAATTGTGCTAATTGTGGTGTTTTTCCGTGCTGATGCCATTGATTGACCAGGTAATCTATGTATTCATTAGCTCCAGGCTAAAGTTGATATTGATTCCGGGCGCTTCATATGCGAGGCGGTAATTGCTGTTTAAGCCTATATTGTTCGAGTTAAATTTAGCCGAGAGTTTAGTCCTATCAGGCCCCTACATTGTGTGCCCTGAAGGTTATCTGGCTCTCAGGAGGGGGTGGATTTAAAGGCAGGAAAGAAATGCCGGTGAAAACTTCCTCTTCTCATCATCTCGGAGCGCTTTGCTTCCCCGGGCCGGTAATAAGGAGAACAGAAACAAGGAATAACGCGGTGCTGACTCTCTAAAATCCGCATTTCTCAGCGCTGTCTGCTCAAGCTGGTCATTCTGGGGCACTCGAAACGCCACAGAAAGGCCGGCAATAAATCTGAACAAAGTGATGCCGTGTGCAGGCACCGGGGAGCCCCCGCTCAGCTGCTGCCCGCCTGCCCCTATTATCCCGGCCGCCCTCCTGCATCTCAGCTGCCGGCCCATCTGGAGCAGAGATGAAAGGCTGCCCTTTAATTCGGGCTTTGTGTGCCTCTGCCGTGTCCCCCCTTTCCCTGTCACGGCTGCTGGAGGTGGCAGCACACGGCCAGGGCTCTGATGCTGCTGACCTCATTATTTTGACTGCTGGGCGATGCCAGCTCTTCAGGTAGGAGGCTTGGGGTGGGTTTTATTTTTATTTTTTTTTTCCCTCCACCAACCGTGGAAGCGCTGCTGCTGAATAATTCAGGCAGGAGGGAGGCATCTTGGGTCACCTTGCGCAGTGCCGGAGCCGCCTGCCTAAGATGGAGGTTGTGCAGGATTGCGGGATCGCCGGGCTGCTGGCAGCTCCCTGACTGCAGGTAGGAACCAGCCCGGGGTCCTGGCTGCTCATTCCTGCTGCTGGGAAGCAGCAAATCCCTTCCCCAGGCTCTGAAGGGCTGCTTGTGTCCCCCTGAGCTCCGGCTGTGCCTCGGCGTGGGGGGATGTGTGAGGCTGCCACGGTGCCTTTGCAAAAATGTCTGGGATGCAGGGCAGGTGTGGGCCACGCACCTGATGCTCTTTTCCTTTAGGGATTCTGGTTTTCCTGCTGGTTTTATAGGGTCTCCAACGCTGGGCTTGCCCATTTTTAGTTTTTGGGCTCTGTGCTGTTGTGGCACTGAGATCTGTTGCAGTAGGGATGCTCGGGGATATATTGGGAGGTGGCATTTAGCTCTCTGCACTGACTGGGGGAACTGGTTTTGGCAGTGTAGCAGTAGGGTCAGGTGCTGGAGACATCTCTGGTGGGGTAAGAGGTGGCTGAGCCCGAAGATAAGAGGTTCAGAAATGCTTGGGAAGCTCTGTGGGTTGGAGTCATCTTTGCTGGAGGCTTGGCTGTGAGTTTTGGGGCTGCTGGAATGTGCAGGCAGGGCTCCCTGACACCAGGATCCAGCCACTGTCAAGCCCTGTGGGTGCAGGTGGGAATTGGGGCTGCCGGTGTGGGACTGGAAAACAAGTTTGTTGCCTTTCTCCTGCCTTCCACCTGAGTTTTTGGGTGCTGTCTCCTCCTTTGTGCCCCAGGTTGAATGTGTCTGTGCCCTCCTTCCTCCCGATGGTGTTTGAGTGCTGTGAGAAATCAGCTCAAGAGGTGTTTGCGGGGAAAAAATGAGAGAGGGAGGGTGTGAGGCTCAGGTTGGAGGGGTTGTGTCCACTCCTTGGAGTGTCCATGGTCATTCCTTGTCCAAGGAAGGGCAGCCTGGCTGGGCTGTCCCTGTCCCACGGGCTCTGCATGCTGCCTGGCACCAGCCCTGCCTCCCTCAGCAGATGTGGGATCCAGAGGATGCTCTGCCTTGGCATCTGCTCCTGCAGCCAGAGGAATCAAGGACACGGCTGCTGCAGTGCCTGCCCTGGAGATTTCCTGGCTGTGCAGGGCAGGGCTGTGGAATTGGGCTGCAATTGGAGCAGCTCTGCTTGTTCTGGGATGTCCAGGAGTGCTGCTGGTGACACAGGGAGCCACAGGAACCCTGTGAGGAGCAGAGGGGGCTGCTCCATGGCAGGGCTGGATGGGGAGGGGGCTTGGGTAGGACCCCCTGTTTTGGGAAATGTGCTTCACACAATCTGCAGCAGTCATAAAACCAGAATTTCCATGGCTGGCTGGTGTGGGGCCGTGGATGAGGCTGGCCAAGCATCCTGGGATGCCCAGTTGGGTCCCTGCAGTGCCCACTGTCAGCCAAAGATGGTGACAGTGCCTGTGGTGGCACATCCACACCAAGGCTGTGTCATGGCACTGGGTGACACTGCTGCCACCCAAAGCCAGCCAGGAGCCCTGGGCCAGGCTGAGCAAACAGATCCAGCCAAATCCTTCATTTCAGAGGGGAAATTTCCTTCTACTCCCTTGCCGGACCAGCTCCTGGGGCTGTGATCCTCTGTTAGCAGTGGATGAGAGGGATGAAAGCTTGACTTGGAGAGAAAGATGAAGACCTGAGACAAACTGGGTCTGGGCTTTGTGTGCCTGGTGCAGGCACACAGATTTTGGCTCTCCCCATGCTGGGATCAGCTCTGCTCTGGGTTTGGTGCCTGTCAAACCCTTCTCTGCCTTCAGCCAGGATTGGACCTGAAATGCCTGAGGGAGAGCAGCTGGGCTTGATCATGGAGTTTTTTGCCAACCTAAAGCATTCCATGATCCCATCTTTGGTGGAATGGGGTGTGTTTCCCTCGTGGAGGGGATGGGCACAGTGGCTGGATGCCCTGAAGGGTTTGGGTTGGGGTCTCCTGCCCTCCCCTCCTCAGGCTCCGCCCCCCACACTTTGCTCCCCGCAGCTGCTGAGCTGTGCTTGGGTTGTTTGTCTTCTCACCTGCAACACCTGGGGATCAGTGGAGCTCCAAGGGAACAATTTTCCCCTGCAGCACCTCAGCTGCTCCAGCTGAGCCAAATGAGCTCCTGGAGTCAGCGTGAGGTGGCACTTAGAGACAGGGACATGCCACATGGGGCTGGCCCAGCCACCTGGGCTGTCCCCTCCTGAGGGTTTGGCTCTGCAGGCTTTTCCCCTTTTGGTCTTTCTGCTCTGTGACTTCTTCCCCCAGTGGGATGGGAGAAGCTGGAGTGATGGTGGAGCCCTCAATGCGACCAAACACGACCCCAAAGAGCCTCGTGGGCAGCTCCTGTGCCAGCCTTTGGGGTTTTTTGCTGTCCCAAGGCACCGATGGTCACCTGCCCCGTCTCTTCCCGCAGGTGAGCGTGGCAGGCTATGGGATGGATGAAGCTGAGCAGGACCAGTATGAAGCTCGCCTCAAGGAGCTCTTTGACAGCTTTGACAGCACAGGCACGGGCTCCCTGGGGCAGGAGGAGCTCACTGACCTCTGCCACATGCTGCACCTGGAGGAGGTGGCACCGGCACTGCAGCAGACCCTGCTCCAAGGAAACCTCCTAGGCAGGGTAAGGATCTGGGGAGATGGAGAGGGCTGGGGAACCAGGCATGGAATGGTCTTGGGAAGAGGCTGATGTCTGTAATTTGTGTATGCCCAGCATTCCTGAGGTTCTGGTGGACTCGTGGGGTCCGGTTTGTTCAGCAGGGTGGGCACAGGGCAACTTGCAAGAGCAGAATTGGTGATAACAGGGGAAGGGGAGCTGCTCTGTCTGCCCTGACTGGAGGTGGTCTGAAACTCAGGAGCCACCACTTGAGGCTGAGCTTTGTGCACTGCTGTGCTTTCCCAGTGTCCAAGGCCTGAGCAAGTGGCAGGTCCTGGCTTGGGTTGTGCTGGCATTTGGCTGTGCCCATGCCCCTGGTGCTGCTGGCCTGGGTCACCTCCCCAGACCAGCTCACCAGGTGCTTGCACAAACTCTGAGCCACTTGGGGTGGGACAAGGACCTAAATCCAGGGCTTGAGCCTGTGATTTAGGCTGGCTTAAGCTGTAGTTAGGCTGGTGGGGCCCTGTGTGGTCACACACGTTTCTCTGAGGTAGAGAATATTGTCCCACTCAGGCAGTCACTGTCTGAGCCACCTCTGTCCACGTTACCTGGTGTTGGTGGCTTCCCAAAGCCCTTTTTTCAGTTGTGGTTGTACCTTTATGGAGTTAAATGCCAGGGCACTGAGCAGAAGCTGCTTGCCCTTGGGGGGATCTCCAGCTCAGCGTGGATGTCCTTGTGTTCTGCGTTACGTCTTTCCCGGCTCGCCGTGCTCAGAGTGCATTAGATCCTTCCCTGGAAATCACCCTGAAATCCCATCACTGTTCATTAGAGTCAGAGAAATGTGGAGCAGGGCAGCCAGGGCTTTCAACAGACAAGCAGCCATCCCGACTCCAATTTCCAATCAAACTGCTGTTTTCACAAACAAAATAATTCCTTTAACAAACAAAGGAATTTTTCCTTTTTCCTCCTGTTCCTCGCCTGCCCTGGGGCTGTAGCTCTTGTGCTGACAGTGAGTGGAGCTGGAGCAGGGGTGGATCCAGCCAGAGGTTGTTGACCTTTAGAGTTGCAGTGTGGCATTTTCTGGAGCACCAGAGACTTTCTGTGCTGCTCTGTCATCTTGAGTGTCCGACACTGGGATGCTTTTATCAAAGAATCATGGAATGGTTTGGGTTGGAAGAACCTTAAAGATCATCCCATTCCAACCTCCTGCCATGGGCAGGGACACCTTCCACCGTCCCAGGCTGCTCCAAGCCCTGTCCAGCCTGGCCTTGGACACTTCCAGGGATCCAGGGACAGCCACAGCTTCTCTGGGCAATCTTTGCCAGGGCCTCCCCACTCTCTGAGCCAAGAATTCCTTCCCAATATTGAATTTAAATCTATTTTCCTTCAGCTTAAAGCCATTTCCCCTTGCCCTATCACCTGGCTTTGCCAATTGTGAGATGGTGGCATGGAGAGAAAGGAAGGAGGGCAGATGTGGCTGTCACAGGACACCAAAACATCCTGAGGATGGTCAGGACACCAAAACATCCTGAGTGCCAGGTCACGCTCACCCCATCCCAACCTGGAGCTCCATCCCTGCAAGGCACGAGGCATCCTGTTTTATTTCATTCCCTCTTTTGTCTCTGGGGCTGGTTCTCCCTCCCAGGCTGCCACAGGAGCCTCAGGACAATCTTTGTCTCCCAGTTTGTGCTCGTTAGCAGCAGCAATGGCCACATTTAATGGCCCTGGGATCCTTGGGGTTTCCTAGGATCTGTCTTGTGGGGAGAATGGCAGCAAACACGTTGCTCCCTGAGCACAGACTTGTTGCACCTGCCCCTCCAGCCCCTCCCTGGCTGCAGATGGTCCCAGCCTTTGTTTGCCTGCACTTCCAGGGATTTATGGGAGGGCACTGGGGAGGGGGGCAGAGGGGGAAGGTTTTGTCTGCTCGGGGGTAACTCGGTGGGGCCACGTGCTTGCCTTTGTGTCGGGGGCTCTGCTCCAGGGATGAGTGCTCTGGGATCACAGAATTGTGGAATGGTTTGGGTTGGAAGGGGACCTCAAAGATTCCAACCCCTGGGCAGGGACTGGGAGCTGAGCTGGCATCAGGAGAGGGGCTGGAAGTGCTGCCTCCCCTGTGATGGTTTGGGGATTAATGGGGTGTAAATCCTGCCCTGGCTCGTGGCAGAGCCAAACCCCTGCAGAACTGTTTTCCTCACACTCTGTGTGCAGAGGTGATGCTCCCAGCCCATCCTGGGATTCCTCAGGAAGGCTGTTTCCCTCACCCTTGATGGCAGCAGTGAGGGGATGGGTGTGGCTGTGCCTGTCTGCCCTCTCTGTGCCCTTTAATTAGCAGCAAACCAGAGGTGTCTTGGGGACAGGGCCTGGGTGATGTGCAGGGATAGGGGCAAGCCCTGGAAGTGTCCAAGGCCAGGCTGGACAGGCCTTTGGAGCAACCTAAGATAGTGGAAGGTGTCCCTGTGGGATGAGATGAGCTGTAAGGTCCTTTCCAACCCAAATCCTTGTGGGATTCTGTGACGTTGGGCACTGCAGGGCCTGTCCTTGGTGCTGTCCTTGAGCAGGCATGGGGAGCTCAGGTTTCACCTGCACCACTGCGTTCACAGCCTGCAGCAAGGACACCCTGGCTGGCCTTTCCCTGCCAGCTCCCTCCAGTGCCACAAATTTTGCTGTGACCTCTCACAAAATGCCCTCCCCGTGTGCCCTCAGTGAGGCCGTGCCCCTTAATGCCCTGTGGGGTTTTCCAGGCCTTGGGGAAGATGGCACTGCAGGATTGGCTTGGTAAGGCCTGAAGGAATGGCTGGAGCTGTGTCAGGGGAGGTTTAGGTGGATTTCAGGGAAAGGTTTTTCCCCTCAGAGGGTGCTGGCACTGCCCAGGTCCCCAGGGAATGGTGACATTCCCAAGGGGAAGTGTTTGGATCTCACTCTCAGGGATGCCCAGGGTGGGATTGCTGGGGTGTTTGTGCAGGGCCAGCAGCTGGATTCCATGATCCCTGTGGATCAGGATATTCTGTGATTCTTCTGCATTTCCCTCTGTGGCCCTTTCTGGCTGGAAGGAGCTCCCAAACAGGGACAGAGCTCTGGGAACGTGGCTGGGGCTCGGGATGGAGGGCAGGGAGCTGGAAGGAGCCGCTGCTGCCGTGGTGTCCTGGCTGTGCCCGGTGCTCAGGGGCACAGCAGGGAGCAGCAGGCACCTTGGCACGGGCACACAGCTCTGTCTAGTGCTGATCAGTCACGGCTTCAGAGGGAGCAGGCACTGGGATTTCTCAGAGGAGCCGGGGTTGCTCGGCAGCCACAGCTTTGGTTGGTCCCTGGTTTGTGTGGGGAGGCTGGGCCAGGCTGGCTGTGACTCTCTGATGCTGTGTTTATCTTGTTTTGCCTCTGGTTTTACATGTTCTGGGAGAATTCTCCTCACCAGGGAGTTGGCCTGGCTGTGGGGTTTGCAGGGATGTGTGTGTGCTGGCCCTGATCCTGGGTGGGCATTGTGCATCACCTTCCACACCCCCATTGCCTCCTGGCTGGTTGGGATCAGCCACAAATTGCTGAGAGACCTCCATGAGCAGACACACAAATGAGCAAAACCAAAACAGAACCACAGAATCCGAGTGGTTTGGCTTGGAAGGGACCTTAAAGCCCATCCAGTTCCACCCCTGCTGGGGCAGGGACACCTTCCACTGCTCCAAGCCCATCCAGCCTGGCCTTGGACACTTCCAGGGATGGAGAAGCTGTGCCAGGGCCTCCCCACCCTCACAGGAAGATTTCTGCAGTGTTTGTGCCTTTGCTGTCCCGTGGCTGCCTTGCCTGGCTCTCATTTTATCAGTGGTGTTGCCCTAAATCTCTGTGCCCTCTCTGTGTGCAGACACGCCACAGCCAAGGTCAAACACGCACCACAGACTGGTTTTGCTGGTTATCTGGTGTCAGGAGAACCTCTGGCCCATCTTGAGGAAACATCTCCCCCTTCTTCCAGCCGGGACTCCACCTCCAGAGTGAGGAGGGCACCGGGGAACCCCCTGTGCCCGTCCTGCTGCTGCTGATTTGCATTTGAAATCCTGCTGTGCAGCACAGGAGCATGGCCACATCCTGCTCCACAGCCTGATCTTCCACAGGCTCCTTTGGGTGTTGTGGTGATGATAAAATCACTGTGTGACCACAGGGCCATCTGCCCTTCTGCAGCTGAACAAGGGCTCAGCTCTTCCTCCTTCCTCCTCCTCATTAGTGCCTTAGTTCATTATGGGGCTCATTATGCCGAGCAGGTGATGTCAGTGGTGCTGCACACCTGCCCAGGTGGTTTGGCTTTATGGAATTCCGTGTGTTTGCATGAGGGATGCAAAGTGGGTCTCGTTTTCTTGCTGCTCTGAGGTGCCATCCCAGCACCCATCCCAAGGGATTGGCTCTGTCTGTTGTCACTGAGAGGATCCCACAGGGAGGGAACCTGTAATTTGAACACCCTCATCTTTTATTCATCCTCATTTAGTTCTAAATGTCAAGTTTGGTTTGTTTGGGTTTTTTTTAATCTGGGAAATTCTCCTATCTCTGCAAACTGTCCTTTTTGAAGTGCAGGGTCTGGAAATGGATGACAGCAATTAGTATTCAGATGAAGGCATTCCTGATGAGCTTCTCTGCTGAACATATTTTTAAATTGTTTTTAAAAAAACACGTTTCCAATTGTTCAAAGCTTCAGGAGTGATTGGCACTGCCTGAGCTGTGCCATGAGGTGCTCCCCTGTACCTCCATGGCTCACTTCCCTACCAGGGAGCTTTTTGGGGGTTTTGTTTTGGTTTTTTTTTTGAGCTTGCTTGACCTCCTAAAAACAGACTGCACAACTTCAGACCTGAACTTTGCTGCTTGAAAACCCCTCTGCCTGCAGCTCTAACTTCACCTTCTGCCAGCCAGAGCAGCCTCGCTGGCTTTCTTTAAATACAAAATCTTTTTGTGTTCCATTGCTAAAAATTCTTCCCAGATTTTATTTAGCCAAAAAAAGAAATGGTAGCAGGCAGCTCTGCCTGGCCACTGACCCATGTCAAATAGCTGCTCCAGCTGTCCCTGTCCCCCGTGGCTGGAATTGCTGACATTCCCAGGCAAGGCTGGGGAGGATGCTGCAGTTTCTTTGTGGCTGGTCCTGCCCGGGAGGCAGGGGGGTTTCCAGGAAGGAAAAAAAAAAAAAAAAAAAAGGAGGGAAAAAACCCCTTCTCAATGACAGGATCATCTGTTTTTCCCAGCTACACTCCAGGCCTGGTATTTCATGTTCAGCCCTTACAGGACTGCAGGAGCTGGGGCAGGGCTGCCCTGGAAAAGGAGGGATTTTTTTTTTTTTTCTGCCATGCACATTGGGGAGTGGTTTTTGAAGCTTAATTAGGGCAGTGGAGCATTTCCACAATGGAGTATTCATCCCTGATCAGGAATGGTCTCATTTGTGGGAGCCTGGCCAGGTCACCTCAAGTGATGGAGATGCTCCCTGCTGCTCTGGCCGTGTTATTTTGGCTCCTTGCTCGATGGAAAAACCCAACCAGTTCATGAAACCTGTGCCTTTGGGTCCTTCTGTGGTAGCAATGATTCTTCCCCTGTGCCCAGAGGTGCTGGCTGTGTCCTCCTGTCCCTTGCTGTCACTTCTCCAGGGTTCCTTGGTGCCCCTTGCCGAGGCTGTTGGCACAGGGGTGGTGATCTGAGTGATTCCCACTGCTCCCCATCTTCCTGCTGGATTATTGGCCTCATCTTTAACTCCCTGCACCACCTGATTTCCTCTTTTTTTTTTTTTTAATTTTTTATTTTTTCCCCCACAGGTCCACTTTGATCAGTTTAAAGAAGCACTTATCCTCATCCTATCCAGAACCCTGTCAAATGAAGAGCACTTCCAAGAACCAGGTAAATACTGAAATTACCCAAAATAATACATTTTGCTTTGGCAAAGCAGCTGGGGGGGGGGCTCTCACAGAAGAACTTTGAAGAGAAAGTGCTTTTTAGGTGCTGCCACTCAAGCAGAAAAGGCTGATTTGGGGAGAAAAGGGAGCTGAGGTCTATTTGGAACCTTGTACAAAGGGGTTTGCAGGTATTTCTGAAATGCCCAGAGAGGCCCAGGATGGCTCTGAGCAAAGCTGCACCACACTTGAACTGCTCAGGATGTCTCATGGCTGTGCCCTGGGCTCAGCTCTCTCCATCCCACACCACTCCTGGTGGCCAGGGATGCTTTAGGAGCAGAGAATTGTGGCCAGGCAATCAGAATGGCTGATTTTTTTTTTTTTTCCTGCTTGGGATTTTTTCCCAGCTGGGGCTGGTGTTGTTTTTTTGTTGTTGTTGTTTTTTAAAGTCCATTTTGTTTCCTTGTGTCTGAAATCAGTGGGGTGTAGGACATTTCTCTGTATTTCCCCCAGGAAAGAGTCAGGCTGCTCCAGAGGTGTTCCTGAACAAGTGAAGCCTCTGAGAAACCAGGTTGGGGCTGGTCAGAGAATTCCAGGGTGGTTTGAGTGGGAAAGGACCAATTCCATCCCTTGCCATGGGCAGGGGCACCTTCCACTATCCCAGATTGCTCCAAGCCCCATCCAGCCTGGCCTTGGACACTTCCAGGGATGGGGCAGTGCTGCGAGTCCTGGTTTTTCTTTGCTTTGTTTCAGTGTGCCTTGAAAACGTGGCTTTTTAGGCTTTCCTTGGCAGGAAATGTGGGTTTCAGCTTCAATGTTTTCCACTGCACCAGGGACTGGGAGCACTGGGAGCTGTGGGGCCGTGGTGAGGGCTGAGCTCCTGCAGCTCCAGCTGGTGTCACACCTGTATGTAAATCCCTAATCCTGCCTTTGGAGCAGCAGGGGAGCGAAATCCCCCAAGGAGAAAAACAGCTCAGCAAAGGGGGAGAGGGAATTCTGCAGGTTTCCTCTCCTGGAGCATCCCACTCTGGAGAGAGCAGCCTGCCAGCAAAATTACAACTTTCCCCTTTAAACAGGCTGCAGAAACCACAGGGTTGGAGAGGTGTGATTGATGGGTTATTTTGATTTTTCCACCTCTCATCTCCAAAGCTCTTTAATGCTTCCAGAGGGGTGATGGCAGCTCTTGCACTTGGCATTCCTTAATGGAATTTCCGTGTGCAGGTGGGTGGGTGCTCAGGGGGGAGGGGGATCATCTCTTCCAGCCCCTTGGGAAGGAGCAGGAGGCAACCCCAGCGAGCCAGAACTAATCCAGCATCCTGCATTTCTTGGGGGTATCATATGGCTGAGGAGCTCCAGCTTGATTGAAATGTAAATAAACCTTCCAGAAACGGCGAAATTTGGGGTTTATCACGGGGGAAATTCCGAGTGAAGCTGGAGAGCTCTCCTTGGGGGCTCTGCTGTCAGCTGGGGTTGGCATGGCAGGAAATCAAAGGGTGTGGGGGGACAGGTAGGGAGCCAGAGCCAGGCAGGCCTGGGAGGCATTTTCATTTTAATGCGTTTTGACAGGTTGGTTAACGCCAAAGTCTTTGCTTCTTTTAATTTAGATCAAACTGGAGATTTGGAGAACAAGCTGCTTTGTGCTGTTGGTGTCAAACTGTCAGGGAGTGTGGAAGTGCTGGTGTTCCAGCCTGCCCCAGGCTCAGGAAAAAATTGAGTTAAGAGCTCTAAATCGTATCATTTAAATGAAAATTTAATTTAGGGGGGGTGGGATTGGAGGAGGAGGGGGGAGAAGCAGAGATTTTAAGGCTGTTTGCAGCATCTGGGAAGTTTGCTCTGGGAGGAAGCGGCTGGGATGGTTTTATCCAGGGATTTGGGTGATGGGGAGGTCACTGGAGGGCTTGTGACAGCCCCAGACAGTCTGTGTGACACAGCCAAGGGGATGTCACATCCCTGTCCCCGTGGATGCTCTCAGCTCAGGGAGGAGGGTTGGGCACAAGGAGGGTGACAGGAAGGACATGGAGCTGCACTGAGGGATGGTGTGAGGAAAGGCTCAGAGAATTGGGGTTGCTCAGAGAATTGGGGTTGCTCAGACTGGAGAAGAGAAGCTTTGGGAACACCTTGCAGTACCTGAAGGGAGCAAAAAAGAAACAGGGAAAAGGATTTATCCACAAGGGGAAATGGCTTGGAACTGCCAGAGGGCAGGGATGGATGGGAAGGATTGGGAAGGAATTCCTGGCTGGGAGGGTAGGGAGGACCTGGAAGAAGCTGTGGCTGCTCCTGGATCCCTGGAAGTGTCCAAGGTCAACTTGGACAGGGCTTGGAGCAGCCTGGGACAGTGGAAGGTGTCCCTGCCCATGGCAGGAGATGATTTTCGAGGTCCCTTCCACCCAAACTGATCCTGTGACAGGGCTCTGGGGTCACAGCAGAGCCAGGGGCTGGGCACGAGGAACCAGAAGTGCTGCAGTTCCTGCAGAAGCAGCCGAGGGGGTTTCCTCATTTTGGGAGGGAGCAGCAGGTGGGAGAAGCACTCAGGCTTGCAGAGAGCAGATGATATATTTATATATTATTTTTTTTTCCTTGGCAAAGAGGTTGAATTCTCTTTGCAAAGGCAGGGCTGGCAGGGAGGATGGTGCTGCAGGGGCTTTGCCTGGGAATCAGCCCTGGCAACCAAGGCAGGCAGAGTTCCAGAGCTGCTGCAATCAGCTCTGTCCCCTCGAGGGTGTCAGTGTGGGGACACAGACCCAGCTGTGAAGCAGAGCATCAGCTGGCTGGGCAAAGCCTGGCTCTGCTGGGAAGAGGGATGGGGAGATGCCAGGAAAAGCAGGAAAAGGCTTGAATGTGGTTGAAAATAATCACTGTTTTAGCTCTTGAGACCCTGGGACCGGGCTGGGTGCTGCTGTCACCACTGCTTCTTGTCCCTAGGTCACTGCAGCAGTGAGGGGAAAGGGCTTGGGGACAGAAAAATAGATTTAAGGATGGAGAAAGGAAGGAAAAACAAAACAAAAAAAAAATCAGTTGTGTGGATGATTGGGGGGGGGGAAAAATCAGGCTTTTTTCCTCCCCATTATAGCAAATAACAAGTGCGTGGAAGCTGGGCTGGGGAGGGATTACTGGGGTGGAGTGCAGGATTACAGGAGCACCCAGGAGAAATTAAAGAGCTGCTTGACGCCATCCTCCCCACAGTCACGAGGGAGTTTGGGGATTTTCCCTTCCTGGGTTTTTTCCTTCTCTTTCTGGAGACAAGAGAAATGCCCTCCCAAAAGGAGCTGGTGGGGCCCTTTGGAAGGGCCCCATCCATGGGAGAAAGGTTGTTCAGGTGGGGATAAAACCAGTGTCACAGCCCAGAGAGGGATGGTTGATGCCACAGAGCATTTTTGGGTCAAAACCCCGTTGATTTTTGGATTGTGGTGACCCAGCCACGACTCCTCTCCTCCTCCACTGCTGAGCCTGAATGATGAGATAGGACTTGAAGGAATTCAGACCTACCTGGTGCCTCAAGGGATTAGGATTTAGCAGATCCTGGCTGCCATGTGCTTTGCCCAGCACTTGGAGCATCCCTCCCTCCCAAATCTTAAGCGGCAGAGAAATTAATTTCACCTCTGGGATTGTGGGCTGAGGGTCCTCCTGCTCTAAACCCCCTTTTGTCTGCGCTGCAGGGCTTTGATGCCAGGCCCAGGGGAGGGGAGACCCCCCCTGCCTCCCTCCCCAGGATTTTGAAATGCCTTATCTGGTGCAGAAAGGCAGAAAATCAAGTGTAAATCTCCAGCCATGGAGAGGTTTCGCTGCCGGGATGGATGGGGGGAGGGAGGGAGGGAATTGATGGTTTCTGTCTGCAGCACTTAAATCAGAGAGCTCTTGTGAAATGCAGACTTGGGGGGGGTTATCTCATTTCAGGGGGCACTCTGAGAGCCACAAACCCTCTGGGCAGTGGGCAGGAGGGTGAGAGGCTTCTCCTCTCAAGCCTCCTCCTCTTGCCCCCAGCCTGGGGGCAGTTCAGAGGGGCAGATCAGACCCCAGTGTCTAATTAGGCACCAGCTCTGCAGTGTGTTTTACTAAGCCCATGCTTTGCTGAGGGCTGGAGGAAGCAGGGAGGGCTCAACCTAGTTTATTTTTTCTCTTTTTTAGCCCCTTTTTTGGTGATTTGTCAGCCACACAATAGTGGGGGTCTGAGCAGCAGCATCTCACCTTGCTCTTGGTGTGGGGAGTGGGTGCCAGAGCAGTCTCTCCTCTGTTCAGGGGGATATTTGGGATATTTTGGGGGATAAATGGTTCACAGGGCTGTCTTGTGGGCATCTGAAAGGCTTCATTTTGGCATCTCCTTGGTGCTCCTCCTCTGCTCTGAAGGCACATGTGGGTTGAGCAGCTCTTTCCATCCAAGGTTGGACTTGATGACCTCGGAGGTCTTTTCCAGCCTTGATGATTCTCTAACCCTTCCACCTCGGTTTTGGCTGGGGATGAGAACCTGTTCAGCTCCTCAGTGAATTTCCTGTGCTCAGGAAGCATGGCTGGCTGCTCTTTGCTTTTGTGTGTGTGCTCAGCATTCCCCAAATATTGGGAATGGTGGGAACATCAAGGGCATCCAGCTGCATCAAGGTGTGGTTTGGTTGGGAAAGCAGGAGGTGGAGAGGCTCAGAGGATGCTGCAGGTGTGGGAGGTATCAGTGTCCACCTGCTTGAGAGGTGATGGTGCTGGAAAGGAGAGGGATTTGTGCTTCCAGGGATGGGGCTGCAGGATGTGATAAGGGAAGAGCTGGAACCCGCTGTTAACAAAAGCACCCTGGCTCTGGAAATTCTGGGATTCCCTCAGCAGCTGGGCTCAGGCACAGCTGGTTTGGAAGTTTGGAGCCAACTTTGTTCTCCTCAAGCTGTGAAGGGTCACCTTTCCCTCTCGAGGATGTTCTGGAGCTTCCCAGGTTTTTAATTACAAAAGGCAAACAAGCTCACCCACGGTGCTCAGAGCAAAGAGAGGAGAGAAATCAGCTGCCAGCCTGCAAATGCCTCAAACACACAAGTGGGGAGATGCTCCTGTTGTTGCCATCCCTGTGCTTGCAGGGGGCACAGCGTGCTGGCATTTTGGTTTTACAGAGTCACAGAGCAGTGTGGGTTGGAAGGGGCTTTGAAAACCATCTCATTCCACCCCCCTGCCATGAGCAGGGACACCTTCCACTGGAGCACTGAATTTCCAGCAGTGGGGTAAACACAGTCAGTGTGGCAGGGTTGGGAACAGGATTCTTTGGGAAATCCAGAAGGAAATTCAGCTCTTGTAGCTTCGCTGTTGCTGAATTCCAGCTTTTTCACCCCCTCCTCCACCTCTCCAGAGACAGCTGGAGGTACGGCTCTGTCTTAGGAATAATAAAAATGATTTCTGAAGAAAAAAAACAAAGCCCCCAGCCCTCCCTTGTGCGGGAGGGAGAAAAATAACTGGGTGAATGAGTAGCCACCAATATTAGCATTTCAGAGAGAGCTGCTGGATGGAGATTGTTCAGCACCGGGCGGGCTTTAATAGGAGTGATAAGGTTTGCTTTTGTTCTGGGGCTCTTCCTTAATCAGCCTGTCTGCTCCTGATTTTTCTATCGGCGCACTCCATCGCCCAACTTTCATGTGCTGAGTCCCAGCTGCAGCAAATCTTGTTAGAATGGCCTCGTTCAAACACGGGCGGCCGGGTTTGTTCCCTAGAGCTGCCGGATGGAGTGTGGGGCTGCAGGAATCAAAGCTCTCCTCCAGCCTGTGTATTTTATAATTCATTGCATAGCTAAGTTGTGGAATATTTTTTTTTCCCCCCTCTAACAAGCTCGAAGCCTTTTCTTCCATATCTAAAGGAATATTATCCGAGGAGGCGTTTGGGTTAGGGGGGTTTGGAGACCCACTGCTTTCTGTGTATCCTTTGTCAGGGGTGGAACAGCTTCCCTGGGCCTTATTAGTATTGCACTCCTGCATTTCTTTTATATCAGAGCCCTCTGCAAATAAAATTTTCAAAAGCTGCTGCTCTTGCCACCGCGAGTGGTGGCAAATAAAAGATGATGGAGTCCTTGGGGGGGTTTCAGCAGTCAGGTTAGCAAACACTGAAACAAAGGGTGGGCAAGGAGCCTTCCCCTAATTGAATCCCTGGTTAATTTGGTCCTTGCTTTAATTTGCCCCCCTGCTCCAGACGTCGGAGGATTCTCACTGAAAACAGCCCAAAACGCGCTTATTTATTTTCCTGGTTTTTTGATCCTCGCCTGCCAGTGCTCCCGGATAATTCAGTCCCCAAAGGCAGGAGCTTGCTGGGGGAAGCTGGAGCCGGGGAATGCGGAGCCCCTGTAATTAGATGGAGACTCCAAAGGTTTATTTAGATCTCGCAGTTGGCTTTGGCTGCTCAGCACAGGCTGGGACCTGCCCCGCTGTCGCCCGGATCAGCTGCTCCTGTCGGGCCCTCCAGAGGTTCCAAACTTGCCTGATTTTTTTTATTATTTTTTTTTTCTGCTTGCCCGGTTGTTTGGGCATTTTTAATGGAGCTGAAATTCAAACCCACGGAAAGCAGCGGCGGCCGCCCAGGTGTCTGCAGGATCTGGAGACTTGAGCTGCCTCAGCGCAACTCTGTCCCTAATTAAACCTGCCTGGTGCTGCTAATGGAGATTAGTGCAAGGAGGAGAGGCCTTAATGGACTTTCCATCCAGGCTGCTGGCAAGGTTGAGGGGATTTTCCCCTCCCCCATGCTGTTAACTTGATCTGGGAATTGGGGAAGGGCGAGGAAGAGGAAGATTCCACGTGGTGATGGATTTTTTTTGGCAGGGAGCAGCACCAGTTTTAACCACCAGACCCAATACCAAGGTGAGGGGAGCGATGATCCAGGCCTGGACTCCCCACTGGCGCTGTCCCACCAGGAATGGTGGCATCAATTGGGCGCCCAAAATTCCTCCAAACAAACCACCCCCGAGAGAGCTCAAAAATCCCATTCCTGATGCGTTCTGTGCTTGGCCTCCCCAGATTCCTCCCCAGAGGCACAGCCCAAGTACATCAAAGGTGGCAAACGCTACGGGCGCCGCTCCCTGCCCGAGTTCCAGGAGGCTGTGGAGGACTTTGCCGAGGTGACGGTCATCGAGCCGCTGGGCGAGGAGGCACATCCTGCACACATTGCTGCCAGCCAGGAGGTGAGCAGGGAGGGATGGGCCTGAGGGTGGCATTGTCACCTCTGGATGTGAGGTGACACTTCCAAAGGGCATTGGGATGTGCTTGGAGCCTTCCCACTAAAGGCATTGGCTGCTCTCCTTGCCTTGTCCCTAGGATGGGCGTTGGGGTGGCATTGTCACCTCTGGATGTGAGGTGACACTTCCAAAGGGCATTGGGATGTGCTTGGAGCCTTCCCAGTAAAGGGGGACAGATCAGACCCCAGTGTCTGATTAGGCACCAGCTGTTGGCAGCTCTCCTTGCCTGTCCCAAGGATGGGTGTTGAGGTGGCCTTGTCACCTCTGGGCATGGCTGTTCCTCACATCCAAAGGGGTTGGGATGTGCTTGGAGTCTTTCCACTAAAGGCATTGGCCACTTTCCTTGCCTGTCCCTAGGATGAGTGTTGGGGTGGCCTTGTCACCTCTGGATGTGCCTGCTCCCCACATCCAAAGGGGTTGGGATGTCCCAGTGCCTTTCCTGGCCACCCTCCTTGCCTGTCCCAAGGATGGGGTGGCTTTGTCACCTCTGGATGTGCCTGCTCCCCACATCCAGAGAGGGTTGGGATGTCCCAGTGCCTTTCCTGGCTGCCCTCCTTGCCTGTCCCTGGGGCTCAGCCATGCCAGGCATCGCCTCCCTCGCTCCGTGGGAAGTGGGGAAGGAGCTGGGGCTGACGTTGGCTCCTGGCTGGAGTGTGGGCCAGCAATTAAGAAGGGCTGAGCCCGTGGCTAATGAGCTGTGGGCTGGGAGCAGACAGAGCACGTCCCCATCCATTAGTGCAGCTGCCAAAATCCAGCCATGCTCCACCAGGAGGGATGGGGAAAAGGGGTGGTGGGCAGCCAGCAGCTGCTTTGGGACAGTGGCATCTAATTGCTCCAAAAAAAAAAAATCCACATTCCTGGGTTTGTGCTCTACATTTGTGGCTCTCTTTGTGCCAGCTTTCAATCCCAGAATCTCCTCTTGCTTCTCCAGACAGGAAAGCCAAGAGGAGCCGAGTGGTTGGAATTGGTGCTGTGTTTTAGAGCAGAGCCACAGCATCATTTCCCTGGAGCTGGGCTGCTTCCAGCCTGCCCTGCTGTGCCAAGTATTGTTGATTCAGGAGCATGTGGTGGGAGTTTTTCCACTGGGAAGGAGAAGCACTGCTGGCTTTCTCCCTCCTCTGTCTCATGGCTTCACTTGGAGCTGGGAGCCTTTGCAGCCACTTGCAGGAGGGCACCCAACCCTGTGTGAGAAAGCAAGGAAGAAGTTTCCAATTTCCATGGTTTCAGTGATATTCCTATGCAGCTGAGCTTGAAAATGATAAAAAAAACCCCAAACCAACACCTCAAAGAAAAGCTTTTCCATCACATCCAGCTGCTTTTCCTTGCTCCCGGTGACCTTAGCTCACTGCCACAGGGATGCTCATCCATCCCCTGGCGTTGGCCACATGGGCTGCCCTGACCTTGGGATCGATGTTAATCCGCCCACACTCCCCAGGGAAGTGATGTCCTTGGTGGAAGAGGCCACTCTCATCTTAACCCCTCAGTTTTAGCTGTCAGGGAGGTGTAAAAGGGTAGTCTATTAACAAGGTCAGTTAATTAACCCAGCTGGTGTTGTAACCATAGGGGCTGGCTCAGTCTCCTGCTGGGAATGGTGTTGCACCTTTTGGGCTGCTGGGATGGTTTAATTCCTTTGCAACTGGAGCAAAAAAAAAAAAAAAAACCAAAAACCCAGTGAAGCTAAACTTGTGAAATCCCTCCTTTATCAGCATCTCTGTCGGGGTCTCCAGAGCAGATCCTCTTGGCATGCATGGAAGTGACTTTGCTGGAAGGTGTTGAGGGGTCCCAGGGGAGCGTTGGAGGCTCCTGATGCTCTGATTCCTTGGGATTTGGCCCGGGGAACAGCCTTTGCCCAGTTCTCTCCTGTTGTGTGTACAAACACTCCGCTGCTGCCGGCGTTCCGCCAGCCTGGCCCCGGCCTGAGAACTGGGGCAGGATGGCTTAATTGCTGCTTGCTCCCAAGCAGTGCCAATTAAAAGGGCTCAGGCTCTGCCTGAGAGGTTTCCCTGCCTCCCTCCCTGCCCTGGTAAACACCAGGAGAGGCTGGAAGTCTGCTCTGGGATGGGCTGCCCCGGGGAGGCTCCCTGACCTCCATCCCCAGGGGTTTTTCGGGTGCTGTTGGATAAAGCAACGAGCAGCTGGGTCTGGATTTGGCATTGACCCTGCTGTGAGTAGGGGGGTGCTGGTGGGACCCTGAGGGTCCCTCTGACCTGCAGGAGCTTGTTCCCATGGATGCTGATTTCCAAACCTCCCTGGGGAGCATCCCTCACCTCCCCTTCCCCAGCTGCTGGCTCTGCTCTGGGACAGGTCCCTCCTATTTGCAGGTTCATGGAATCCCACACTGGTTTGGGATGGAAAAGACCCCAAAGCCCATCTCATCCCAACCTTCTACCACAGGCAGGGACAGTTTGCACCAATCCAGGCTGCTCCAAGCCCTATCCAGCCTGGCCTTGAGGTTTTAGGATGTGCTGGCACATCCTGGTGTTGTCCCTTCAGTGCCTGCTGGAGCCACTTGCTCCCATGCTCTGTGTGTTTGTTTCTGCACAGAATTGTTTCCAGCATGGCCTGGGACTGGAGCAAAACATTCTGGGAGGCTCAGGCTGAAATTCCTGCTTTTGGATGTTTGATGTGAGACTCCCAAAGTGAGACTGTCTGGGATTTGTGAATAACAGCTCAGGATAGCGCCTGCTCCCAGAAAAGGTGCATTACTGGTGTGACTGGTGCTTTGGAGCTGAAGGCACCTGGCAAAGTGAGGTGTGGGGATTTGATTTGAAGCTTTTTTGGAGTCTCTGCTCGGGCTGCTCAGCCCAGAGAGCTGCCCTGTGGATCTGGGAAGAACAGGATCCATCAGCACCTCGCGGGCTCCTGATCATCATTTTAATTAGCCATATATTCCGGGCGAGAACAAAGGTCTGTCTGGCTGGAGCAGATGGCAGAGGGGGGAAGAGGTGGCTGCTGCCTCATTCTGGGCAGAGCAAGCAGCAGCACACAGGCTGCAGATGCTGGCCCAGCCCCGCAGCATTCAGAGCCATCTGCTCCCCGGGCCGGCCCCGCACGCGTCTCCCCAGGGATAACAAATTCCTGGGATCCCCGTGGGTGTGACCCGTGGCCAGCTGGAGCCCTGCCAGGCCTGGGGGACAATGTGTGCCTGACACCGGGGTGTCCCAGCCCCTCTTTGTCCACACGCTGACCCCAAGCCCTCGGTGCATAAAGGGAGGGACGGAGGGAGGGGAGGTCACACGAGCGCCCTGGGGTTGTCAGCCCTAAACCCCCCTGGCTTTGTTCAGCCTCTTCAGGTTGTTGGTGTTGATGGAGTTGTTGTTGTGGTTTTATATCCTAAGAATGGTTTGGGTTGGAAGGGACCTTAAAGCTCATCCCATTCCAACCCTTTCACTATCCCAGGTTGCTCCAAGCCCTGTCCAACCTGGCTTTGAGCACTTCAGCAGCTTGTCTGGTTTTGCTGAAAGGGCTTGAAGTGAGGGGGTCTGGTACTAAATTAATGTGATTCTATTTGGCAGTGTATGTGTTGCTTATGCAAAAAGGCTTGGACACAGAGGATTTGCCTTGTGAGCATCGCTGCCAGGTTCCCCTCAGCTGTCCCCAAGGATGAGGATGGGTGGCTGCAGGGTGAGATCTCTGGCACCCATGCTGACCCTCTCTCTGCACAAAGTTGTCTGCATTTTGAGATGGCAATTTCACAGAATTGCAGGATGGTTTGAGTTGGAAGGAATCTTAAAGCCCTTCCAGTCCCACCCCCTGCCATGGGCAGGGACACCTTCCACTATCCCAGGCTGCTCCAAACCCTGTCCAGCCTGGCCTTGGACACTTCCAGGGATTCAGGGACAGCCACAGCTTCTCTGGGCACCCTGTGCCAGGACTGTGCCAGGGTTCTGCCGTTCTCTTTGTAAAGAACTTCCAGGGATGGTGTTTAATGGCACCTGTTGCCTCAGCTCCTGCTTTTTGTGCCTCGTGGGACATTGTGACACTGTGGCAGCACAGGGCCCTTGCCTGGTCCAGCAGCTGAAACAGGAACAGCAGCAGAGCTAAAAAAAGTCCAGTGACTTAATCCAGTTTCCATGGTAACGTTGTAGATTAATGGCTTTTAGCTGTAATCTGAATGAGGCGTATTGAATTTTTCTGGGATGATTTAGAGCCTCTTTATGTCCTGGCTGACTTTGACTCCCAAATCCATCAGTCACGTGCAGGCAGAAGGATCCACTGCAGGAGCAACATCTGCCACTGCCGAACCAGAAGTTGCTGTTGTGCAGCATCACGTGGGAGTAAATACCCTGGGCTGCTACAAGGGTGGCAGGGATGAGACAACGTGTAGTACATGAGGAAATCACCTTAAATGCTGTGCTTGTGCTCCTGGTGCTGCCTGAGCTGATGGGATGCTGCCAGAGGGAGCAGGATGGTTTAAGACCACCAGAGAATGGGTTTTTTTTTCTCTCAGTAAAAGGTTTGTTGACAGCACAGCTCTCTTGATACAGAGCTGTGCTTAATGGAGGAGTTTTGAATTTGGCTTGGCTGAGTGTGGGGAAAAAACAAGGGAAGATAAAGAGCTGGAAGGAAAGGATAACCCAGCTCTATGATCTTACCTGCATCCCCTCATCCATCAATGCCTCAAAGAAAAGCAGCATGGTTTGCTCAGAGGGCAAACCTCTCCCTGGCTCCCCAGCTCCCTGCCAGGCTCTGATCTCTCCCCTCTCCTGGGTCATTTCTGGGGCTTTGGGCATCTCTAGGGGTTCTCCCCACTGGAGAGCCAGAACAAGGCAGGATCAAAGAGCCCTGCATTCCCAGCCCAGCCTGCAGGGAGATGAAAGCCTGGCAGTATTGCTGCAGCCCTGCAGCTCCTCAGATGCTGATCCCAGAGTCTCTTTCATTCAGGGCATGTCTTGCAGTGGTGATAACTCAGGAACCTTTTGTTTTCTCCCCAGCACTGGAAGACGCGCGGCAGCGAGGAGTACGAGGCCGAGGGTAAGAGCAGACAGCAGCTCCTGGGTGTGCTTAATTCTCATCCCAGATTTAAACAAGGATCAGAGGAGCAACTGGAGAGGGGCTTTGGGTGTGTGGAGCATCCCAGCCTGGCTGGGAGGAGGCAGCTGGGGCATCCCCCAAGCTGGGGATGAAAGCTGAGGCAGGGCAGTGCCATACCCCCTGTGCCCTCTTCATCGTGCTGAGGGTGTTCCTGGTGTCCCTGACCTCTGTCCTGGTCCCCACTCCTGCCCGAGGGGCTTTGGCTGTAGTGGAGCCTGGTGGGCACTAGATGTCAGCAGGGACCTGTCATTAAATGTTCCTTAATTGTCACAGAATTATAAAATCCTCGAATGGTTTGGAGGGGACCTTAAAGTTCATCCAGTCCCACCACCTTCCACTGTCCCAGGTTACTCCAAATTCCATCCAACCTGGCCTTGGGCACTTGCAGGGATGGGAAATTTCTCTGGGCAATCTGTGCCAGTGTTTTACCATCTCCATCATCAAAAACTTCCTTTTAATTACATCAGCACCTCTTCCATATTTCAGCTGCTCTCTAACCCCTTCCCCATCCCAAGGGGCCAACTTTTTTTTTCTCCTAAAGCTGCTTTCCCAGCCCCAGGAGGTGCCCTTGCAGCTCCCTTGATCCCAGAACTGCCCAGTGGAGGAGAGGTCCCTTTCCCAGCTATGCCAGCTGCCCTTCCCTGGCCACCAGCCCATGGTGGCCATCAGACTCATCCATGTTCCCAAAAATCCTCCTGGCCACAGTCCCAGCTGCTGGTCAGGCACTGGGAGTCCCCATCCCTGGAGGGATCAAAAGCTGTGTGGATGTGGCACTTGGGGACATGGGGCAGTGGTGGCCTTGGCTGTGCTGGGGAACAGCTGGACTCAGTGATCTTTGAGGAGCTTTTCCAACCTCAACAATTCCATGATTCTGTGGATGTGAGGCTCCTTCCCCTCTGTATCCAAATCCTAAAATCCAGAGTGTGCTCTGAGTGGGGTGAACTCAGACAAACAATCCCTTGGGGTCTGCAGAGCCGGGAAGGAGCTCTGCCCCCTGCAGCAGCAGGTTCCTGTGGGGAGCAGAACCCCCAGATCTCCTGGTGCTCACTCCAGAGGAGCAATCTCACACTGGAACCATCTCCATTTCCAGGACAGCTCCGCTTCTGGAACCCGGACGACCTGAACGCCTCCCCTGGCGCCTCACCGAGCCCAGAGTGGATCGAGGAGAAACTCCAGGAGGTCTGTGAGCACCTGGGGATCACCAGGGATGGCCACCTGAACAGGAAGAAGCTGATTTCCATCTGTGAGCAGTACGGGCTGCACGCGGCGGCCGGGGAGGTGAGCGACCCATCCCACCACTGCCCCTGCCTGGGCTCCCAAAAATCCCTCCTGGGATTCACCACAAGCACAGGTGGCTGCTTGGAAAGGAGTTTCCAGCTCCAGCTGCTGGTGTTCCAGCGAGGTTTTTGGTCCCAAAGCATCAGGCTGCTCCAGGAGGAGGCAGCTGCCAGCCTGAAGCGTGGCCGTGCGTGTCTCCTCATGCAATCACAGAGTGAACTGGAATTTAAAAGCATGGCTTGGATTCCAAGCATGTCTCCTTAATCCCAGGAATTTTCTAGCTAGACAGCAGATACAGGTTAAATATTCATAGATGGTTGCTTTTGACTTTGTGAAGGCCTATGGGCTGTTTGTGTCCTGCAGCAAGAGCCCATGAGAAAATGAAATTTTTAGCAAAAAAAAAAAAGGCTCTTGTCAACTTAGGATTTAGTTTTATTAAAAAAGTCAGATTTTTTGCATCTTAAGATGACATGGCTTGTAACAATTTCCTCCATGAAACATGTTCCTGAGCAGGTATTCCTTCACAATGAAATGTTTTCAGGGTATTAAGGCAGAAAATGGAAAAGATAAACTGTAGACAAAGAAATAGTGAGGGACTAATCTGAACATCTCCAGTCCTACTTTTGAGAAAGCAGCGTGCCTTGAAGCATAAAACAGATTTATGATAACCTTGCTGTGTCTTAGGGGTTGGTTTTTTTTTTTTGCCTGGTCACTTCAAGCTGCTCAGGGTTTGGCATCTGTCTCAGTACCTTGAGCTGAGTTCCTGAGGTCACACTGTCTTGGGAGCAAAATGAAATGAGGTTTGTTTTTTTCTTCCTGCTGCCTCATTAAACAGCAGCTCCAAGATTGACCAGGAGCTTTTCTTCATGGTGTTTGTGTGCCTGCAATTTTCCACATGGAGAATATGGAAATGACTTAGGCTGATGTAGCTGGTGACTCTTGCCTTGCTCTTTTTGGAGCCTTGGGAATAGGATGTTTGTGCCAGATTTTTGGGGGTTTTTACATGATTTTTGTCTTCTTGCAGGTGCTTGAAGAGGTGCTCCATAACCTGGAGCAAGATGGGACCATGAGCATAGAGGATTTCTTCTATGGCCTGTTGAGAAATGGGAAATCTCTCACACCTTCAGCGTCTACCCCGTACCGGCAGCTGAAGCGGCACCTCTCCATGCAGGTGAGGGAGTGAGAGGTGAATCCTGGGCTGAAAGGAGCAGGAGAATTCCTGGACAATTCCCACCCAGGCTGTCTCCTCCTCTTCCTCAGTGTTTGTTCCTGCAGGGGCAGCTGTGAGGGTCCCCCTGCCCCACAGAGGTGGTGGCAGTGAGCTGCTGCATGCCCTGCTCCGAAAGCAGATTTCAAATTCTCTCTCAGAAAAAGCTCTTTGGGGGAGATCAAACAGAGAAACTCCCTCATGAGAAAGGGGACGTGGCTCCCCTTCGAAGTTTTGTGGCTTGGAGAGGGCTCTGGCAACCTGTGGAGTGCAGTGAGTAAATGGTGGAGCTATTCCAGGGTGGTTTGGGTTGGAAGGGACATTAAAGTTCATTTGGACCCCCTTCCACTATCCCAGATTGCTCCAAGGTCCATCCAGCCTGTCCTGGATCACTTCCAGGGTGGGGCATCCAGTATAAACTCAGTGCAGGGGGAAGCACTGCCTGGGATAGGCTGGGGACATGCAGGTCCCACATTTCTACTCCCAATTTTTGCTTTTTTTTCCTGAGAGAGAGAGTTTGAAATCTGCTCCCTGTCTTTGCCTGGAAGCTGAGGGCTCTACCCAAACCACTCTATGAGTGCTCCTTTCAGCTGTTTTAGGGAAAGTGACATTCCAAACCAAAAATGAACAATGGAAAACCCTTGTGGAGCATCGAGGGCAGCTCTGAAGAGCTGCTCCTCCTGGGATTTATTTTAAATCTCCAGTGCCTGCCTGTGCCCCGGTGCCGTGAGGTCACCAGCGACGCTCCCGCCGGGTTTTTTTGGCTTGGCAGCGAGGAAAAGCAGAGCTTAATCCTTAATCTCTGGAGCAGTGCTAGGGAAATTCCATTGATAAATGGAATTTCTCAGTGCCTCCTGGGCCCTGCCTTGCCCCTGTCACAGCCTCCATCCTCTCTCACAGTCCTTCGACGAGAGCGGGAGGCGCACGACCACCCCCTCGGCCATGCCCAGCACCATCGGCTTCTCCCTCTTCTCCAGCCTGGATGATGGGATGGGTTATGGCTGTGTGGAGGGGGTCCTGGACTGCTGGCACCAGGAGGGCATAGAGAACAGCCAGGAGATCCTGAAGGTAACCCCCAGCTGCATCTCACCCCTGGTTATGTGTGGGTTTTTTTCTCCCTGTGTTGGATGCTGACTTGTTTGTTTTGTTTTATTTTTTTTTTTTCCTTTCCAAAGTCTCTGGTTTTTTCCCCTTTTAAAACTTCCTACACAGAAGTTTTTTTTAGAACTTCCCCATCCCTGGAAGTGTTCAAGGCCAGGTTGGATGAGGCTTGGAGCAACCTGGACTAGTGAAAGGTGTCCCTGCCCATGGCAGGGGGCTGGAACTGAGTGATCATTAAGATCTGTTCCAACCCAAACCATTTTATAACTCTATAAAAATTCCCAGTGCTAGTGACAAGAGTTTTGGGAAATTTCCAATCATTTCCTTTATGGTGCATCCCAGAGAACAAGAAGCTCGTGCTAAAAATACAACTCTGATTTCCAGCAGAGCTTGAAGAGGTCACCTACATTTGTTAGGAAGCAATTTAATTCCTTTCCCTCCCTGAATAGCTGCACCTGCAAACCTCTCAGCACTGGGGTGACCTGAATTATTGCTTGTGCTGAGGTGGAGGACAGCACTTGAAACCCTGCCCAGTCCTCAGTGTTCCTTTAGAGTACAAGGGTGATGGGGATGAAATCAGGTACCTGAATAAATCCATCCTTGTCCATCTTGTTAGCTGTGGATAGAAGAGAACTTCATGTGAGCATCACTGAATTCCCAACAATGATGACTGGGATTCTCCTGGCTTTTAAATATCCATGTGGATAGAGAACAGCCAGGTTGGAGTAACCTCTGCCATTGCTCAGGATTTAAAACCCCCTTGTAACTTCACACTATTTGAGGAGGTGGGACCACCTTCACCAGATCTGTGTGTCCACCTTCACTTTGTTGCTTTGCACTGGAAAATTGCTCTGTGCTGGTGTCACTGGGGTAGTTTCTCCCGTGTCTGCAGTGTTTCAGCCCCACCACAAGTGCTTTGCTTTGTGCTCCTGCAGGGTTGGGCTGAATCATTTAAAAGCTGGAAAAGTCCAGCTTGTTCACCACTAAACCCCATCCCCAAGTGGCACATCCATATGGGTTTTGAACACTTCCAGGGAAAGAAAAAGCCTTTCTTCAAGGCTTAGAGCAGCCTGGGATAGTGGAAGGTGTCCCTGCCTGTGACAGAGAGTGGGACTGGATGACCTCTAATGTCCCTTCCAACCCGAACCATTCTGGGATTTTACAAAACTCCAAGCAGCTGCTGCTGCTCATTTGCTTTCTAAGAAGTGGGATCCTCACCATCAAATCCTTCCTGTGGGGCTGCTTCTGTGTTTCCTCTGCTGCAAGAGCTGGTTTTGTTTAACAGGAGCATCCCCAGCCACCTCCTTGCAGCAGCTGATCGTGCAATGTCCTGTCTCGTTAGATCCTGCAGGGAATTAGTGCATTCCATCAGGCCTGGCCTTCATTTCCTGTTGGTCTTGCAGCACCACCAGGACAATTCCCATCTCCACAGCTGGCAGCAGCTCTGCCTTGTAGGGAGGTGGCAGAGACGTCTGGTTCATTGCCCTGGGGGCGCTTGTGACAGATTAATTAACGAGCCAAGATCTTCCTTCTGAGCCTGCTCCTTTCATCCTGTCAATCCCTGCACAAATGTCCCCAGGCTGCTGCAGGGAGCTCGTTCAGCTCCTTGTTTCCACAGGCTCTGGACTTCAGCTTGGATGGGAAGGTGAACCTGACGGAGCTGACGCTGGCGCTGGAGAACGAGCTCCTGATCACCAAGAATGGCGTCCACCAGGCAGCCCTGGCCAGCTTCAAAACGGAGATCAGGCACTTGATGTGAGTCACTGGCTGGGCTGCTTCCTGCTCTGCCTGGCCCAGCAGGAGCTCACGGAGCAGCTGATGGCTGCTGGTGCTCCCAGGGCCACTGGGGTGGCACTGCAAGGCTCAGTTCTCTGATGGAGTGCTCAGAAGCTTCCAGCTGTCTTGTTTTGCCTGGGAAGAACACTCAAAGCTCTGAGGATTGCAGGAAAAATGTGGTTGAAAAAATAAAAAGTGGAAGCAGGAGGCTGTTCCCAGTCTGGGGATGGCCTGGGAGTGGTCACTGCTGTCTGCAGTGGTCAGTGGTGGCCAAGGATGGCACAACTCAGGGCAGAGGCTGGTGGAGATTCTCAGTACCTTTAATCCAAACTGATTTGGGGCATTGCAGAGGTTCTGCCATGGGATAGATGTGGAGGTGAGGTACAAACCCACTGTAAATCCCAATGCTTTTCCTTTGAAAGTCAACACAGTTTGACTTTGTGCTGGACTCACCATGCAGGTTTCTCTGTTGAAAAAGAAGGCTCCAGGGAGAGCTCAGAGCCCTTTCCAGGGCCTAAAAGGGCTCCAAGAGAGCTGGAGAGGGACTGGGGATAAGGGATGGAGGGACAGGACACAGGGAATGCCTCCCCAGAGGGCAGGGATGGATGGGAGATTGGGAGAAATTCCTGACTGGGAGGGTGGTGAGGCCTGGGCACAGGGTGCCCAGAGAAGCTGTGGCTGCCCCTGGATCCCTGGATGTTTCCAAGGCCAGGTTGGACAGGGCTTGGAGCAGTGGAAGGTGTCTCTGCCCATCAGAGGCTGGGATAAGATGGTCTTGAAGGTCACTTCCAACCCAAACCGTTTTCAGGATTTGATCGGGGGGGCTGGAGCACAGCTGAGGGTCTCAAGTGTTGAGGTCTCAGGATCTGTGAGGGCACCAAGACATGTCCAGACCTATTTGGGTACAGCTTCAAATCCGGTGACCAAATGCAGTTGATGAGATCTTTCCAAGCTTCTTCTCTGATGTTTCAAATCCCCTTTTTGGGGAGTGGGGAGGCAGTGAGGGCTGGCCTAATCCAGGCTGGCTCTGCTCTGCCCTGCCCAGGGAGAGGTTTGACCAGGTGGCCAGGGAGAAGGAGAAGCTGCGCTCGGACCTGGAGAAGGCGGAGAAGCTGAAATCCCTGATGGCCTCGGAGGTGGACGATCACCACGCCGCCATCGAGCGCCGCAACGAGTACAACCTCAGGTGGGGCACCTGCATCATCCCTCCCTCCTCCTCCTCCTCCTGGGCAGCCCTGCCCTGGCTTTGCAGGGCCTTGGTGACCCCCCCAGCAGTGTCTGTCACCTAAGGAACCCCTGTCCCCTTGGCAGGAAGCTGGATGAGGAGTACAAGGAGAGAATCGCGGCGCTGAAGAACGAGCTGCGCAGGGAGCGGGAGCAGATCCTGCAGCAGGCCAATAAACAGAGGCTGGAGCTGGAGCAGGAGATTGGGAAGCTGAAAACGGATGAGAACTACATCAGGGACCGCCTGGCCCTGGCCCTGAAGGTGAGGGGGATGAAACATGGCCAGGATTTTCCCCAAAAACACAGATATCCTGGGAGGGGAGTGACTCTTGCAGTGTGGTCCTTGTTGAAAGGATGAGTTTTGGTGTTGGAACTCTGAGCACTGAGAATTCCAGGCTTTCTGTGCTGCCAGCCTCTGACCCCCAAGCAAACCCTGCATTGAGCTGAGGCCGTGGAAAAGGCTCCCAAAATTGAGTGACAGCGCTGGGATTGTGGGGGTGGAGTTTGGATAGAAGTGTGGGATATCACAGGGGGGAAAACTTAGGATTTAAGGCTTTAGTGTATGGTAGTATATATGGAGCAGGATGGAGGATTTAGGGTGTTGGCTAAGTTCTTCCTTCATCTTCTTTATGAGTTTGGGTGTTTTTTTTGTAATTGGGTGAAAGAGGCCCGCATTGTGGACCATGGGTGGTTGGTTATTGGGTTAAAAGTAAAAATAATTTAGATGTCATCTCGTTGTTGGATAAATTATGTTTAAAAGACCTTGTACAGAGATAGAGAAAGAGCCATTTTTCACCTTGTTAGCCTTGTAACATAGATAAGAATTAATAAACAACTGAGTCCAAACATGAAAACTGCATCTCCTGTGCATTAATCCCAGCTCTGACAGGAAGAAAAGATAAAAACTTCACATTTGGGGCTATGTTTAGCTGACCAAAAGTCACTTAAGCAGCAAGATAGAGATATGTCCATGAGAATTGGTGCTTGGGGCTCTTTGATGGGTTTCTCCATGGATTCCTAATCTCCAGTTCAAATCTCTGCTGCCATCAAGTGCAGAGTGTGTGTGTGTAGGCACAGCTCTCAGATGAGCTCTCAAGCCATCATGATCCAGAAAAAACATCTTGCTCAAGTTTAAAACACTCCTTTAAAAAGCAAACAAACCATCCAAAGCAAACTTGCTGTTTAGCCTTTTGATAATTTATCAAAAGTCCAGCATTCACACTTGCTGTGGCAGGAGTGGGTTGTGTGTGGATGGATTCGTAATTCCTGTCATCACCTGAAGCTGGGAATGGTGTCATGCTCTGGCTTGATTGGGAGTTACCCTTATTTTGGGGAGTTAACACATGCTGATTTTTCCACCTCCAAGTTCTGAGCCTGTTGTGGGGTGGGGTTTTTTTTTGTTTGGTGCAGGAAAACAGCCGCCTGGAAAACGAGCTGCTGGAAACGGGAGAGAAACTGGCTGAGTGTGAGAGTCTGGCAAGCAAACTGCAGAGGAACTTGGAAAATGTCCTGGCTGAGAAGGTAAATCCTCCTTTTCTCAGTGGGCTTTCAGAATTCAATCGCTTTGAAGTTCCCAGTTTAACTGATACCCAGAAGCTTTTGGAGTCCCTATCTGGATTATCCAGGCCTTGGTGACATGGGCTGCCTTCAGCTAAGGAAAATACAGCTATTCCACCTTAGCTGTAATTTTATTCTAATTCAAGCAGGGAGCCTTAGAGTGAACAAATAATCCTGCAGATCTGCAGGGATTTTTTTTTTTTTTTCCCCAGTGCAGAGTTTTGGACAGGTCCAGCTTGCATTTCCTTTCCAGGGAAGATGGTGCAGCAGGAGTGAGGTTTTTCATGGCATTGCTGCTGGAGTTAGGTGAAAATTAGGGATTATTTACCACACTGAGATGTGCATATGCTGAGGTAGAAAGCTGTAATCTAAAATCAGAATGAGAGCTGTGCTAGATGGCAGACAGGTTTTTTTTTGGGAAGTTGCTCATTCCCTGCAAGGAGGAAAGTGGAGTTCCTTTATTTAAAATAAAAATCCAGAGTGGAGAGGTTGCAGGACTGCTTGGAATGGCATCCATGCTGTCCTGAGCAGGGCTGCTGGACCAGTGGATAACTGGATATTCCACTCCTGTCTTCCAGTTTGGTGACCTGGATCCCACCAGTGCCGAGTTCTTCCTGCAGGAGGAGAGGCTGGCCCAGATGAGGAGCGAGTATGAGCAGCAGTGCAGGGTGAGTGGAGCTCAGACCTGGCTCCTGTGTCCACCAGGAGCATCACAGAACCATTTTAGGGTGGGAAATCCCTCTCAGATGGAGTCCAACCATGCCCCCAGCACTGCCAAGCCCTGCACTAACCATGTCCCCAAGTGTCACATCCTCACTGCAAAGCAGCCACAAGGAGGGTTGGAAAGTTCTTCCCACAGAATCAACTGGCTGAGCTAAGAGGGTGAGGTGCCCCAGGGTGGGCTGGGAGAGGGTCCATGGAGCCCTGTGAATTCAGAGTTGCAGGAACTTAGAGGAGAAATAGAGTACATCTACATTTTGCTGGTTTGAGACCAGATTTTTTTATTTTAAATAAACCTGAGAATAGAAAGCTTGCTTTCTCCTTTGTCTTGTAAAAGACTTTAAGGTAAGCCTGAAGGTTTTCTGTTTACACATCCACTTTCTGGTATCTGCAGAGGTACCAGCTCACCTGTTGCTTAGAGAAGCTGTGGCTGCCCCTGGATCCCTGGAAGTGTCCAAGGCCAGGTTGGACAGGGCTTGGAGCAGCCTGGGACAGTGGAAGATGTCCCTGTCATGGCAGGGATTGGAACAGGATGGACTTTAAGGTTCCTTCCAACCCAAACCATTTTGTGATTGTGAGATCTGTTCTCCAGGATCCTTTCCATTCAATAAAAGGCTGCTGGGTTGGAAACACCACGGCAGCTCTCTGAGGAAGCTGCAGTTTAAAAGCAAAAATTGTCTAGAAATAGGAGTTGAATCGATACTTCTCGATATGCAGCTGATTTTTCTATTTTTGAGGGTGGCAGATATAAATCAGTACTCAAAGGTTGATTTCCTGGGCCTTTCAGACCTGCAGGGTCCTGTGTTTGCACATTCAGGGAGTTTGTTTTCCTCAGTAACTGCTGTTCCTGGAGTGGAGTGCACAGCTCTTGGCACAAACCCTCGGGCTGTTCCTCTGGCAGGCAGGAGGAGGGACCAGATGGTAAATGCAGTAATGAGGGGATCTCCTTCCTCATTTGATCTTCTGCTTCTGATCTGATTTTTTTCAAGGAGATGATGTTTGAGGAGGCATTTCCCAACGGTTTGCAAATGTTACTAAAGCTGCTTTTTAATAAAAGGTCACGGGAAGAAGGAATCAAGGGAAAGCTCCTGGAGCGTGTTACACCTTCAGCTTTGAGAGTTTGGTGTTGTAGAATCATGAGAGGATCCCAGAATGGTTTGGATTGGAAGGGACCTTAAAAACCATCCTGTTCCACCTCTTACCATGGGCAGGGACACCTTCCACTCTCCCAGGTGGCTCCAAGCCCTGTCCAGCCTGGCCTTGGACACTTCCAGGGGCAGCCACAGCTTCTCTGGGCACCCTCTGCCAGCCTCCCAGCCAGGAATTCCTTCCCAATATCCCATCCATCCCTGCCCTCTGGCAGTGGGAAGCCATTCCCCCTTGTTTGGGTGATGGGAGGATGACTGTGGCACTCTGGGTTAGTGACAAGTCTTTCTCTGCTGTCACTCCCACCACAATGTCCTGTGGTGGGACTGGGTTGATGCTCATCTTGGTTCCTTTTCACTCAGCTCTTTTTTTATTTTCCCCTCCCTGTCAGGAGCTGCAGGACCAGATTGATGAGCTGCACTCGGAGCTGCAGGAGTACCGTGCCCAAGGCAAAGTGCTCAGGCCTTCCATGAAAAATTCCTTGTCGGAAGAGTTGGACATGGACATGAAGAGTCACGGCAACGGTGGGATTGAGCCTGACCAAGGTGAAAACAGCCCTCCTGGAGCACTGAGATCTGTGCTGCAGGTGTTCAGAACATCCTCGAGGTCATTCCATGGAGACCTTCCCAGTGAAATTTGGCCACCTCCTCTGATTTGGTGTTTAGTGTTAATTTGGGCTGTGACTGCTGAATCAAATTTCAAGCTGAAGTTAATGTTTGCAGTTACTTGGTTGTGTTTTGTGATGAGAGCTTGAGAGCTGCTAAACAAATTTAAATTGATGAAATAATTCTGTGGAGAATTATATGTATTTATGCATTGAATAATTAGTGTTTTTATCATTGTATAAATTATTGCTTGATTCCTATTTCTAAAGGACTTGGTTCAGAAGATTGCAACCCATTAAATATGAGCATAGAGGCAGAAATGGCCATTGAGCAGATGAAGGAGCAACACCACAGGGATCTGCATCACCTCAAACAGGAGCTTGAAGACACAGTAAGTGTTGGAATGAGATGGTCTTCAAGGTCCCTTCCCACCCAAACCAATCTGGGATTCCATGATCCCAGTAAGAAATAAAGCTGAGCCCTTATGCATTCTTTCCAGGGAAATTAATGTGAGATGCTGAAGTGTAAATGAAAATATTCAGTAGAATGAATATATAAAACTAGCTGGAAATATTGAGGAAAGCATCCCTGTAGAACATCCTGTGGAAAATGAATGAATCCATCCTGTTTTCCCTTCTGCAGGTGAGCCATTATGAAAAGCAGCTGGATGAGACAAAAGCCTGCTGGGAAAAGGAGCAAGAAAATATGAGGCAGAAGTACACTGAGGAGATGAATGTCATGGAAAAGCAGATCACTGGCCTTAAAAATCAAATAGCAGAGCTGCAGGGAGAGGCAGCAGCGCTCAGAGAGCAGCAGGAAAAGCTCGACTGTGAATACAATGAGGAGAAAAACAAACTGCAGATGCATTTTGATGAGGAGAAAGCCAATCTGCAGGAACTCTTGAGGCAGGAGCACGAGGATGATGTCAGGGCCAGACTGGAGCAGGTGAAGGAGAAGTTCAGGCAAGAACGGGAGGAGCTGATCCAGAACAGTGCCTGGGTGGAGGAAAAGATGAGAGTTTTGGTGCAGACACTGCAGGAGGAGAAGGGGGAGCTGGAACGTGGCTTCCACGAGCAGGTGAAGAGGCTGGCAGAGGTGCACGCCCTGGAGAAGGAGGAGCTCCAGGAGGAGCTGCTGAGGAAGCACAAGCAGGAGCTGGAGGAGGAAAGGTGAGTGTCACCTCTGGTGGGGACAGTGCTGGAGCGTGGTGACCTGGGTGAACCTAGTGCAGAAACACTTCCCCTGATGGGGAATTCCAAGTGTCCTGTGCTGTTCCTGCTCTGTCCCACAGCACTGGGCTGCTCTCCAATGTTTTTTTTTTCTCTTCAGACCTTTCTCAAGCAGATGTTCAGATTCATTTTTAGCTCACCCACAGGCTGCAGTGGTGTTAAAGCATAACCAGGTGTGATTAACTTGAGCTCTGTTCAGGATCCCTGTGCTCCACAAATCCTTGCTTGGTCCTTTTAAAGTTCGTGGGTTTTCAGAGTTCCTTGCTGAAGAAGGAAAGGGTTGGCTGGGAAGTGCTTTTAGCCAATGTGGAGTGTCAAAAGCAACTGAAGCCACCCTGGGGTGATGGGGGTGAGAGCATCTTCCCCCCCTAAAATCTGAGCACAGGAACTGGAAGGGCACATCTTGCACATGAAACCTTTTCTGAGGACATTTCATGAGTTGTTGCACTTTTTCCAAGGCAGTTTTTTCTTTCTGAAGTTTCACCAAATTGCCTCGAATTTAACTTGCAGCTCCCAGAAACACCCATCCAATAGTCAGTGGAGAAAAAAAAGTAAATTTCCAGCTTGTTTTATTCAGCCTAAAAAAGCCACTTTAATCTCTGAGGTAGTTTAGTAATATCTTATGTTAACCATGTCTAGGAAAAAAATGGCAAGTGACTATAACAGAAGAGCATCTGATGCACAAACTCAGTTTTCTGTGGACACACAAACACTTGTGAATAAATATGAAGAAACCCTGCAGAGCCTGGAAGGACGTCACCAGCGAGAGCTGCAGGAACTTGCTGAGCAGCAAAGAGAGGAGAAATCCCAGTGGGAGTTTGAGAGGGATGAAATTGCTCAGGAGGTGGCTGAAGCCCACGAGCAGCTGAAGGAAAGCTTGGCAAGTGAGAAGGCTGTTTCTTCTGCCCTGAGCCAGGAGAAGGATCTCCTGGAGAAAAATTTCAAGGAAGAAGTGAACAAGCTGGTGTGTGAGAGGGAGCAGCTGGAGAAGGAGCTGAGAGAGCTGAGGAATGCTGCCCAGGAGCAAGAGGAAAAGATGAATGAGAAAATCAGCCAACTGCAAAATGAGCATGAAAGAGAGCTGAAGGAGAAAGATGAACAGATATCCACAGTGGAGCAAAATGGGAAACTGGTTAAGGAAAAGCTGGAGAGACTGGAGAGTGAGTATAAGCGAGAGAAAGAAGAGCTCAATTCCAAACTTCTCGCCTTGGAGAGTTTAAACAGAGACATTTGTGAAAGAGCAGAGACAGAAAAGGCTGAGATGGGTTTGGAAATCTCAGACCTCCGAGGGAAAATACAGAAATTGCAGTGGGAAACACGGAGCTTTTCTGCCCTGCAGAGCCATTACAGGGTCCTGGAGAGTGAGTATGCAAAAGCCAAGAGCCAACTCGCTGCTTTTCCTGGTGCAGCTCCTCTGGGAGAGGATGGGGATGTTCTCCAAAACCTGCAGAAGGTGCACGAGCAGGCAGTGAAGGAGAATGTCAGGATGGCTGCCCAGATCCTGAGGCTGCAGCACCGGCTGGAAGCAGCAGAGCAGGAGCTTCTGCAACCCCCCAGTGCCAGCTGCTCCCACTCTGCCTCAGAACCAGAGGAGATGGATCCCAGCTTCGAAGGGTTGCCCAGTGATTGTCAAGATGTAGCCTTGGGGGCAGATTTCAGTGTCCTTCCACCCCTGGAGGCTGATACTACAGACCTGGAAGAAATGTCGGAGATGGATTGGGATTTGGAGGAGGGATGTGTGAAAGCCAGAGCTGGAGGCCACCCTGAGGCACAGGGAGGTTGGATCCAGGGAAGTCAAGCAGCTCAGGGTGCTGATGGCAACCAGGATTGTGACAAGAACCTTTCCTGGCTGCCTGTGCTGCCGAAAAAGAGAGATCTGGAGCAAGTTCCCAGGCCAAAAACGCTACATGACAATGTCAAACAGCAGAAGGTTCATCTGCTAAATCACAGAACAGCTCCCAAAAATAAAGGGTTTATTTCTGATGCCTTGAAGATGCAGGTGGAGCTGGAGAGGGCTGAAGAACTGAGCGAAGCCTCTCTCCTGCTGGATCACACTCCTGGGGCAGCAAATGGTGACCTGAAGAGCGTAATAGCTCAACTTTGGAAAAAGATGGAAGAGTTGGAAGAGAGATCCATGGCACAGGCTGAACTTCTGTCACTACAAGAAGAAATGCAGGTAGAAAATGAGGATCTGAAAGCTGAGGTGATGCAGTTAATTGAGAAAAATGAAGCACTGGAAGACGACCTGCGTAGGCTGAGAAGGCTTCATTGTGAACGAGAAGAAAGCGAGGTGGAAAGCGTGAAGGTTGAAGAGGAGAGCACCAAAATCTTCGTGGAAGTTAAAGAATTGGAAGATGTTAAAGGATTGGAAGATGTCCAAGAACAAGGAAACACAGATGAGCCCAGTGAAACGAGAGGTGGGAAGCTGGAAGAACACCCCACTGCCTTTACGGGCCAGCAGGACGAGAACTCCCAAAGCGACCGCGCCGTGATGGAAGTGGGAAAAGCAGGAATGAGGGAGATGAAGGAGAAAGCTCTGGGTCACCCAGAGGAAGAGCAGAGGAAGGCAGTGACCCAGGGCTTGCAGAGCACGTGCACTGAGCTGCAGCAGAAGGTTGACCTGCTGAGGTAACGTAGCGCCGCCTTAGCCACTAACCCAGCGCTGCCTTGGCTGCTCCTTTAACCACCGTAGTTTAACTCTGTGAGTAGCAAACAGTGCCCTGGACTCCTTAACTCCTCTAATCGTGGATAAAAGACCACTGGAATAAATAAAATAAATGTGTGTGACTTAACTACCTCCCTCCTGTGCCCGCCACCTAAAAGCAGGAGCACCTGCCAAGCTTGTCCTGTCTGTGGATGTCACCGTCACCGTGTGTAGCTCGTCCTGCAGCACCAAACCCATTTTGTATTTCCATTGTCCAAAATCCATGGTAACACCTCCAGAGCGCTTGGTAGCTTTTTACTAATATTCACTTCACTCAGTTTGTTCCCTTCCAGAGCTGAATGTTGCTCGCAAGGCTAAAATTGCTCCTGTTTTTCCTCGCTGTTTCGGTGAATGTTACAGAATTATGGCAATTTGCAATGCTGAAAGTGCTTCTATTTTTCTCAATGTTTAAGTTAATGTTAGAGGATTACAGGGACTTTTTTTCCCCAGTTAAGAACCCCTCAGGAGTGTGATATGGTAAATACAGTTATAAAACATATATTCATTATATTATATTCATCATAGGCTTTACCTACTTGTTTTTAACTGTTGTATTCCAGTAAGGATTTCTCTTTTTTTTGTGGATAAAGTGGCTACAAGTGGCTTAATTATTGTTCAGCACCAGCTTCCTGCAGGAAATTGTTCTTTCAGGTGTCCCAGCATGGCTAAGTTATTTCTGTGCAGTCTCCTGAGGACAGAAAAGACATTTTCCAACCGTGCTGTTCCCAGAATTCTGAATTCCACTTGGGGAAACAGCTCACTCTCCTGGCAATCTGCATATTGTGATGTTCAGTTGTCATTTGTAGCTTAAGGACTGAAAGATATGTAGAATATCAGTGTGAAACTTTAGATTTTAACTCACTTGAGCTGCTCAAAAAACATGCCCCAAAAGCTCAGGGGTTTTTTAAAAAGTTTGTTGTAAAAATTTGGGATTTTTTGAACAAATCAGGGAGCCCTCCCGCCGAATTAATGTAAAATATAAATACACCATTTATGTATAAAACAAGGCAATTGTAGCTTTGTTTTGGAAGCATTACAGGTAGCTCTGACTTGTGGGATTTTTGTCCCCTTTCCAGGTGTCCTACAGGAACTGTTCTCACTTGTCCCCTGTCTCTGCTGCAGGTGTGAGGCCGAGAAGCTCCGCGAGGAAAACGCCGTCCTGAAAAACGAGGTGACTTTATTGAATGAGGAGGGGAGCGCCTCCAGCCTGAAACTGAGGGAGCTGAATGGATCCAGGGAAGAAATGAGGTGAGAATTCCATGGGGAATGTACCCTGGGATGCCTTCAGGCTGTGGTTGAGGCTCAGCTGCAATGGGGTCATCCCTTCTCTCCAAGCTCCTTTTTGTGTTGGGTGCTGTACAAATCCAAAATGGGGTTATTTCATGGTGCTGTTGGAAATCCAGCAGGTTGACAGCTCATTCCTCATCCTTTTCCCTGCCCCAGCTTGTCCTGCCCAGCCCCAGAGCCAGGTTTAGCTGTAGGCATTGAGGTGACCCAGTAACACACACGAGCACAGGACTGGCTTAGGAGCTGACCTGATTATTGTACAATTATTTGTGCTTCAGCAAAGGTAGGGAGAGGTTCAGCTGACAGATTATTCCAGTGGTTGGGTCTTTGGCAAGTGCAGAACCATCCATGATCCTGGGGTTATTCTTCCCCTCTAGGAAAGACCCACTTGGGGCACATTGAGAGGTTGAGTCAAGCTGATGCAGAACAGGAATGAGCAATAAATAAATATCCACAGTTACCTTTTCTGGTGGTGTAAAAAAAATCCCAGCTCATTTTTGGAATCTTTAAGGTTGTAAAAGACCTCCAAGCTCATCAAGTCCAGCCATTAAACCAGCACTGTCAAGGCCATCACTGAGCCATGTCCCCAAGTGCCACATCCACATGGATTTTAAATCTCTCCAGGGATGGGGATTCCCTGAGCAGTGAAGAAATCTTTCCTGATATCCAATCTAAACCTCCCCTGGTACAACTTGAGGTGAAGTCCTCCTGTGCAGTCTTGCAGTTGTGTATGTTGATAATTGATTTTGGTGTTAATGAGCTCTCATTTTTCCATAGGCAGAAGATAGAAGCTGTGAGGAAGGAGAAAGTGGCTGTGCAGAAGATGGTTGACAACCTGAAAAAGCAGGTGTGTGGCCTGAGCCCAGAACCTTCTCTGTGGAGATCATCACTGCATCAAAGCTGTTCCTTGGGTAGTCACAAAGGCAGCAGAAAACGAGCATTTTATAAATTTAAACATGTTGATAACTCTTATTGCTTCTTTGGGATTGATTTGAGGCTTGCTTGACCTGCTCATAAAACAAAAGCTAGAATTGTCCAGCTTACAGGCTTGAGAGAGCACTTTCCACAGTCAACTTGGAAAGTTTATTTTGTAAGAATACAAAGTTTAAATCTTCTGTTTTGTAGGTTTTTTGTGATTTTCTGCAGTAGCCCATGGCAAAATAGAGATTGTGATTCAACCTCTACTCCTTTCCCAGCTGGCTTGGTTTAGGAATGCTGCCAGTTGTATCCATGTGGCTGCTGCTTTTATTTTAGGGGTGGCTTGTTATAATAGGAGGATTAATTAAACTTTTACACCTGTATCATCTTGGTATTGCTTAGGAAAATACCTGCTCAGATTAATCTATTAGGATAACCCTCAAAATCCACACCAGCATGGCAAAGTGTTGATGACTGATATGACTGGTCTGATTAAGGCCAATTATGACAAATTATTTGTTTGGAGTCACTGTCAGAATGAGACTTGTCAGATCTTTAATCACCTTAGTAGAAAGGAAACATCTAAAATCTCATTCCTGATGTAAAATCACTGCTGTCCCTGCTCAGGTGGCAGATCTGAAGACCAGGAACCAACAGCTGGACTCTGAAAATACAGAACTCAGCCAGAGGAACTCCAAAAACCAGGCAGATGTGCAGGATCTCAACCAACAGCTGGCAAGGGTGCTCAAGCAAAAGGAAAGGGAAGAGGGGAAGTGTACCCTGGAAGAATGGGAAAAGGAGAGGCTGCTGCTGAAAGAGGAGCTGGAAAACTCCAAAATGGAGGTACAGGATGTGGTGGGACAGTTGGACTTCAGGGGCTTTGGAATGGGCATCCCTATCCTGAGATGTGCATGGGATTTCAAAGCTGAGCTTTGCTGAGTGCTGGCTTAAAGAGAGCAGCAGCCAAAAGCCAGGAGGGAAAAATGTGCAGGTTTGTCTTGAAAATGCAGCTCAGTGGTGCCAGATATTGCCCTGCACTTTCCAGCGTGGCTGTTGTTCATCCAGTGGCTGCAGCATCCTCTGCTTAAACCTTGGTGGTCTGTGAGTCCCCTGAATTAAAATCTGAGCTTTTTCTTTTTTTTTTTTTCTTTTTTTTTTTTTTTTTTTTCTGTTTTCAAATANTTTTTTTTTTTTTTTGCAGTCATCAAATATGGTGTCATCTTTGGAGATGGAGGTGTCAAAAATGAAGGTTCAAGCTCATCTCCTGGAGCAGGAGAACCACATCCTCAAGCAGGAGCTGGAGAAGACAAAACAGGTATGGCATCCTGTTGCCCACAGGAGCTGTGGCTGTCCCTGGATCCCTGGAAGTGTCCAAAGCCAGGTTGGATAAGGCTTGGAGCAACCTGGGATAGTGGGAGGTGTCCCTGCTTATTCCAGGGAGATTGGAACTTGATGACCTTCAAAGGTCCCTTCCAACCCAAACCCTTCTGGGATTCTATTTGAGTGCCACCAGAATAATTTTCATCATCTCTTAATAGATGAAAATTGAGAGGTGGAAATAGTTAATTTCTTTAAAGTAAGGTCATAAAAGCAAGGGAATGCATCTCCTCTTGAAACAGTTTCCAGGTGCAAGGCACAGTTCTTCAAATAATGTTGGGTTCACTTTGACTTTGCCAAAATATTTTTGGAAGCAGTGGCTCTACAAAGAGAAGCTTTGGTGAAGATAAAGATTTAAAGCTCTAATTAAGGAATAGCCAGGGCAAACGGGCTCCAGAGGAGAAAACTGCCCTGTGTAACTGGAGATAACCCATTTTAGCTCCATTTAAGGAGTGAGCTCTTCCAGCATGTCCTCTCAGGGGGGATTCCTGTTTTAAACCCATCTGGAGATATCAGAGTCTCACAACAACTGAGAATAATTTCCTGGAGAGCTCAGTTATCTCCTGTACAAGCACAGTTCAATTGGCTGTAAATATATGCTAATAAACACAGATAATGAAGGCTTCAAATGAGTCAGGTCCCTGATTAGGGCTCCACAAAGTCATTTTCTGCACAGTGTAAAACACTCAGTTGAGGCACCCAGTGCTCAGGGTAGATAATGGTCTTAAAAAGCAAAAGCAGCTGAGGCCTCTCCAGAAATGAGTGGATTGTGGCTGGAGTGTAATTACAGGCAGGAGATGGAAAGAGGAAAGGCAATGATAAAAGCACTGGGTCAGTTGGGAAAAGGATTGGAAGTCAGCAGTGTGGTGGTTTTCCCTCTGTGTGTTTGAACACCCGGTGATTTAGATGGGATATTATGGAAAAAATCCTTCCCTGTGAGGGTGGGGAGGCTGCTCAAAGAATTTGTGGCTGCTCCTGGATCCCTGGAAGTGTCCAAGGACAGCTTGGAGCAACCTGGGATAGTGGAAGCTCTGCTTATACTAGAGGGGTTGGAATTTGATGACCTTTAAAGGTCCCTTCCAACCCAAACCCTTTGGGCATCCCACAGTTTTCCTGCCAAACTCTGTGACAGCACAGAAATGTGACTGGGAGGGGTTTGTCTCCCACAGCTGCCCAGATGTCCTGATCTCGCTGACCTTCAAAATGAAGTTTCAAGTTTAACCACTAAAAATGAAAAGCTGCAGAAGGAGAAAGAAGCCCTGAGTGAGGAACTGAACAGGTGTATTGATAAGGTAAGAAAGGACTGCAAATCCACGTCTCCATGTGCTGTAAAGGGCTGTTAAAATTCCTATATCATTCTCTTTATCACCATAACCTGTAAAACGTCTCTGGATGGTTTTTTCCTCAGCTTAATTGCCACTGCCTGGATTTTTTTTTTTTTTCCTAGCTGGTCTTAGAGAGGAAAACTTGAATTTTGAAGCACAGCTTTACTGTAATTTGATTATGTAGAAAATGCCAAACATTGCAAGGAAGAGAGGCCTGGATATAAATAGTGCAGCAGGACAAGGCAGACAGTGTTCTTGGACATTTTATTGCATCTCTAACCTACTGTAACTCTCAACTGCAGCAGAGCAATCTGCACACTGTAAATAATAAACCCATTGTATGGAAATTCAGGGAGCTTGAGGGGCTTTTTGCTTTCCTGCTTTTTCCTTCCTTCCTTCCCTAGCTTTAACTCCCTCTAGGGTAACCCTTGAAGTCAAATTGAGTCAAAACCAAAATTCCTGAGTGAGGATTGCTGATGTGATCTCACTGCAGGTAGCTCAAGTCAGCTGCTTGGAGAGTGCAGTCAGCAGCTTGAAGCAGGAGCAGAAATCCTGGGAGCAGCAGAGTCAGGCACTGAAAGCACAGCTCAGCCTCTCCCAGGACAAGGTATGAAACACTAATTTATTTTCTAACCTTGGATAGAAGCATTTTGATCATCTCTTGTGGTTCTTTTTCCCATGAAAGCCCTGTTCTGATGCCACACAACTTTGAGTGGCTTTCACAGTGATGTTCTTAAAGCACAAAAGGAAACTTGTTAAACACAATGAGGGATTTTTCTCTCTGCAGCCAAGTTACTTTTGCCAGTTCCCTCTGCCTGGTGATTGCTAAAACACTGCAGAAACTCTGCTGTTGCTTCTCTGTCCTGGTGCAGGCTCATCCTTCCCCAGGCAGGGATGGGATCAAGTGGTTCCCTGCTTGGCTGAGCATTCCTGGAGTTTCTCCTTGGCCATGGGCTGCCAGGAAGAAGAAAATAATTCAAGGGAAAGCTTCTTTCCAGCATATCACAGTAAATGCTCAGGGCTGGAAGATGTTCCTGGTGAATGCAGCATTGTAGCTCTATTCAAAGTGGAACAGAAAGTTGGAAATTCATTAGGAATTAGAGAGTTTTAAGGATAGAAAATTGCTCTAAGATCAAGTCCAACCATTCTATAGCACTGGCCATGTCCCCAGGTGCCAGATCCACATGGCTTTTAAATCCCTTCAGAGATGGGGACTGCACCACTGCTCTGGGCAGCTGTGCCAATGTTCAAAACCCCTTTCCATCAGGAAATTTTCCCTAATATCCAATCTAAACCTCCTCTGACACACCTTGAGGTTGTTTCCTCATCCTGTCCCTTGTTCCCTGGCAGCACAGCCTGACCCCTTTCAGCTCTACCTTCCTGTCTGGGAGCTGCAGAGAGCAATAAACTCAATTTAACATTTTCAAAGGGGGAAATCAGTGTTTTAACTTCACTCCTTCCATCAGAGATCCTAAATATCTGAGATCCCTGATCCACACAGGGAATCTTGGTCCAGCAAAAGCCAAGCTGTGCTCCTGCTCTTTACAGGTTCAGAGCCTCAGTGAAACTCTGCACAGCACCAACCTCCAAATGTCCCAGCTGAAATCTGACCTGCAGGTGACCCAGCAGGAGAAGGAAACTCTGAAACAAGAGGTGACAGCTTTGCACAAACAGCTGCAGAGCACCAGTGAAAAGGTAAAGGGTTCCAGGGATCTCAGCAGGTAGCTGTCATTATTGTATGTTGGGTATAATGTGCAGTTTTGAAGCAGATTTTTAAAAACTGGGTTTTAAGTGTTGAACGTGGACAGGCAATGATCAACCTTGTCCCCATTCTTCCCTAAAAGAAACCCTTTGCCAATAAAACCCCCAAATCTGTGGACAATGTATTCATTTACACCTCTCAACTATAAAAATTAAACTAGTCATTGATAGGGGATCTAATTTTCAGTGCAGCTTGGGTTTGAAAGGTGCAGAATTCTACCAGCCTCTCAGCTAATGAGGATTTGTAACTGAAGGAGGTTGTAGACAGTGGTCTTGGGATTGCTGTTATGAATTCAGTTGCTAATTTGGCTTGCTTGCCATGTAATTAAGGAATACTTAATGTCCACGTGGAAAAGAGGCTGTTTCAGAATTGTACAACAGGAGCTAAATTACAGCTATTAGTGCATAATGTATAATACTGAGTTCTGTTTGGCTCTAAAGAGAGCACAAATTGCTTTTCTTGTGTTGCTGAACTCTGTGCACTCCTTGTGCACACAGCCATTATCCATGATTTTAGTGTAGAGGGAAACATTTGGGATTTGCACATTGGATTTCTTAAGGGAAAACAGTGAGTGAGCTGGGAGGGAGATGGGAATGCTGCGATTTTGGAGCCTGCACTTACTGAAAATCCACCTCAAACCCACCTGAGTAGAGCAAATGTCTGCTTCTTTGTTGAAGGCCTAACCCTGCAATTCTGTCTGTCTTAAGAACCGGGTTCTGGAAGTGGCTGTGCCTCCCCCAGGGCTGCAGGACCAGCGGGGGCCGATCCACTGGGATGAGCTGGAGCCAGAGCAGGAGCAGAGGATGCTCAGGCAGGACAACGAGAGGCTGCAGAGGGAAGTGCAGAGCACTAAAGCAGACCTGGCTCACTCCAGGGAAAAGGTAACCTGGGCAAGCTGGCACATCACAGGAGGGCTGGGCTTCTTGGGAGCTCTGGAGGGGTCACTCAGTTTGCACAGATCACAGTCCAGGTTTTGAATATCTCCAGAGAATGAGACTCCACAACACTCTCAGGATATTTCTCCTCTCTAGAAGACAAATCCTGGTAGTTCTTGTCCAAGATTTCAGTCCGACTTCAAGCTAACAAAAAGATTCTTAGTATTCCTAACATTCTTCTTGTGCAAATTCTTGGCTTGCAGTTTTAAGTGGATTATAGGGAGGATGAAGGGAAAGAAGGCCAAGATATCAAAGTAAATGTTAAAAATACCCCATGGATGTTGTGGCTGCTCCTCAAGCCCTGGAAATATCCAAGGCCAGGACTTGGAGCAGCATGGGATAGTGGAAGGTGTCCCTGCCATGGGCACAGAATGGGATTTAAGGTCCTTTCCAGTCCTGAGATTCTCTGAGTCCAAAATCAACTGGTATTTTAGATGAAGTGGGATTACCTGGAACATCTTTTCACATTTGCTCATCCCTGATATCTCCTCAGATCCGCCAGCTGGAATCCACAATCCTTTCCCTAAAGCACCAAAAGCATCAAAGCCAGTCAGGGATTGTCAAAGCCATAGAGCAGGAGAAGCTGAGCTTGAAGAGGGAGTGTGAGCAGCTTCAGAAGGAGTTGTCATCTGCAAACAGGAAGGTGAGTTTTGGGTGGCAAAAACATCAATCCAGTAGTTTCCATCTCTCAAAAGCTCAAGGGAAAAGCTAGAATTTTCTTCTTCTACTCTGAATTTTGTGCCCTTTGCTTCTCACAAGTCTGTGTCTGAAGGAGCTGACAGGGCTCTGTGCTGTGAGACAGCTCTTGTAGCAAAGCACTTGTTCAAATACTCCTGGTTTGTAGATTTGAATTGTCTTGGTATTCAGTGGTTCATAAGTGGGGGGGAAAACAGATAAAATGAGAAATTGCTGCTTTTCTAAGGAAATTCTTGTCTCTGATAGATCAGCCAGATGAATTCTCTTGAACGTGAACTGGAAACCAGCTCAGAAAATGAAGGGCTGAGAAAAAAGCAAGTCAAGCTGGATGATCAATTAATGGAGGTACTTTCCAATCAGTGTTGACTGTGGACCTTCATCACTATTTTACTGAATTTATTTTATTTTAAAACAACTGATGGATGTGTAGCAACAGAGAAAACGAAACTAGAAGAATTAACCTCATCTTTCATGAGCAAGCTGTGTGGCAAACATCCTGCCCTCTGAAGCGTGTTTTGCTTAGTCATAATTCACAAATGGCTTCAGATATAGAATTAAATAGCAAAGAAATTTGTTTCTGTACTTCAGGCAAGGCTGACGCTTCCCTCTTCCTTCCTAAAAACGTGTCACCTCAACTTTCCTGATATTTGTGTAATTCTGCTTTTAATGTAGAAACCTGTTCTCGTTTCCTCTGTGAATAATTTGCTGAATTCAAGCTTAACATTATCTAAATCATGATAAAATATCAATGTGCACAGCTTACTGTTAGTTTAAAGGCACAGATGAAAATTTCAGTGGAGATTCTTCCAAAAGCTGCTGTACAAGTTCTGCTAGAGATGGATCATGCTGGATATCAAAATTTAGGAGTCCTTGGTTTATAGGAATGGGCAACTTAATTGTGTTTGGTGTGTCCCATAAGGTCAGCCCAGACCTCCAAGTTCTCTCTCAGTAGTCTCAGCCTAAATTTGATGTCTTGGATTTGAGTTTAAAACATAATATTAAAAAAATCAAACTACAGTTTTGGCTTGTTCCATAAGTTAAAGCATCTTTTAGATGAGGCTGCTATAACACTTTTTAAATGGCTTCATGGTTTCCATCAAATGGGAGCCATTAGGTTGAAAAACCTCTGTAATTAGTAATGAAACTGTAAAAAACCTAATTAGGAAACACGAGATTTTTGACAAGTTAATGAAAAGGCTGTTTATATTCCCTGTGAATTTATTTATATAGTCTTAATTAAGCTTTGGGAAAATGCCAAACACTTTAAACCCATAAACAGCGAGGCTGGGATTGCGTTTTCTCCTGAAATGGGCATTTCAAACATGCAGGATTTTGTTCCTCCTGGGAACCCTTTCCCAGCAGGGGGGTACAACGTTCACTCAGTGATTTGTGACTTCTAACTCTCTCTTTTGTGCCTGTTCTCCTTTTGTCCATGGCTAACCTGGCTAGAACTCAGTGGTTGGAACTAGCAGAGAAGGGGGCAGTTCTCTCTCTGAAATAGTGTGCGAAGGTAGAGCAATCATTTTTAATGTACCCCCATAGCATGGAAAAAAACCCCATCCCTTTATTTTATTTTTATGGATTCCTTTTCTTTTTATTCCATGCATCTCTCAAGTAAAGGAGCCACTATTCATTTCAGTGTCAATTTTGGGCAGTTCTCTGTGGTGAATGTGTTGTGCAGTGTGGTTCTGTGTCCCAAGGAGCTGCATGTTCCTAAGGGGCTGCCATGAAAATGGAGAGAGATCTCCCCATTGCTTCCAAAAGAATGAAAATTGGAAGTGAGAGAATGAAAAGTGGCTTCCTGCTATCCCATTGATTGTGAGGCTTGAAGGTGTTTGCATATTTACCTCTGGTGCCTGCATGCTTTTCCACCAGACTGTCCAATATTTCATTAAATTAATTAATTTCTGGTCCCCCTTGGCATCATCCTTGCTCCATTTTCTTCCACAGATGAATACAGCAGGGCTATATTGTTTTCACTGCTGTTTCATTAGTATTTATTTTTAAGATGCTGTTAACACTAATTGACTGTTTCCTCATTAGTTATTCGTGTGCTTCACAACATGGCAGGAACCCTGAAAGAAATTCCACCAAAAGCTCATTATTTTCACTGTCTATGTTGTCAAGAAAAGAACAGCTCCTTTACAGAACAAAGAGAACCCCTAAATAGCTTTTTTTTATTTTGAAGGATTTATAAACCTATTTTCTGTTTACCTGGACCAGCAGAGATAGGGATGGTAACAGGGCCAGAAGAGCTGCACCATTGTGAAAAATATTTACAGTTAGAGGTGAAGTCAATAACTGAAATATTACCCAAATTGATAATTTTGCCAGTTGTGAAAGGGAATTAAAATCAATTGTCAAAGGAAAATTAAAATCATCAAGATAATCTTATATACCTTTTCCTAAGGGAACAGAGTAATGGTTTCTTCTTTATGGGAAGAAATTATTAATGCTGCACAAATTCCAGCTGTAAATGAGTTTGTCTGAACCATCAGGGATTTTTACTGTCCAGTTCTGGTCCTTTTTAGTATAATTAACTCTTCCAAATGTGAGTTACTTACCTGAGTTTTGCTTTAGTCTGGAATAATTCTAAATTATTTCATGTGACAGTTTTAGCTCTCAATATCTCCACAGTTAGGAGTGAACATTAGGAAATATCTATGGGGTGTTAAATACTGAATTCTGAATGTAATATCAGAGATAAATGTTCCCTTGGCATCCTGAAGAGTAGAAATAATCAGCACAAGTAATAATCAGCACAACTTCAGCCTTCCCCTTGGGATGGGGAATTATTGTTACTTAAAGCTCGCCAACTACACTTTGATAGGAATTTATCAAAAATTCAGTGACTTTTATAATTAGGGCCTGAAATGATGAATCAAACCCCAGCTTCCTCTGTGTGAAATTCCATCTTTTTTTTCCCATTGGGAAAAAGTTGCCTGCTCACCTCCCACCACCGAGTCCAGGCACATTTCTCTTGCACGTGAGAAATCCGAGAGGGAGCTGCTCCCGGAGCACCCCTGGCAGAGGCAGCAGGTGCTCTGATGGATTTGGGATTTGGGCTTTTTCCTTCCCCAGATGCTCCAGTCCGGGGGGATGCGTAGCCAGAGCTCCCAGCAGCAAGGCTGTGCCACGGTGCCCAGGGAACAATTCCTGCAGCTCCACCAGCAGCTGCTCCAGGCGGAGAGGAGGAGTCAGCGCCTCCAGGAAGAGCTGGAGAGCAGACCCTCGGGGACAAACATGCAGCAGGTAAGGCTCCCCCAAAATATAAAACCAAAAAATATTTGGTTTAGTTGTTCTTTGGTTGGTTGAGTTTTTTTTATTATTCTGGTGAGATCCGTTCTCTGTTTATGCCAGTTCGAAAATCCAGCTTCGTGCCAGCAAGGAGATGTGCACAAAATGCTCTTCAGCATGGTTAGCCTGAGGCAGAGCTTCATTCTGAAGTCCTCTTCTTTTTTTTTTTTTTTTTTTTTTTTTTTTTTCTTGAGATCAAACCACTCCCATCCATATTTAGCTGGCTTTTCTCCTTCTGTTCCATGTGCACTAAGTGTTTCTAGGGGCTTTTTTAATCGTTTCTTCACCTAATGACCGTGTCTGGAGCTGTTATTTTTAAAATCCAGCACGGCAGATATTGCACAGGCATCCATCCCATCAAAAGCTCATTTGGGCTGTTGCTGTCACTTTTGTTGCAGCAGAGCAGAACACAAAATAATCTTTTTTCCAAGGTCAATCTTCCTGATTTGGCCACGAGACAAGGCACTGTTAACTGTTGTACAGAAACTTCCACACTGGCATTGCTGAGGGAAAAGCAATTCCAAGGAAGATTAATTCATCCACTGCCCCACGTTGGGCAGAGTCACATTTTGCTGTTAATTTTTTACCTTGTAAAACTGAATTACAGGCAATGAAAATGTTTGCATCTGCCACATAAAAATTGCCCAATGATCCTTTTCTTCACAAAATAATTGGATCTCTAAAGCTTTGGCTCAGGCCAAATAAGGCCTTAAAATAATGTTACAATTCTTATCTTATGAGAGAAGATAAAGCTTTAAATAATTTAAATGTATATTTGCTATTTTATCTATTTTAGATTAGATATTTATTTAGATTTATACTTAGATTAGATAAATAAATTAGATTAAATACTATTACCTATTTATTCTTCTGGTAGCAGGAAAAAAACCCCACCCCTCTTATATTTTAAATTTTCAAATAATACCTTAAAATAATAATAATAAGACTTTGAAGCTCCAAAATCTCTGAATATGGTAATAGGTATTCCAGAAAAAAATATTATGGAGAGAGTATAGGCAGTAACCAGTTTTTAAAGTATACAAAACTTGGAGGTTTCTTTTGTTTTTTTTTTTAAGAAAGGCATAAAATCAAAATGTTTCTTTAAAAAATTCAAAAATAAAAGCAAGTAATTTCAGGTTAAGTAGCAATAAAATGATTTTATGTTCAGAATTGCATCACCACAGGCTGATGTATTTGGTCCCACACCATGGGGAGCAAAATGTGCAGTTTAATTTAAAAATCAATCAAAGCCATATTGCAGCAGTGGCAGCTGCAAATGAATGTGCTGGGGTTGCATTGGGAGTGATGACTTTGTAATTTAGATTTTGGAACAATCTGTGAACAAGTCACATCCTGGAACTTGCAGTTCTAGAGATGAATTGCTCCTGTATTTCCTGGAAAAGCTTTGTGAATTTAAAAATACTTAGGCTTTGCAAATATTTTCTGTCAATGCATTTAATCCTTTCAATTTTTTTTCTTTTTTTCCTTAAAATGAGTGGATATTCTGGTTTATAACACCCCTTTTTTTTACCACACAACTTTCTGAGTCATTATTAAAAACCTGCAGTTATAAACAAAGCCAGATTGATTTGTCTCCACTTTGCTGCTTCTTGTAAGCACCTCCTGCTTGAGTCTCTGATTTCTTTTTTTTTCTTTGCCATCCTGATTTTTAGGGTTTAACATTTAGTTGAGCTCATGTCCCTTTTAATGTCCCCTTTAGCACCCTGAAAGCTTCCATCCTAATCCCTCTCCATCATCCTTTCACCAGTGAGTACAAAGTCAGGTTATCTCCATGCTTTCTGTGTAAAGTGAAGAATTTAGTGCTGCTGCTGCTTTTGCATTTTGCAGCTTTCTTAGATCCTGTGTGATGAGATATCCAAAGTTATCCCTTTTTTTTAAATTGAATTGTTTTGTGTTTATCCTGCTTTGCAGTGTTCATTGCTTTTTTGATCCTGGTTGTCTGTGGTTTTTCATTCATTTTACAGTCAGCCCTGAGTTGTTTTCATCCAAAGGCTGCTGTTACATGTTTAAATTTCACTAAATTAAATTCAATTATAACTCCTGAGCTGTTTCTGCTGTGTTAACCTGTCTGGACTCTTCTGAATACCCAATGACTGTTTCTGTTGTGTCTAGTGCTGTGATTACCTCATATCCCTTTCTCAAGAGCTAAATTTGGGAGCCTGTTAATTACCCAACATTTCCCAAAGTTTGCCTGGCACCGATTAATATTCGAGCTGCTCAATTCCCCCTTTGTACAGCTCTTTATTTCAAATTTCATATCACCTCTGACCAACTGCTTGTTCTCTCTGAGGGAAAACCAGCAAGGTTTGAGATGGAAATGCAAAATTTTCTAAGGAGAGGGAGTTTGGTTACATTTTCCCCAAATGCTTGCCAAGCTCTGTGGTTTTATATCTATTATATGACATTTTTATGTTAAAAATGAGCATTTTAAGAATGAGAAAGAGGAGGATTTCCTCTAAAAAACTTGGCTAATTTAATCACTGCTGCTTTTCTTTCAAAAACCACGGATGAGAGCCCTTAGATGTAGAAAATCTCCCAGCTGTAATACTCTCTATTTACAGATGGAAAACACAAGATACTCTGCATGGG
>VWYP01032715.1:0-13762 GCA_013400435.1 Pycnonotus jocosus | reverse complement strand
GGATCAAATTCTTTTTTTTTTTCCCCTTTTTTGTTGCAAAAAAAAAAGTCTCCACAGTGTTATTTTCTTAATTTATTTGTCTAGAAGCTATTTTGTGAAAGCTCAGAAGCTTCCAGAAGCTTTTTTTTTTTAAAGAAATTTGTTACAAATGGGTTTTATTTATGTTATTTAAAAATGTGCAGTTGTCCACTATGGGAAAGAGGCTATTTTTTTTCTCAAATGGTACTAATTTTATATGAGATTTGAAGCAAATCTGGGGTATTTATACTGCATTTTTTGTATAAGATGTATAAAGTTTTTAACAGGGAAAGATGACTTTTTTTGGATGTAAATGAAAAATAAAATCCTTTTTTTAAGCATAATGTCTCTTGTCTTCATAGAAATCAATCATTTCCACTTCAAGAATGAACAAGTTTTAGACAAAATATTTCTTTTTGATAATAAACATTGTTACATCAGGATTTTTGGGAAAGATTTATGGTGGGGATGTGCTAGAGCACAAAAACTCAGCTTTTCTTTAGCAGATGTACCAGAAAATGTAAGAAAATGAGGGATCTTTGACTGCTGTGGCCATAAAGTAAAAAGGGGAAGTTATTGTTTATTGGATAAAATTCTATTAGTGGTTTTTATTTGGTCTCAAACTACTTGATTAAATTAGGATTTTAATACTTTAATAGTTCAGCAAAACACCCCTTTAAGGCCTGGGATTTTTCTAGTTGGAGCTATGAACCATTTCAGCTGTTTGCTTGTAAAGATCTTTTTTTCTCCTATTTTTAATGACCTCAAGGCTGCTGCCTGAGCTGAGTTGTCCCATTTAACATGAAATAATGAAGTGAGAACATTGAAGCAAAAAAAAAAAATAAATATCCCAGGTATTGAGACCTCTCTAATTCTTCTTTTCCACCTAACTACTCCCTCAAAGCTCCTGCAACCAGTGGGAAGTGGAATAGTGAGTTCCAGGGGTTTGAATTCCAATGAAATTCCTTTAATTCAGAAAAATACCCACTCCACCCACAGAGTAAAACTCTTTTCTTTGTGACTCTAATGTAAGCTTTATCATAAAAATGAATTATCACATAATCTCATGCACAGATTTGAGTTTCTGATTCTACAGCAAATAAAATGTTGAGTGAGCTTAAATCAACTCCCTCAAGGGGATCATTTTGTAGGGTTTTGGATGAGGAACTCCCTGAAAAAAAACAGAATTTCATTTATCCTCCTCCACAGGTGGGATGGGTTTGGGTTTGAAGGTGTTTTATTTTGGGTTGGTGCTTTCTCCAAGTTTGACTGCCTAGAATTTGAGTAACAAACTGGCATTAAAGTCTCAATTTTCCTGCAGTCAGTGTCTAAAAGTTCCTAAATCCAAACAAGTTCTTTCATAATTCCTGATGTTTCTTATTAATTTGGGAAGAAGTTTCCTCAGGTGTTGGTGTAATGGTCTCATGACACAAAATTTGATGCTTTTAGTTACACTCTCACCTTGCTGAAGAAAAAAGAAGGAAACCAGTTTAGGCTTATGAAAACTAATCTAAAAAGATGAAAAAAAAAATTTGGAATCCTACTTCTTTTGGATATTACTCAAATTCAAGAGTTACATTGTCAAACATGACCTTAGGATTCACCTTATTTTTATTGTAAAACCATTAAACTGACATTTTGTTTCCCACATGCATCAGAAATTTGGCAGCACCAAAGAACAAGAAAAGGAAATTATCCAGCTCTGACTGTAACAGACAAGGCAGAACTTTGAATTTTATATCATTTTTCCTTGAGTTGGTAATTCCGAGTGTAACTTGCTTGGAAAACCAGTGCTCTGCTGAGAGTGTCCTTTTGTAATATTTTGCTTCATTTAAGAGTTTATTAATTTAGTTGCCTCTAAATCAGATTGAATCAGCTATTTTCCTGAGCATAAACTGGAAAAACAAAATGGAGTGGGGACTGGGAACTAATTTTTGACTGATTTTCACATGAATATTGCTTTCCAGGGGGGTCATGAGCAGCTTTTAAAAATGATGGAAGAGCGGATGATGGATGTGGAGCAGAAATTGAGGCTTGTGAAGAGGCTTCTCCAAGATAAAGTCAATCAGCTGAAAGAACAAGTGAGTGTTCTTGGACTTCCTCAAACCTTCCCCATTCCTTTTGTAAACCCCTAAGTGGGCAAAAGCTGCTGAGCTATTGTTCAGAATAAAGTTAAAATGGGTTTTGTTTAATGCTTTTGAGCTCAACTACAGCATAATTGCCCAAAACTTCATTAAACTCCAGATTGGGGATTGAATCACCTGCTTATTGATTTTTTTAAATCAAGAAACACAAAATCAAATTTCAGCTGAGGGTGCTAATTGGAAAAGTTGCCTAGAAAAGGAGGAAAAATTTTCCTGTAGAGAAAATCAAATATTGATTTCTTTGAGGTCACCTGATCCAAATAAATCTTCTGTGTGATGTAGTTTTGGAGGTTTTGGAAGTCTCTCTATGGGACCACTGGGCTTGTGGATTCTCTTGTGCACTAAATTTATCCTTAGAGGATAAATGCTGTAAAGCAGAGCTCACCTGACAAGGTTAATTTGAAATCTTCTGTTATTTACCCCATTTTCTTAAAAAAACCTTTCCAGTCTCAAAATATTCACAGCATCTCTAAAGACCCTGGGTCTTTAATGAGAGGAACGGGGTTTTCCTTTGATATTTGAAGTTATAATTAACACATTCACCTGCTTCCTCATCCTCCTTTGGGGTCTTTATCTGTCATTTGCTGAGTCCTTGTGTCCCATTCCCAACCCAGCTCTCCAAGAACACGAAGGCAGACGTGATGGTCAAGGATCTCTACGTGGAGAACGCGCAGCTGCTCAAGGCCCTGGAGGCGACGGAGCAGCGGCAGAAAAGTGCAGAGAGGAAGAATTATTTACTGGAAGAGAAGATTGCCAACCTCAACAGGATAGTGAAGAACTTGGCCTCCCCCTCCTTCAGCCCAGCACCAGAGATCAGGTCATAGCAGAGCTGTCCTGTGTCACAGCCCCGTGCACTTTATCGAAATGGGAATATTTCAGCTTCTCACTGCGTTGCCTTTTTTTTTTTTACTGAATGAGTTTTAGTTACAAATGCTCTCTCCACAGAGAGGACAGAGCTGATTCCCAAACTGGACACTGCCAAAGGAGAATTTTGTTGGCTCCCAAACTGGTTTTCTGCTGAGTTTTGCCTAAATGTAATCATCACTATGTAAAAAAACCCCAAACTTATGTTTTACTAGGTGAACTTACTTCAATGCCATGGGTTTAATTTAAAGTCCAAATTCTGAATTTCCTGTACTGGATCATCTAGATTGAAGCAAAGGCCTCAAGCAAACTCAGATTGTTGAACTGAAAACTTAATATTTTCAGCTTTCTAAAATACTTCTTGCTCCAAACCTAGAAATGCTGATGGGTCAGTCTTCAACACTGTCAGCAGAAATGTTATTGAAGGCAAGACTTTGCTGCTATGGGCTGTGTCCTGTAAACTGACTCTGGTTTCTCTAAAGCAATTATTCATTAGGCTTCTGGGTTGTTCTTCATGGCTGTTTCTCTGCAGAGCTCAGAAAAAAAGAGGTTTATTTAAAATACAGAACTAGATTGCTGCCTCCAACTAAGTGGGGACAGTATTTCATCTGAAGGAATTTCCCAGCTAACAAATAAAGACTGTTATTTCTTTTTTTCTTTTTTTTTTTTTTTCTTTTAAGCTGTGCTGCCAGATAACTCTGAACTGTAGAGGCCTTACTGGTTTTGTGTATGGAAATAAGTGAAACCAAGGAAGAGTCACTCAACAGAAGCAGAGATGGGAGCTTTGTTTATGTGTTTTGTAAATTCAGTAAAGCAGTGCAGTGGATTTATTAAACAGCTGGCAGAAGAATGAAGAGGGGCACTTGGATGATTTTGTCAGTGGGATCCTTTTGTTGGAACTCTCAGGAACGTGGAGCTTTGCCAGGAATGCAGCATTTGCTCTGACCTGAGGAATCCTTTGGAAAAGTCTCGTCTTTTGTGTTAATCCTAGTGCAGAAACTAGCATTAGTCACAAAGAAACACATTCAGTGTAATTATGAAGAACTCAGGGAATAACAGCCTAAATCAGCTTCCTTCAGCTCTAACTGTGGGTATTAATGTCAGCAGAGGCAGATAAACACACCTTAGGGAATGCAGGATGAACCAAATTGGATTTGGGTGCTCCTTGCCCAACTTGCACCAAGGTGGTACCTCCCCTTGGATCAGTGGAGAAATGCAAAATTTTTGGGGAACACCTTCAAGACAGAGGAGTTTGACAGAAAAGCAGCTGGGTAAGAGCCTGCCTGCTCAAGGGTGTGTGTGTTAACCTGCCCTGCCTCCCTCAGACCAGTAAGACACAGTTAAACACTGTAAGTCAAACTGGAATACTTGAAACTGGACTTCTTTAAATACCTGTGATTGAGGAGGGAGAGGAAGAGGGGTTTTGTCTCAGAGACCACTGGCAAGCTGATAATTCTGTCATGAGCCAAAAGTCCTCCAGAAACTGGAGCAACACTGCCTGCAAGCTGCAGAGGAACCTGTGGAAAATGAGTTTTACAGTGTGCTGATGTGGCTGAGAGGATGTTCCCCCCATCTCTGGGGTTATTTATCAATTTTGGAGGGTTTGTGGACTGAACTAGACATTTTTTCTGACCTTTTCCTCCTTTTCCTCCTTCTTTTCCTCCTCCATTGCTTTGTGCAGGCAACAAAGTGGAAATGAGAATAGAATCATGGAAGAACATCGTGTTGGAGTCCTCATAAATTATTTCGCTGCTGTGCTCTTCTAAATGCATGTAGTGGAGATTTCTCCAAGTCATCCCAAATTCAAGCATCTACAGATTTTTTGGAGGCTGCAAAAATTTTTTTGCAGATTGGAAATCCTGAATTGTTAGAAATCTGAGGGTTTAAAAAGCTGAAGCAGTGATTTCTTGTTACTTTTACTATTCATCACCGAGTGGTCTGAGTTATATTTTAATTTCTGTGGGGGTACCAGGCAAAATGGGAACTGAGCACACCCTAAACCCACGCTGGGGAAATCAGCAAAGTTCCAAAATAATTCCAGGAAACAAAAGAAATGAGGTTCAGAGCTGCATTTGGAAAAAATGATACTGTGTTGTACATTTTAAGACTACTTCATACCTTGACCTTGATTTTCTTGTGTCTGTGACCAAAGTCTAAAAGGAAGGAATGAATATTTCACTTAAATCATTATGCAATTACTTTCATGTTGCTCAATTTGAAAGCTGGAGTGCTTAACTAATTCTTTTAATCTCCTGGTAGTTACCAGGCTTTTAGAAACCAAACATAGACAGTGCTAGAGCACAGCACCAAAAAGGGAGAAGCAGAAATAGGGGAAAGGGATTTTTGGCTTTTCCCTTTCTTCCTTATCCTATCTTGCTCTTTTCACTAAACTTCAAAAAAACAAAAATCCAACTGAACTACAGGAGAGAGGAGGAGGAAAACGTCCTGTTGGTGAATACTTTTGAGGCAAAACTCCCAGTTTCACTGGAAGATTTGTGTGGATTAATTCTCAGAAAGTGCCTTTTGCCTTCCTGTACTGTACTGGCTCAGTTGCCACAGGACAATTCAGGACAATCCCTTCCCAAAAGGAGGGATCCCAGAGAAAAAAGGCAGAGCTGCTCCTGAATTCACTGTGTCAGCTCAGAAGAGAAGCAGCTGTTTCACAAAGTCCAGGCTACTGAAAATAAGCATAGAAACATAATTTATTGAGCATTTAGGGGTGTTTTGTGCATGAATGTGTCTCCTATGCAGAATAGGCAAAAAACCAAAGTATTTAATGTTATTGTTGCAGTCAAAAATCACTGAAATTTTAGGCCTTGTTCCTGCAACAGGTCCTGCCACGTCAGATATGAGCTACTTCATTACCAGAAGGTGTTTTAAATGTTTTCAACTCTTACTTTACGGATCACTGTGAAAATAAAGGCACATAGACATTTCAGGTTGGGGGTTTTGGAAGGGGACAAACCCCAAGTTAAATACAGGTGGACAAAATTCACGCAGCTGAAGTGCTGCTTGTCAATTTAGAATGATTTCAAAGTCTATATTGGGGCACATTCCCCAAGTAGCACTGTAAATACAAGGAAAATTGAGTTGTTTGAATTTTGATTGGGGAAAGGAAAAGGGTTGTAACATATTTGATTTTAGCCAGATTATGTGTTAGGTACAGCAGGGGGGAACAGTCTGGATTGATCAAGAGTAAAATCCTTTTGTTTAATTCCAGCAACTGCCATCCCTGTCACTCAGGTTTTCCATCACTTACCTGTTCAGTCTCCTGTTCGGTGTCATTTCATGACAAACAACTTCTGTATAAAGGAAAACAAATGTATATTTTATTTTCTGTTGAATTTGTTTTGTTCTGGTGTAATATACTGTCCTTAGAACATCATGTAAAACTGAGAGATGAAGCGACTGACACATTATTTATAATGAGCATAAAAAATACATTAATGAATGATGCATACTTGTGTCTTTTGGTTTTTTTATCCAACATGAAATTTGTGGAATAATTTGGGTTGGGAGGGACCTAAAGTCCCACTCCTGCCATGGGCAGGGACACCTTCTACTATCCCAGGTTGTTCCAAGTCCCATCCAACCTGCCTTTGGACATTTCTAGGGATCCTCTCTTCCCATGGATGTTGTAAATGATTCAAGTAATATCTGCACATTTATCAAAGGCATACACAATAACAAAAAAGATGGCTTGAAAGCCCATAAAAAGCAGTTTCTTCCATTATCAAAGTATGGAATTGAAGTGTAAAAAACTAACAGGTAGCAAACACACCTTGGCTTATTTTCAGCTGAAGTTGCATCCCTACTCCTCACTTTTGTAGGGGAAGTATCGAGTGCTTGTTGGGAGCCTTTCACGGAATCCTGGAATGGGAAAGGCAGGAGGGGGCCACAGTGGGAGCCTGGTCCATCCTCCCTGCTCAAGCACTGCTGTGTCCAGCCCTGGGCCCCTCACACCACAGCACTGAGGGGCTGGAGAATGTCCAGAGAAGGGAACAGAGCTGGGGAAGGGTCTGGAGCACCAGAAGAGGCTGAGGGAGCTGGGAAGGGGCTGAGCCTGGAGAAAAGGAGGCTCAGGGGGGACCTTGTGGCTCTGCACAACTCCCTGACAGGAGGGGACAGCTGGGGGGGAATTGGGCTCTGCTCGCAGGGAACAGGACAAGAAGAAGGAGCCTCAGGCTGTGCTAGGGGAGGTTTAAATGGGATATTGGGGAAAATTTCTCCCCAGAAAAGGTGGTCAGGTTTTGGCAGGGAGGTTTGGAGCGCCCATCCCTGGAGGTGTCCAAGGAAGGCCTGGACATGGCACTCAGTGCTCTGAGCTGGGGACAAGGTGGGGATCGGGCACAGCTTGGATCAGCTCGGACTCGCTGATCTCGGAGGTCTTTTCCAACCTCAACGATTCTGTGGTTCTGTCACCGTGTGATTCTGTCACTCTGTCATTCTGGGCTTTCTGTCATCCCGAGATTTCTCTTCCTGCGGGCTTTCTGTCACCTCGGGATTTCCGTCATTCTGCGTTTTCTGTCATCCTGGAATTTCTGTTATTCTGGGCTTTCTTGTCATTCCAGGATTTCTGTTCCTCTGTGTTTTCTCTCATTCCAGGATTTCTGTTCCTCTGTGCTTTCTGTCGTTCCAGGATTTCTGTCACTCTGCCCTTTCTGTCCCCTCGGGCTCCCCGCGCTCCGTGAGGGGCCGCGCCCTCCCCGCCGCGNGAGCGGGGAGCGGCGCCGGGCATGCGGGCGGTGGCAGCGGGCCGGGAGGTGGGATGCTGTCGCGGAAGAAGACGCGGACGGAGCTCTCCAAGCCGGGCGAGGTGCAGGGGAAGTACGTGAAGAAGGAGACGAGCCCGCTGCTGCGGAGTGAGTGTCGGGGGGACCGGGGGATGCCGGCGCGGGGCTGCGGGGGGCCGATCCCGAGGCCTTTGTGTGCGGCCAGTGCGGGTCCGGCGGGCCCTGGAGCTGCGCGGCCTTGGCGGGGTGAGGGGTGTGAGGAGGAGTTACCCCTGTGGGTGTACCTGGGGGTGATTTCTCCCTGTAAATGTTTGTTTAATCCTGTGTAAGAGCCCTAGGAGATGCCGGAGGGAAGTTAAAACTGAAAGGAAGCTCGAGTTTCAAAGCGAGCCCCGCACGCGTTGGTCCGCCGGGTGCTCAGCGTGCCCGAACGTGGTGGGTTTTGTGGTTTTTATGGTTTTTGTGGTTTTCTCGGTCCTCAGTTTCAGCAGGCCGGGGTTCAGGCAGTCTCCATTGTTTTTAAATGAACCGAAGAGATCGCACGGTGAGGTTGGATGGGGCTTGGAGCAGCCTGGGGTAGTGGAAGCTGCTCCCTGCGGGTTGGAGCTGGGTGAGCTTCGCGGCCCCTTCCCAGCCGAACCCTCCTGCGGGTCCGTGGCTCTGTGAGCCCGCTCCTTCCAGAGCGGTGCTTTTCCCGGTCCGGGCGCTGTGGAATGAGATAACTGTCCCGCCAGGCAGTTGCATAAAACCCCTGCGGAAGCGAATGCTCCAGGTGCTCTCCGTGACTCAGCCTGCTGAGGTCACCTGGGATGCACGGCACTGATGCCCTGTGCTCTCCCGGGGCTGGACACAGCACCACAGACACACACTGAAACTGGGCTTAGGTTCGGTTTTGTTGGTCTTCGAAGATGACCCGAGGCTGAAATGTGTTTGTTTGCACAATAAATAAATAAATGTATTGCTCACACCTTCTGGAGTGCACCAGATTTTAAGAGTTTGTTAATAGAAAGTAATGGATAATAGGAATAACCTCATTCTAGATGAAAGTTACCATCTGTATTGATCTACCTGGAGGGAAACTACTTATTTATATCATGTTGAAGGTAAGAGTAGGGAGAAGAGGAATGTTTCACTTACTGGAGGGAGACAGTGAACTTCTAAAGGAGAAAGTGAAATATTTCCATAATAATTTGAGAACTTAACGTGTATGGAATGACAGCGCTTTTCTGGCTGAACTTTGTGACTTTGGGATTAGTGAGGGCAATCAATGTGAATTCTGTTTCTGTCCNAACTTTGTGACTTTGGGATTAGTGTGAATTCTGTTTCTGTCTTGGATTCCTGTGGGCATTAACATCATTCCCAGTTTGTAAGGACAACCTTCCCAAAGAAGTGGTAGCCAGGATTTTCTTGAGAGATACGAACCCTTCCTGATGCAGCCACAGCACAGTGTGGGTGGTTTGGGTTTCTTTTTTTTTTTCTTGTGCGGTTTTTTTGATGGGTTTGGGGTTGGTTTGTTTCTTGCAGCTGCAGTTTCACTGGCAGCAGCGCTGTGTGCTGCTGTGGGGTGTGCTTGTTTCTGCTGCACCAGGGCTCGCTCTCGGCAGCGTTAGAGGTGCCTGAAGTGGGCTCTGCACATGAATTTCCCCAGTTTCAGCCTGTAAATCCCCGTGGCTCTGCAGAGGCAGAGTTCTCACCTCTCCTCCGTGCTCTCTGGCAGATCTGATGCCTTCCTTCATCCGCCACGGCCCGACCATTCCCAGACGAACCGATCTGTGCCCTCCCGACCCGGCCTCCTCCGCCTACGCCCCCGTTGGCGATGGGATCATCTCCAGGAACCAGAGCTTCCTCCGAACCCCGGTGCAGAGGCCGCCTCACGAGATCATGAGGCGAGAGAGCAACAGACTGTCCGCCCCTTCCTACCTGGCCCGGAGCTTGGCCGAGGTGCCGCGGGAATACGGCTCCTCCTCGCAATCCTTCCTGTCGGAGGGCGGCCCCGGGCTGGAGAACGGCGATGCCGGGGCCCGGGGTTATTACTACGATCATTTCTACGAGGCCCAGAGGAGACGGCAGCTGAACGAGCGCCTGCACGAGGACTACAGGTATTATGAACACAACAGTGACCTTTTCCAGAGGATGTCCCAGAATCATGGCAGGCACACTTCAGGTAAGGATTCCTTGGGGTTTTTTTTTTGTTGTTGTTGTTCAAAATGAGGTTTTGGGGAGAGTTGGGGTGTGGAGATGATGGGGATTGTGTTTGAGGTGTGTGGGACAGAGCTGCTTTTTCCTGGCATTTCTGGGATTTGGGGAATTAGGATTGAGGGTTTGTTCACTCACATATCCAGAAAGGAAAAATAGACTTCAACCAGGATTGTTTTCTTAAATAAATGGAGCAAGGTCAAGCAAGTTTTGGGTTTTTTAATGCCAGGCATATCTACATCTCCTCTACACATCAGTTAGCAAGGAATTTTATTCATTGGGGGACTTCTCCTGTTCTCATGATGTAGAGAATAACCATCAGCTCTAAATTACAACATATCATTATTACTATTATTTTTTTAAATTATCATCTTACTATTTAATTTCATTGTTTGAATTTGACCTCAATAATTAAAATAATTCCCTATAAATAGTCAAAGGGAGGAATAACTGCTTTGTGTAATTAGCAAATTGGCATCTAATTAGCATTGAAATTGACTTCCCAATCCTTGACTCCTTTCTTTTAGCTTTTCAAATTGTTGGTAAATATCCCCCTTAGTCTCTCTGGAATTTGTCTTTGTTTCCTAAGACAAAACAGCATAGGAAAGAAGAATCCATTAAATATTACTTTTCTGAAATATTTGACTCTGTATTTGATGTAACAAAAACTATATCCAAGGAGCAGTTTGAAACAAACATTTCTAACCTGTAAATAATTGTACCTTCAATATGAAATACGTTGTCACTCGTAATCTGTAAACAAAATAGTAATTAGTATCCAATAAAACAAATCTCCTGTCTAGAAAAAGAAATCTGCCAAGGAAGAACATCAGCTTTTAATGCTGCTGACCTCGTGTGTGGGATTAGAACCTGTCAGTGCTTTGTGTTTTCTTCACCACAGAAACACTTCCATGAAAAATGGAAATGCCAGCCAGGAAATTCTGGGGTTTAAGGCCTGCTGTTTCAATCCTCCTTTATTTTTCTCAGTGCTAATATATCTGATCTACCTGGATTTTGTGTGCAAACCCTGCATCTCTGCCAGTTGTTGCTCATCCAGCAGTCATTAAACATTTAATTGGTCCAGGTAACAAGCACTGGGAGTGTGTGCTGGGATATTTTAGGGAGGAGAGGCAGGAGGGGAGGATTTCACCAACCAACCCATCAGTTCAACCTTCACAATTACACAGCAGCTGTGTCTGCTGGGGAGATTCCCAGGAATGGAGCTCCAGCTTGGAAGTGGAGTTTCATATATCACATTTTTAAAAGGAGCTCCACATCCATATTTTGTAATAAATTGTAGCAACATCTTCCTAAATAGATTTTTTTTTTTCCCCCTGCTGTTTATTGACCTGTGCCCCCTTAGCCCTGGAAAATCATAAAGGAGCTGCTCCTGATTGCTGGGTTTGGTCATTCACTCTCATGCTTTAACATTTCATATTTTGAACAAATTCTGCACAGGTTTTTGTGATGGGTGAGTATTTAATGTCATGCACTCATAGGGAGAGACAAAGGTGAGCCTTTCAATTGCCAGTGTTTTCCCTTCCCTCCTTTTTGTTTTTTTTTCATCTCCATATGAACTCTTAAAGTCCTCTTTTCCTTTTTCTTAGAGAATATGTGACCCAAAGTAAGAAAATTTTAGGTTTTGTTACTTCCTTCATCTCACCATTAAGCTCCTTTTGATTTGAACCATCCATTTCCTTCACACCTTCAGTGTTTTCCTTGAGTAATCTCTCTGTAATTCCTTGTTTCTTTTGCTTGCATTCCCAGAGCCTGATGCTTTCACTGTCTTTGTCCAAATTCCTTTTCTTTACTCATCTCCATTGTTGTTTCTCTTCACTGAGATGGCAGAATTGCCTGATGCCTGCAGTTCCAAATGAAGAGTCTGGTTTTTAGCTGGAGTTTGTAAATGCTGCCTTTCCCTCCATGGGTCCCCTTGGTCAGTTCTGGTGTGTTTGGGGTGGATTCCCAAGGAAATGTTGCCTGGTGAGCACCAGGCTTTGGTGATATTTCAGGGTGGTCGCCCTGAGATGATTTTTGGGAGTGAAGAGGTGCCTGTGAATCTCAGCTTTCCTTCAAAACCAAGGTTCTCCTCTTTGTAATTTGGAGAGAAGTTGCCAACATGTTCTTATCAAGACTTCAGAGAGCTCAGCCAAGTGTTTAGGGCACTCCTGGGGTGTTTTAGCATTGCCATGTCCTTCCATGGGCATTTCTCCTTCAAATCATGTTTTCTCTCTCATTGTGATTCACTTCTACCATCTCCTCCTTTTCCATATTTCCATTCAATTTGTTTCTAATTTGCAATTCAGTGCTGCTGATTTTCCTGACCCAATATTTTCAGTTGAGATACCTCCTAATTTTGTACGTTTTTAGCTACCTCTGTGGCATTTCTTTATTTTTTTTTAATTATTATTAGCGTCCTTTTCAAACTTTTAATTCTAAAGAGACTTTACCTGTCTTTCCTCGCCATCTCTTTCCTCTCTTCTAGGTTAAAGTTTTGGGGAGGTCTGTGGTTGAAGTTATACCTTCAGTGTAGATTGGAACTAACTTGTAACCAAGACCTCAGAGTTATTTGTACCTGTGTGAGCGGTAAGCTGAACCATTCTTCTGTGTCTATGAAAAATTGCTGAGCTTGAAATCAACACTGTCAATTGTCATGAGGTCACTGGGATGTCACAGGAGAAAAAAAAAAAAAAAAAAACAAAAACATTTAACAGAGAATCCAGAGTGTTTTTGGTTTGTCTGTTAAGTTGTACCCCTGAAAAATTGCTAATTGGTTTGGTGTAAGAGCAAAATAATTACAGATGATGACACCAAGCCCATTTAGAGCTGAAACAGCCGTGCTTTTATTTCTCTGTGTGTACACTTCTCTCATTTTTAAACAAATGGCAGTTCCTGCCCTTTTTCTTCCTTTGTGCTGATTTTGCAGGAATTTTGCAGCATAATTCTCCACGCTCTCAGAGCTCTTCCTGTCATTTCCTATTTGTGATTTTGTGATTCCCAGCAACAAAAGAGGTGCTTGTGCCCTCAGGAAGTCCCTTCAGATACTTTGGAGTGGGTTAGGAAGGCCTGGGACTTGCAGACCTGGCTAAACAGGAGAGTTATTGCAACTTTTTTGTTATTTTATTACTGCTTACTCTTTTAAAATTAAACAGTTTGTTCTTCTTCTCTTCCTGCTCTTCAGCCTTGCTCTGATGAGGGGAAGGGAGAGGATTTGGGCACCCTGAAAAAAGGCTCTCAGGACAATTGGGCTGATTAAAGATAAATCTTGTTCTGTAAGGAAATTTGGAAATTTGGGTGAAGTCACTTGTTGGGAGTTCCTGGGCTCTGAAATTTCTCTGCATTTTCTTTTCTCCTCTGGTTTTGCTCTTTTCCCCTTTATGCTGGTGCTGAGATTTCTCTGCTGCCCTTCCTACCTGTCCTTTGCTGGCCTGGAAATCTTTGCTCCAAAGGGTTGGGACTTCTTTCCAGGCAGGGTTCCCTCAGAAAAAAAAAAAAAACAACCTTTTACTGGGCTGGGAAAGCACTGACATCATTTCCAGTTCCTTTGTTCCTTCCTAAACACAACTTCTTGAGTGAAGAACACACTACAGATTGCTCACACTTGTGATTTTATTAAGATTTTTAAGAAAAGGAGCTTTTTTGCATTGATAAAATGCACTGGAATGTGCTGCTCCAAGTTAAAATTGATAATTCAGGACCTTAAATTGAAGATGTTGTATTTTAGAAATGTAAGGGAAATTAAAACCTCATTTTCAATATTGATATCTCTTAAAAGCCACAGCTGAACCCTAAAATACCTATTATATT
>VWYP01032713.1:13483-54981 GCA_013400435.1 Pycnonotus jocosus | reverse complement strand
ATAAAAAAAAAAAAAAAAAAAAAAAAAAAAAAAAAAAAAAAAAAAAAGAAAGTGTTTGTTCACTGGGCATTCAGCTACTTGGGCACTGCTGTTAAATGCCCAGAGCAGAAGGTGGAATGTGTCTCCTAAAAGTTCAGCCATTTATAGGTTATGATTCTAAAAGAGAATTGAAGTGTAATGCTAGACACAGGGGACAGTGTCAACTGATTTGCTTTTTACATTCACTCAGCTGTGGTTTATAGTTTAAAAAAAGCCTGTTATTTTTAAAAGGTTATGCCATTCACAGTTTTTTAGAGTCACACAATGCTTCCTGCAAATGAGAGCTGGAGTTATGAGAGATTTCAGGGTCAATGAAGTAATTGAGAAGTTCTTTTAAATACAACTTTGTCATATTTAGTTTTAACTTTTTCTAAAAACAAGCATTTACATGCTTGACAGGTGATTGGTTTATCATTCTAATTTTGATCCTACAGATATTGGATTCTATGAATCTCTCATGAGCGTTTTTGACTCTGCTAGGATTGACAAGGAAACAAAGAGCTGCCCAAAGTGTAAAGATAAGACAAAACAGACTGCAAAGAATACAAATCTGATGACCTAACTGCAAATACTGGAAATGTGAGATTCATAAGTTCCATTTTCTCTATCCCCATCATTTAGGCAATCATTCATCAGTGGCATTTCAGAACATTTTCTGATGGGACAGTTTTAATATGTTGAATTTCAAAATGACATATTTCAATAACTCTTTTTTCTTCATTTTTTTTTCATAGATTTTCTCAATACCTTTAAGTGGATGTTTTGGTAATCTAGCTGGAAAAGGCTAGAAGGCCATGGGTGAACAGTAAAGCCAGGACTTAGATCTTGACTTCATCAGTTTATCATTAATAAAGAATGCATATATCAAGGACAAAATGGAACGGGGTGATCTGGATGAATCATGACCACCAACTAAAATGCTGTGAATATTATCAACTGATCTAGCTTTTATTTGAAAATATTTCACAATGCATGCAGATCTATTATTTTCAGAGTGTCTGCAGCTGACTTTTATAGGTTTATAGTAAGTCACCCAAACCAGAAAATTAATCAAAAGGGTTCATGATCAAGCTTTATCACAACTATCTCACAGATGATTTGCTTTCTCAGACTATTGCCTGAGTTCATGCACTTGAGGTTCTGATGAGTGAGGAATAACTATTAGCTGTCTTTCACAATAAAAGAAACATCAAGAGATACTGGGGGATGTCAAGTTCAAAACAAACAAACAAACAAACAAATAAACACCAGTCTCTTTTTCATACTGTGGATAATTAATTTGAGGAACCCTTCCCAATTTCTCAAACATAAAATCATTTTCTCCCCACCTGCTCCCCAAGCCTTCAGTGAAGAACTGAAAGAAGCAAATAAACAGATGACTCCAGGAAAAAAGGAAGGCTGAGCTCTGAAAACACAGATAATAAAGCATAAACTACTTTTCCATTTTTAGATCATCAGAAGCTACTGCAAATTAATTGTAGGCTGCTCTGAAGGATGGCTAGCAGTTGGTTTAATATATGTGAAGATCTCTGCTTTTTCCACATTGGCATCTCTTTGGAATAACACTGATACCACTAGCTGCAATGACTCCTGAAATAATATAGTTTGGTTTAATAAAGGACAATAAAGTATCTAAATAAATCTTTTCATGCCAAATGCACAATTAACCCCACGGGAAACAAAAAAGGGAAGCATTAAAAATTTGTTTAATAAGTTCTTTCTTATTAAAAGAACTAAATATATATTGCAGATTTTCCAGAAAAGGGAAAAAAATTTCTAAAGTAAATCATCCCTTGTAACCATGTAATATTTTATCCTTTATGATTTTTTTAAAATGTGTCAGAGATGGTATTGTATAACATAATCCTAGAGGACAATGTCCATGGATGTGTTCAGCTCTTCCATTTTTGAAAACAAAATTGTTCCTGAGTTTTATGACACGCTGCACCATTGAGAAGCTCCGTGGAGTTTCCCACATCAGTTTGCATATTGCAGCTCCTCAGGCTAAAATGCCACAGCAGGTATTCAAGACATGTTGGGAAGGAGTTGTGCTTTGTTGCTGCCACCATCAGGAATGTGTCACAGAACTTTCCACTGCCTTTGCAGACACAAAACTCCACAGATTTCGCTGGAATTGACGCTATTATGGGCAACTGCATATGCACACAGGTATGATATTTATTGATTGTGAAGTCTGCTCTGCCAGCCACAGATTTGAAAAGCCTTCCAGTGAAAGGCAGGTTCAGCTTTTTGACAGAAATCGTGTTCAGTCTTCATGAGAAAAAGCCTTTAATGCGATGCCCATCAATTTGCTCATCTTTGGATTTCACTTCAAATATAAAAATATCAATCAAATACGAGAGATCCCCAGGGCTGCTCTGGAGCCTGGGGGAAGCCTCTCCTGATGTGGCTTTCTCACCTCACCAGTGCAGTGCCTGGCTTGTCATAAAAACTTTCATGGACTAAAATAGCCAGTTCATATAGGCTGAGTGGCAGCAGGGAAGAGAAAAGCCTGAGAAATAAATCAGATTTGAACACAATGGCATCCCAATGGGTTTTGTAAAGGCTCATTTTAACCTGGTGGTTTAACAGAGTGGTAGGAAACATGTGGAGAAAGGTGAAAGATATAAAAGAAAGTAAGGGGAATAAAGTACTTGACTGACTAAAGGGCAGCATGGAAGAAGTACGAGAAGCTTTGGAGAGATCATAGGGAGCACAGCCTTACTGAACCAGGAAACCAATGGGCAGTACTTCCCTCAAGGAAGCTTTAAAGCTCTCTGGTGAAACCAACTCTCATCCAAACATGCTTTTCAGGAGCCTTCCTCATGACTTCTTTCACAATGTTTGCCCTGCATTCGGCCTATCTCCTTTGCAGCATAAGCTGTGCTCACCTACAAATTTTACAAGTTTAACCTTGATAATTTTCCTTTTTTCCCTGATTTGAAATGCAGCAACATGCATTGCCCAGTTGCTGAAATATATAATTGACTGTAAGGTAAGGAAAATAAGGAAAACACTTAAAACCCAAAAGCTTTTGGAAAGTATTCCAAGGATCTGTATTTTATAGTACCTAAGTGCCACAGCATGATGAAATGTGCTGGATCCTGAGCTCTAACATTTGCTTCATGATGAAGCCAACACTTTCCTACCACATTTGTTCTGAACAAATGCCTTTTCCTGTCACTCAGAACTCAAGATTGCTGGTACCACTCATCTGTGTTTAATTCCTGAAATCCATCACCAGAAACATCCATATTCACAACAGGTGCCTCCCTTCTCCTCCACTGCTGGCTGGTTCAGAAGGAAGTACCTGAACCCTCAAATCCTGATATGTTGATTTTAATAAGGAGTTAGAGAGTGGAAAATTCCTTCAAATGTCTTCATTTGAAGACTGAAGAACAAAAACCATTTGTTCTGTTTGAATGGTCATTACATAATAGAAAATGGACAATACTTTTCCATTTTACTTCTTCAAATAAAAGTAGGTATATCTTCATTTTTAACAAAAATTAGTCACTTTTAATTTAGAGGCCTATTTCAGGTTTCTTCCTTTCCCCTCTTCTCCTCTCCCCTCTCCTCTCCATGTATTTAATCTTTACTTGACTTTCCTTTGACCATACACATTTTTTTACATGTAAACAAAGAGATACGCTTAATTACTTAAAATCAAAGCCTTTAATGGATGAAGAGAACAATGCCTTTGGCATCAAAATAAATGAAAAATGAGATGGGAAAGGCATCCAAACTGACCTAGTCTGCAAAGGATTTCTTTAGCTGAATTTTATAGTCCTGATGAAGAATGAGATGAGGACACATAATTTAAGCAAGCACCTAAGCAGAGAGTAGAATTCCAAATCCTAATTAATCTCTTTTTAGTAGTTACATTTTTTAATAGGATGTTATTTGATGTTAAACAAATAACTGGATCACTCACCGTGGAGAAATCAGCAGCAGGGGAAGGATTATTGATTTCATGGAGAAGAAAGTGAGCTGAAGTAGGAGCAACATTGAGGGCTTTAGAGCATTAATGTGGTCAGCTGGTGAGGCTGAACCCTGCAAATTGTTGTTCAAGTGGTCATTTGAATGTGATACACATACAGTTTTCCTTTTTAGCTGCCTTTCTTTCTTCTGTATTACATTTGCAAAGAAAAAAAACCTTCACACATCTTGTTGTTATGGTTTTGTCTAGGGGTGTGTGGTTTTGTACATGTGGGAAATAGTTTACAAATTTTTTTTTTTGTAAATTATAGGAAAGACACCAATTCTAGGGTTGCATGTTAAAAAAAAACCTAGATTATCTCTGCGATAATTGAAGCAGGCCAAGAATTATTATTATGAACAAGAGTATATAATTAAAAAAAAAAAGACACAAAAGAGAAGCAAAATATTTCATGCATTTCACAGAAGGCCAAAATCACAGATAAGTTTTTACCATGTCACCTAAGCCACAGTTTCTAAAGTTTTACAAACACAACCCTGATTTACCTGAATTCTATTCTCCTTGAGGAAAAAATACCATTATTAAAAACAAATCTAAAGAAAAAATTGAGACAGCTTGAGTTACTCATGTGAGGCCACAGAGGAAATCTGAGTCAGAAGACACCAAGACTTGGATGGTGTCAAAACCCTCAGAAGGTACTGCTGGTTTAAACTTCTCTCTTCCAGGGAATGCCAAGGATTTATGATCCATTGGAGAAAGCATCCAGCTCCCAGGCTTTCCTTTCGTGCCAGTTTAAAGTCTGAGTTGATATAATATGATAGCTCATATTATAAAAACACTGCTGTGCAGAAGGATCCCCAGATATGACATTTGATCAAAGCTGAGTGTCACACGGAGCTTCTCTTCATCTCTGCACAGCTGAAAGGCATTTGAAACAAGATTTTTTTGATGGCCACCCAGAGGTTTAACCAAATGATTTCTTTTGAGTCTTCTGTCATGATTTTCACCCTCAGTATCTCAAATCACTGGAGCCAGAGGAAACATGTAAACTAGGTGAGTAGAATGTCAGAGGATAAATGGAAAGGAAAGGTTATTGGAGAAACTTAGGTGCTGTAGTCTGCAAGAAGAGTCTGCTGATAAAAAAATGGGGTTATAAAATTATAAGCCTATTTACAGATATTCACAGAACAGATGCAGCAGAAAATGAACAATGTTATCTTTTGAAGGAAATCATGATTTATAACAAGAGAATAAATTAAATGTTTGCCATATCTGCTGTAATTAACCTCACCCCCCAAACTACCACCAGCAAAAGAATTCAGGGTGGTGGAGCCACCATCCCTCGAGGTGTCCAGGAAACAACTGGACATGGCACTTAGTGCTCTAGTCTGGTTGGCAAGGCAATGATCAGTCAAATGTTGGACTCAGAAAATAATTCTATGATTCTGCAATTAAAATGTTTATTACTGCATAAGGATACTTCCTGCTCTTTCAGAACAGCCTAAAGCTGTCAGAACATTTTTTACCATAACTGTTCGTCAAAATTTTTAAGACTCCTCCCTCAAAAAGCTGAGCTAGCAACACAACACCTCTCATTGTGTGCACACAGTGACCATGCTACAAGAACTCTGCTCCAGCATTCACCAATCCTCTGATCCTCTGTTGATGTAGCAGTGAAAAAATGACAATAAATCCCTTTGAACTGGGCTGTGCCACAGCAGAAAGTCTAAACCAGCCTTTAGTGTGACTGGCACAAAATCAGGTCCTTGTTGTGGAACACAAGATGCATTTTTACATAGCAACATTTATGTCTTCTATATATATCTTTAATAATATCAGCTGATCCATTTTTACCCAGAAACCTGGACTTAACAATTAAGTTTCTACTTTCACCAGCTTGAAAGAGCAGCACAAGAGCCATTCTGCATCCCACGACCTGGAAGGGACAAAGATTTGCTCAAAAAAAGAACATTTTAGTTTCAGGCAGGAAAAAGAAGAGCCAAAGTCTAACACCAGTAAGTGAAAAGGACATGCTCCAGTTCTCTTGAGGCAGCACGGGGCAAGGCAGTTTTTTCGGGTCTGCTTTTTCAAAAGCTGCAATAAGAGTCAAATGCTGTAAAAAACTGCTCTGTAAAAGGAAGGTTTCCCACATTTCAGTGGAAAATAAAGTTTTGTCTGCAGCAGCACTTTTTAGAAAGGTGTAAGGAATGCCCTGGGAAGTGGGCAACGACTGAACATCACCAAGGGCTTTAAAAACCTTTCACAAGTCCCATATGGTGAGAAAAGCTCTCCTGACAACACAAGTAAGAGGCAGACGCTGAAAGAAACAAGTACAGATAGGATGTCTGATCCTGCATTTCTCAAAGGGGAAAACTCCCTTTGAAGTCCATCGGAATACGAGTAAGGATTGCAGCTCCTATCACTTTTCTGTCATCCTCTATCATGCACCTAATTTAAAAGCACAAGTTCCATTTGAGAGGCTAATTCTCGTCTTTCTCACCCTCCTTATTCCATTTTCTCCTTTGGCAGCTGTTTCCAGCCTAATTCAGCCACCTGTGAGACGTAACCGGATCCTTCAGCCACCGACGCTCAATTATCAAAGGGAAATTTATGCAAGGAAAAAGTGTTACAGTTTGAAGGCAGAGTTTATCCTGGTGTCCAGGAAACACCAGGTTGACAGCCCCATGAGGAGCTGCTCTGGAAGCAGCCCACAGCCCAAAAGATGTGGATGCAGGTTTGAGGCAGCTCCTGGAGCTCTCTCTCATCCTGGGGCAGAGGAGCTGAGCTCAGGGTGGATCTGCCTGGGAGGATGCAGGTACAGCAGGGCACCTGAACCAGGAGAGTGGGAACACTGTGGGAACTGAAAAAGCAGAGGGCTTTCACAGCTTTGCAATAAACTTACATAGATGGAGGTTTGGAACAGAGTTGAATTTTAGGTCTTGAAATATTTGGAGCATAGGAACTTTCTGAGCTGCAAAAAATACAAAACAATACAGTAGTTACTGTATGCTGTAAGGTGTACATGTAATGTTTAGTGACTGGCTTAAGTAGACACATGTAAGCTTTTAGCATTGGCCTATTGGCTAAAAAACTTTTACAAGGCCTTGTAACAGAGAGAACTTTGGTTCCTGTTGTTATGGTGTGAGTTTTACCATCTTTTATGTCTCCACCTTCACTGAGACTGATAATGGAATAAAAAATGCCTCTCAGTTGCCCATCCTGTTATTAGAGATTAGATCCAATACAGGATAACAGATTTTTGTGCAAAGACTGGTCCAGTGGAGAGTTCTGAGGATTTTTGTGCAAAGACTGGTCCAGATCAGACCCTTATCTGATCATCTCCTCTGATAAAATGGAAAAAGGTTCATGGACCTTGATGGATTCGGGGACTAACTCGGTACTGAGTTTCCAGCCTCCTCAGGATTTGTGAGAGCACAGACTTTCTTTTCTGTCACTATTTTTAGCTTCTATCTGTTCAGAAGCAGATTTTCTACTGTCTTGGAAACTGCAACATTAAACCCTGGCGATGGTTGTGCAGAGTAGATGGGACCAAAGCAGAACTTTTGAACACTGCAACTGGAAATTCAGGCTCCTAATTTCTTATTTGGATCCATTCTGCCATAAAGGAGAGGCTCTCAGGAAACATCATGTTCATCCTACTCTAATTAGCTGATGGAATAAAAGGCCAAGGTGCTCAAGCTTGATTATTTCTGTGTGTCAGGGTAGAGTTCACAGCATACTTTTAATCCAAATGCTGACACTGTGTTGATTACATTTAATCAAAGAACAAATAACAGCACACTGCTTATTGAATAAAAAATGCATGTAGAAATGTTTATGTCTGTGTGAAAAGCCATTCTTTCTCTACTATTAATATGAAAAGCAATATTGGAAAGGCAATGCATGCTCCTTAAGATTAAATTTTGAAAGGAAACCCACAGAACTACCAGATCAGGATTTCTACATTAATTTTTCTACAAAACTAGAGTGCAACCTTGTGGAGTCTTGCTTTTTTTAGTTATTTTCATTATTTTTGGTTTTGTTGTTAATGTTGTGCTTGTCAGAAGAGACACAAAGTGCTGAAGGTGGTGCTCAGCTGCTTTTAGATTTAGATATATTGTAAATACCACTCTGAAGGACTAGGCTGCTTTTCATAGCAAAACATAAAAGAATATGAGGTAAATTTAGCAATTTTGTTAAAATGCCAGTCAAACATCTTTTACCAGGTTATTGACACACCATAGCAAATAAATATGAATCAGTATCAGGCTGATTCCTACTTTAAAAAAATAAATTATAGTATGTCCTTACTCTTTGACTAACAGTGGGAATTGACTTCCTAAGGTTCAGAATGTGCTGGAAAATAAATATGCTAATATTGAACACAAATTAAATGGCCTTCCAGTATAAAATAGAAGCAGCATGAGGTCTCAAAAAATAAGCAATCTCATGTTCCAAACCAATATAATTTTCTTTTCCAGTAAAATGAAGTGATTTTTTGAGGGTATCATAGAACACAAAAATAATGCTGAGATCCATTTTGCAACCTGCAATCTTCTTGTTGAAGGTTTTATGTTCAACTTGCAAGGCAGCCATTTTAAATGCTTTGAGAAAATTACTGAAAATGTTATGAACACATTAAATTTTGTGCCAATTATTCCAAAATTGAAAATTATTTCACTGCTCAGAATTTGACAAGAACTAGAAGCCTTTTGGTCCTGAAAGCTTATCCTATTTGAGCCTGGCATTCTCCATACTGCAGTTTCAGTGTCCTCTTAGAAAAATACCCTCATGTGACCCAATCATGGGATAAAAATTTCACCAGACCCTTGTTAGGTGTTTCCTGCAAGACAAATGAGCCAGGTAGGGACAACATCTGATGTGAAGAGATGATCCAGCCTGATTTCTCTTTCCAACAATACTAAAATACCTTGTGCTTCACCATACTTTAAGTACAGCAGGATACTCTGTGCAGGGGTACATATTTTTCAACAAACACAAAGAAGTACAACCAAACAGAAGCTTTCAGCCTTCAGGGCTCCCACACAACTTTTGGTAAAATTAGGGAAGGTTCATCCTCACAGGAAGCACAACATGCATTTTGCCAAATTTGTTCCAGAAAACATATGGCATTTGCAACTCACTGCCACAGTCAGGGAAAGATCAAACTTTCCAGTAGTTCTTAAGAGAAATTATCTGGCACAGCCAGATGTTAAAAAAAGATTCTCTTTTAGAAGCTATTTTTGTTCAGTAGATAGAATCAATGTGTGCTGGATCAGAAAGGACCTGGAGCACAGCTCTGTTATATGAATAGCACAGTAGAATCTGTTAACTAATTAATAATGTTAAAAATTAATCTCCCCAGCTGGTGGGAAAAAAGTTATGTGTGCTGNATGTTAAAAAAAGATTCTCTTTTAGAAGCTATTTTTGTTCAGTAGATAGAATCAATGTGTGCTGGATCAGAAAGGACCTGGAGCACAGCTCTGTTATATGAATAGCACAGTAGAATCTGTTAACTAATTAATAATGTTAAAAATTAATCTCCCCAGCTGGTGGAAAGTTATGTGTGCTCTGCTTCCACTTCAAACTTTGGAGGCGATTGGGTGGGAAAGGAATGGACTGACGTTTATTTAATATAGACAATTATTGAATAAGGACCCAAAAGCAAACTAGAGAGTTGTTATTAAGTCTAGATGACATTTAAGTTCAAAAACCTATGAACCAGTTCCATTCAGAGCTGACAGGTCACCCTCTCCAAAGCCCATTTCAGGTGATTTGTCTTCATTCCTCCAACTTCACTCTTGGAATATCCTCACACTCACCCAAAGCCAGAGCACTGCAAGGCCCCCAGCCTGAACTGAATGACAAATATTGGCTTTTAAAAGTTAGAAACTGCTTGGTCAAGGTTGTTGAACCAGAATGTCTTTGAATGGTTTGGGTTGGAAGGGACTTAAAAATCACCCAGTTCCTACACCCTGCCATGGGCAGAGGCACCTTCCACTATCCCAGACTGCTAAAAGCCCCATTCAACCTTAAACATATCCAAGGATGGAGCAGCCACAGCTTCTCTGGGCACCCTATGCCAGGGCCTCATCACCCCCTCAAAAAGTATTTATTCCTAATATATAATATCTAATCTAAACCTAATCACTTTCAGTTTAAAGCCATGTACCTTTTCAGCATGCCTGAAGTAAATCACTTTATGCAAATATAAAACACTAGCAAGGAGATGGCACAAATTTGGCCATCAGATTTACAATATCAGTGACAGGGTTTGTAACTTGAACGTCATTCTATAAACATGTGGTTTATATCAAGCATAAATGTGATTTTAACATAATTAATCTGAAGCTTGATGGGATATAAATGCAATGTCAACATTTTTTGGAACGGGGATTTTAAGAAGAGCGAGTTTCCTTCTTGTGGCTTTCAATGAATGACTGAGAACTTGAAAAGAAAAATAACTCTTCTTCTTTCACAGAATTGTATCTGTGAGCTCTGTCAGTTTTAGTGCTCCTATCTTGATCTCTGGCAGCCGAGAGCGCTGCATATAAAGTCATTCTTTTGTTATCATTGCCTTTCAAGCTGAGAAAGAAACCCCAGGTATTTCTCTATTACCCACAGAAGGAGATCTTCATTTTTTATAGTCAAGATTATCATTCACTTTTCATTTCCTCAAGTTTTAAAAAGCATAAGATTTGATTCAGACATTCACTTTGGAGCAGCCAATTATAGGTGTCATTTTTACAGTCTGAATTCTCTCTTCCACTCTAAGTTTATTTTTACACATCATAAACTCTTTTCCTACAGCACTGAATTTTGCTAAAGGAACTTCAGGGAAAGCAGATAGCCAGGTGCAGTTTTCAACTCAGATACTGTGCACTGATATGTTACTTTTGATTTACAGAGGGAATTAACAGTGCAATAATGTGAAGTCAAAACCCTCCTATCCTTCTGTTGCCTTTTGTTTAGGCAAAATGGGTGATATTGACAGCATGTTTAATCTAAAATATTCCTGAGCAGCCTTCAGCACTTGGAAAATATTTAGTAGCTGCATAAGAGCAATGAAAAAAACCCCAAAGGATAAATTTGTTACCTCTCTAATACAAAAGTGTTTTGTTAGTGCTTTCCCATTAATGAAAAATACAGACAGTTCAAAATCAGTCCTCAGTTTTAAAATATCTTTTTAACATTATGACCTATGTCCAAATTTCTGATATAAGAAGTATGAACTGAATTAGCTAACAAAATTACAGTAATTTATTGCATCATATTGTAATATTAACAAAGGGCACATCATACAATTATGCTAATAAACTTAAATTTCAATAAAGTTGTGTCATTGAAGAGAATGTACTACATTATGTAATTAAGTTTTCTCCTGTTACAAAAATTAACTTATAAGAATGATATAAAAATGAAAGCTCCAATTTAATGAATGCTTAAGCAAAACCTTTATCTTTCAGATAAAAGCCCTGTGAAGGGCTAATTACTCAACAGGAAGCTAAAACTGATAAAGAATCTGTTTGAACTTTAGTATCAGAAGATTAAAGAGAGTAAGGGCTAGTGTTTTTGTTTGTGCACTGGTTTGAGGAAATCAGAGAGCATTTATCCTCTGATGAAGGCTGGTTTTGTGGATTTTAATCAGGCAAGGACAGGAGCAGGCTGCTCCAGCAGCTCCAGCTGTGCCTGGGCTTTGAACAACTCCAGGAGAGGAGACTTCACTGTCCCTTTGTGCAAAATCTTCCACTGTGCAACAACCCTCACTGCAAAAAAAAAGTGTTTTTCCACGTGAAAAACATTTCATATTGTCACCTCACGGGGTTTGGGAAATTCCTGAGACAATTCAAGGATAATGTGGTTGTGCTGCTGACTGTCAGGAGGATGTGGTAGGCATGACCAGGTAGCCTCCTGTCTGTAACAAGGCATTTCAGAAAGAGTTTTTTGTCTTTAAAATAAAGAAAAAAATAATTAATTACAAAATAAATCCCAAAATGTGCACAAAATGGTCTCATAAAATAATGGAAATTTTAATTGTGCACTTTCCAGGCCACATATTTATGGTGCTTACTAACTGACAAAAAATGTAATTGATAGATGATTTCCCATTGATTTAATAAACAGAATAGACTAAACTAAATTTAAAGATTAAGAGTAAAAACTGACATAAACTGTAATGCCTGTGGTAATTTTTAAATCTAATTTTCTTTGCACTCAATCAGTTTAGAAGCTTTGCAGGAGGATTGCAACTAAAGTTGGTTTTCCATAAATTTACAACAGTACATTTGCCAATTTGCCAATTTTTTTACTGAAGTGAAAATAGCAGCAGAGTTTTAGCTGTCAAGTTCAATTCTCTTTTTCCAACCAAAATAATTTGGTAGATTTCTGGCCAACTGAAGAAAACCCCACTGTTTGTTTTGGTAGGTAGACTATGAACAATTCTTTCCAAATCATCAATTTTTGTTCTAGGTAGGCACTGCAGTGCCTCTGAGCAAGCCTTGTGTAAATGTTAACTGTGTTTACCACTAGCAGTGTATTTCTAATCACACTTGATAACACTCAGTCTTGTAAAGAATTTTGTTAATATTCTAGGGAAAGAATTAAGGGCTGCTCCTTCTCTGGGCACTTGGATAATATTGATGTCACAAACTCATGTGTGCAAAATGGTGATTTTTTTTTTTTTTTCCACTGGGTCATGCTCAAAGCTCAGAGAACCCCTTTTGCCATATGACCATATCAGAATTTCAGCTTTGCTTTATAAAGCAAATTTCTCGCCTCCAGATACCAGAGACAAGATGAAGAACTTGAACCTCAATGTCATAAAAGACCAAATAACTCAAAATTACTTTTATCTTCTCTCATGGGTCTGACTCATATTCGAAGACTGCTGCTACTGAGATGACTTGAAGGACAAAAGAAACAAAGACAATATCTGGTCTTTTCTTTGGCAAGAAGAGAACTGCAATTCCCCTCAGTAACTCCTGTGGCTCTAAAAGACTTGAATTCCTGAATTCTGTGGAGAAAAAAACCAAAAAAAACAAAAAACAAAAAAACCCACTGCCTTTTTAAAAATATTTATAATTAAAACCCAAACAAAGTCACTGAGCAAGGCAGGTGAGGAGGGAGGGGGTGACACAAACTCATCTGTGATAGAAACCCTTTGAAATGGAAGTGGATGCCATCAGAAAATGTGTGTTTTCTCTTTCCACAGGTTTGGAATTCTGGTTTCAAATCACAGGTCTGCGTTGTCACTTTGGAATGTCTGGCAGCAGGAATCAGTTGAGGATAACTGGAAAAAACAAAAGCCTGAAGCTCAACATCCACATCCAGGCTGGTGTGGGCTTGGTGTGGACAGGCACACACGAAGAGCTGAAATGGGGCTGAAGAAATTCTCATTTATAAGCCTTATATGAGAAAAGCCCTATTAAAGATTGTTTTTTTCATCACAGCTCATTGACCCCGAAGTAATTAGCATTAAATATCACTTAGGGAAATTGCTAATCTCTAATATCTGACACAGTGAAGGAAGGAAAGAGGAACTTGCTCTGACTCACATGGCTTTGAACTTTCCTTTCTAAATACCACACAGCTTTCCAATCTAGTAGCAAATAACCTAAGAGGCGACTCCCAGCCCTAGGGATAATGGAATGAGGGATGAAGCTCCTGCTTATTCTGGGAAAAGGCCCTGTAAAAAGCTGTCACTGTGCATGATCATTCCTTTTACTCCAGCCTGGCTGAATGGCACTGCTCTCCCACCCAGAATCTTTATCAGTTTGACTCTTGGCTTCCAAGAATTCCAAGCTGTTGTGAATGTTCCTGAGACACTAAAACCCCACTGTTGCCTCTGTGTAAGCATGGCAATTCTTCTGTCTGGTGACACTTTTGTCAATACTACATCACCCAAGAAATCCCATTTTATCCTCGAATCACTGAAGTTAAGATCTACTAGAGTGCAATTCCTACCTATTATCACACATAGATTTCAACAAACCCCTTTACAGCATTCCTCAGCAACAACAGAAACCAAAACCAGCTTACACTTTTTTTTTTTTTTTGAGCCAGAGGGCACAACAAAAAAAGCGTCCAGTCTATAAAACAGACAATAGTGGTAAAATAGACAGTTCTTTAAAACAATAAAAATATTGATTTCTGCCAGAAAAAGGCTCACATAATCTACAACACTGTTGTGTGACTTTATACTCAGAGAATTTATGGCAGCTCTTTTGTTTTATTTTGTGTTTGTTTGGGTTTTTCTAATGTAATAAGCATCTGCAATCAGGTTTCTGAAATATATATATCTGTGAACACTGCACCAATTTCTTGAAGTCAGAGCTTTTTTTGAGCCTTGGAGGCAGCTCTGTAGGGTGGGGGGGTTGAGGATTTTTATCTCATTTTAGCGATATCAGTGTGATCCAAAGTAACTCTTCAGAAGTCAATGGAATCATCTAACAAAAAAAGCCATATACACACATGGAATTAAAGGCTGGGAGTCACTGGAATAAGCCTGTGGCTGTGTGCCCAGGCTGCCTTCAACAACTGGGTAGTGAAAAGGTTCTTTGCTGTGAGATGGAGTCTGTTAAGAGCTTTTCTTTCTCAAATCCTGTTCAACACCAAAAGAGAGCCTTTACTCTCCTGTGATACATTGCATTCCTCGCTCTGTGTGAATTTCTGGGTGTTAGAACTTCTTTGTGAAATGTGAGGACAATTCCAACATAGGACCAGTCAAAGCTTTTTTGTACTCTCAGATCTTTTTGTACCAGAGACCTTTGTTACAGGCAGGCTGCCTGGGCATTTTCCTGAGATTATTTTGTGTGTGTGACACACTGATGTGTGTATCTGCCAAAATGCTACTATTTGTAAGTTATTCACCTCTCATGATGACACAAAAACAAAATTTGCTGCTATTATCACCTTTTTTTTTTTCACACATTGATTAATTTTTAGAGAAGTTTAGCTACTTTAGACTGTAACCATAATTCACTGGTTACATTAAAACCCTCACTCCTGATATATTCACGAAATATTTTTATTGGAAGACTGGGGGCAGAGAGTAGGTGGCTGAAAATCCCTTTCTGCACCAGTAGATGATGTTGCTTTGCTATTGTGATAATTACCACGTTGCAAACTATTTCCCCACGCCCACCTCCTCCAGCTGTGCTTTGTCTTTTATTTCTAATTTATGCTCAGTAAATATGGATGCACAACAGAGAAATGACATCTTTGTAATGCCACTTAAACCATGGATGCTTACTCTTAAATAAGAGTTTCTAAAGATATTTTAAAAGGACAAGATAACCAAGTTGCTCAGTTTGGCTCTTTTGATCAAACAAAAAACCAAGAAAGGCCTTTTAAAAATAGCTTTGGATCACAAATCTTCATCACAGATCCAAAAACATACTCATTTTAGAAAAAAAAATACATTTGCTTCATAACCAGTTGAATGTATTAGCTTCTCCCTCCAATGATATCTTCCCTCCAAGGTTTTTTAATGTATTTGTTTCATTTTTACATGGCTTTTCCTATATTGAGCTTTTGGAGGGAAAATCCTGTCTCTAATTTATCCCCACTGTGACTTAACAATGATCAGCTGTCAGGTAGAAAATGGGAATTCAAAAGGGGCAATTTGTTTGGTTCAGACAGACAACAGATGGATTGTCTTATGCAACCCTATGGACCTTTCTAAAGGAAAAAGAAAAAGGGAAAAAAAAAGAAAAAAAAAAAAGAAAAAATAAAGATTATCTAAACCTGTCATATGAAAAATATTGCTTTATTTGAGTACAACATATTTGTAATACTTCTGTGAATGCTCTAAACAGTGAAACCACCAAATTTCAGTTTAGAAATAGAAATATTTGGCTCCTTTTTTGTTGGTTTTTTGGGGGGTATTTTTTGTAGTTGTATTAATCTTACTGTAGAATGGGCTAGACTTAGTTTTTCTCCAAAATATTGGCAAAAATTGGTTTCTGGCCTCTTTATAAAAGTCTGCTGATTTTCTTGCTGGGACAGGCTGTAGCCTCCATTGCAGAGCTTTGTTGGGGCTGGGGAAAATCCAGATTAATTTGACAGGGTTTTGTGCTTGGTTTTGGTGTTGTTGTTGTTTCTTTGTTTGTTTTGAGGTATTTTTTTCTGATAAGAAAAATGAAATAATATAGTTCTCCTCCGGTCTTCTGGAACTGTGGAGGCTCTACTGCCCATTTCAAAAGGGGAAGCACTAAAATTTTCTGCTCTAAAATTACCTGGTGTTCCATTTCTTTCTATTGTAAAAAAAAAAAATAAAAGTGGCCTTTCCATTCACATTTTTGTGCTTATCTTGAGGCTACACAACACTCACTCTTTTTTTTTTTTGGCCAGACATAAAATTTACAGACAGCCTTAATGAGGCCTGTTTATATTCAAGAGAACCTGACTCTTTCCAGCCATACATCTTTGACTTCTGCAATTTGTTGACGTGTAATTTGTCAACATGTAATTTGCCACGGGCTCAGGGGATGTCCTGGGAGAAATATGAGGGCTGGAACCCGTAATAGGCTGTGTCAAAACTTTGCTCTGTGCCCTCCTGCAGGGACAGTGCATCTCAGAGGCTCAGCTCACCTGCTTTTGGCCACACACCCAGCCCTGCACATGCACAAAGAAAGGTGTGATGGCTCTTTCCCCCTCCCTGTGTGTGTTTTGTTGTTGTATTTATTTGATGTATTTATTTGTTGTATTTACTTGATGCTGCATAAATGTGGGGTTCCCAGCACCTGAAGGAATATTAAAATTTTCTCATTACCTGCATTCCTTTCATCCTGTCATATTAAACCAGCCATTTTATTATGCCATTTGTTGTCAGGCATTTCTTACTGAGATGTGAAAACCTTCTGCACCTCCTCTGTACCTCTCATTCCCCATTTCTCATTGCAGAATAGAAGCCAAATTTAAGGTGAAGCTTTAGGGAAAAGAGTTTGCTTTTTTTCCTCCCACCCATCCTCCTCACCAGAGTAAGAAACCCACTGCCAGCATTTAAATTGTTGTGCTAAAAGGCTTTACCCTGCATGTGGACAACTGCTCTCATTTTCTTCTGTCTTAATTAATTTCTCAAAATTTTGGGGGGTTTTCTTTAGGAGTTTCAAGCTGACTTTTTACCATTCCCTCTGTCCTCCTTAAGAAGTCTGGGGTTAGTGGCAGTACTAAGCCTTCTACACATTATGTCATTGTGTTAATTAAGCTTTACAGCCTGGTCATCTAATTAACTTGAAAATCCACGACACAGTTGTGTCCTGAGTGCTGCACTGAAGTCCTTAAAAGGCTTTGCAAAAGTCAGATGAGCATTAAATGATCCACTTTCATAACATTTTCCCAAGTAATTTAGATATTGATTTGCACCACAAACTGTGGTACTGTAGCTCAACAAAACTACAATTTTGTGGGGCCCAAATGATGTCATTTAGAAAAGTGAGGGAGCTTTATGGTAATGGCATTCCAAAATGTCTTAAATTAGGCAGCTGCAAATCATTGGTTACTCTGAACATTTGAATTTAAGGGATTTCATTAAGCCTAATACAAAGAGAGCTTGCCAAATTAATCTCCTCTTGGATGCCAAAATTGAATGTTTTAGGAATAATATTTTTAAATACAGATGATTATACTTAAAACAATTAAAGCGATCTCATGGTTCATTCATTTTAAAGACCTTTAAATCATTCCAGTCTTGAATCCAATTTTAAACTTGCAAGCATTACTGGAGTGACTTGAAGTGTTTAATGCAACACATAAGGGATGATAATGTTGATAACTTCCCCTGGGCTAGGTTGAAAACAAATGGGATTTTGCAAGTTGTGCCTGGAAGAACAGCTCTTTCCCTAATCACTGAAAATCAGACAAGTTTCAGAGGACTGTTATTATTTTTGTTAAATCCATTATGAGCTTCTTAACCAAATTGGCCTTACTCTGCTACCACATTTTCCTTTCAGTAGTTGTTTAATACACACTGACATTCATCCAATGACTCTAAGCACTCCAGAGGGAATGCCATAAGCCAAGGAAGAAAAAACCTTTAAGAGGTTACCTATGCACATCCACACTCCCAAAACTTCACAAAAAAATCTTTTAAAAACATCCCACAGCAATAATATCCTATTTTTTTCAAGTTTGCTGTTTATTTTCAGCCGTTAATTCATCTTTAATCCCTGTGATTAGAAAGAATGAGTATTTGATAATGAGAAATTCTTCAGCCCTGAAATATGGCTAAGTTTAAGACTGGCAATCAGCCATGCAAAGTTTTTGTTCTTATTTCTGGTTTGAGATTTCCTGGTTATGCTTCAGTGACCATAATGTGCACATTTTGCACAGGAACACATCTCCACCTTCCTGTCCCTGCTTTGATGTACCTGTGATCCCAGCTGTAAACGCAGTAATAGAAAATAACTTTATTTTAAATAACCCTTTATGTTCATTCCATGCAATAAATTCCTTGAGTGGCTTTCCACTCTTGCTGCGGTTACAGCTCAGGGCTGCTTGCCAAATTATTCCTTGCTGAAAGGGAAGAAAAAAAAAGGCAGGGAAGAGCTTGAACTAGGCAGGAAGAGAAGTTACACAGGTCCTGTTCTCAGTGACAGCAGCTAACTAGGCATAAAAATGGGCATGGGGAGAGACAACAGCCTGCCTGACACTTCCATCTGCTCCATCCTCTTTGTTCCTTCTGGAACATTCTCAGCTGGTGGAGGGGACAGTCTTATTTCGAGCCTCATGCTCTGTTTTGCTTTTGTAGCTCCCTGAATTCCTGCCTTCTGTAGTTATTTGCAAAATAAAGCAGCTCACAAGGCTCTCCCTCTCTGCCCCTGCATTGGGGTGTCACTTCACCTTCACTTAGTGCAAACCCCAGGTTTTTAGCCTGAAAAGTTGTAAGAATTGGGTTATCAAAAGAGCAGGAGACAAAATCTTCTAACAGTGCTGATTTCCTTTCTAAATGTTTGTGTTATGCTTCTGCATACAATGTTTAGGCCTAATTTTGCTTTTGAAACAGCACTATTTTATATAACTCAATTAACAAAATGGGTTTTTTGCTCCCTAACCCCCGAATCATTACAACACACCTAGAATCTGAACATTCACCTGTAATTATGAAAATTACCAATTGCACAGCATTGTGAAATACATTGCATCTGATCCTGACCTAATATGTAACTGAGCCTTATCTTCAGTCTTGTCATGCTTCATGTGGGTGTGAATTGCTTCTATTTCACTTGCAGCCTTCAATTTAATATAACAGTAAAACCTGGAAGTAATCCCTACTGTTTATCTTACCCTGGATTGTAGATAAACCTCCTGTGACTGTATTAGTAGGTACAGTATTTTAATTTTTGTGAAAAACAATTTCTTGTAGTCACAGTGTGGCTGAAAATTATTTTCTAATCTCTCTTCTCTCCAGCAGCATGCCAGGGTTGGCTGGGATTTAAAACTTAACTCTTTTATTATTGTTTTTCCTTTTATTACAGCTTTGAAGAGGGATTTGGGTGAGGCCAAAGAATTATAAAACTTTACTTGGAAAGTTGTAACTGAGAGGAGGCATTATGAAACAAACCTGATGGAGTGGAGTTTGCTGTTGAGTTTTGTAATTCTTGATGAGGAAAACAACTGCACTCCCGCTGTAAACAGATAAGATTCAGATTCTGCTGCCTCTTTCTGACAACAAAGAGAACCCAGGTGATGCAGAGCTCAAGTAGGAGTCATATTATAACTTTTAAATATTGGTGAGACCATTAGTATCAGTGCTTTAGCTGAACTCCTTCTTTTGGTTTCAGAGTTGACTCTTCTGTGATGGCTGGGTTTTGAAAATGTGTATTAATTGGCTAAATCCTTTTTTTTTTTTTCCTCAGCTAAAAGGTCTTGGGTAGCAAACAGACACTGGCTACCCCATGGCTACTATTTCTATTAAAAGGAATTGTCCAGCTAAATGACAGTTTTCAGATTCTCAAGGACTTCTTGAGGATTAGGTCCCAGCATTGAGTCTACCTGATACAAATATTGTCTCAACAGAAGAGTTATATTTTGTCAAAAGCTCAAAGATTTATTTATTTTCCCTCTCCTGCCCCCCTCATTTTCAGCCATTCCTGATCTTTGGAAGCTGCCCATTTTCTTCAACCCTTGTTTTCTCTGGGCTCCTCTCTGTGCCTGCCCATTGCTGGTGCTCTGTGCAGGACATTGTGGAGTCCAGGTTCAGCCACTCTCTGCTGTGATTTTCCCATTCTGCAGCAGAAACTGGAATCTGGGCAGAAAACATTCCCAGGATTCATCATCTCTATTATACAGTTTGATCAGCAATGATGCCTCCCAAGGCTTTTAACATCTACAATGAGGTGTGTAAATGACTAAAATATCAAGCCCATCTAACTCTATAATCCAAATTTATTTGCCATTATTACTGTACTAACCTAGGCAAGCCTGCTTTGTCCTGGTAGATCCTGTTTCCACAACTTTTCTTTACAGTTTCTTCTGGAAATGTCTCTCTTTACAAAGTTACCCAATTATGCTAAACCATCTTTTTGTACCAAGCTTTTCCACTTTGCTGTAAGTAATTACTATTAGAAATCTATTACTTAGCAATGGGAAAGAAAGAGTTTGTTAACTTGTGGTTTGAAAATGTAAAAATGTCCTGTTTTGTTTTGTTTTGTTACAGGCTTAAAATAACAGAACCACCTGTCAAGTTTTTCCCAGTTTTGCAATATAATTCATTATGGTTTATATTTTACTAAAGGTGAATGGCTAACTCCTTACAATGAAGTTATAGAGAAAGGTTTAAAGGAAAAGCCAACCCTCACAGGGATGTGGCTTCCCGCTGGTGCAGATCTGTCACCTGTATTAATTCTGCAGAATTTTTTTCCAACAAACTCCTCCTTCCTTGCTCTGTGCATGTCTTAAACTCTGCAGAGAAGGAAGGTGTCAATAATCAATTTAATCCAGCTCATGGCACTGCAAGTTGCTCACCACAAAAATGAAGAATTTGTGCTTTGCAAAGCAGTGTGCTCTTAAGAAAATCCACTCTGCTGAGCACTGGTGGAGAAATGGCATTCCGTGGGTTTGCTCTGAGCCAGCCTGTGTAAAGCACGCTGGTGATGAATTATTAATGCAATAAGCCAGGAGGCTTAAGAAGAAAAAGCCCTCGAGGAGAAGGGGAAAGGCAGCGTGGGAAGGCTTCATTTCCATGTGTTGTTATTATTCAGCGTTCTGCACTCAGCATTTTGCAGCTCTGAGGCCGGGAGTGAAGGCTGTGAGCTCGCAAGAGGAGGAGATTGGGGAAGGCATAGCCCGGGGAAAGGCATCGCCCTGAGCAAACTCTCAGGTACGGGAATCAAAGGCAATGATCGCATCCTCTGATGGGCTCCCGGCAGCGCCTCTGGTTTGCTCAGAGCTGTCAAACTCCCCTCAAAGCCCAGGCTGCAGGAGCAGATCAGCACTGGCAGCTCTGAACAGCACCGGGGAGCAGCGACCGGCCCGAACCCGAGCAGGGAGAGAGGGCAAAGCCAGCCCTGGGATGATGCTGACCGCCTGAGTCTGGGGGGGAAGAGATGGAAAAAATAAAAGTGAGGAGCTGCATTTCAGAAATCCAAACAATTGGTAATTGGAGCCATGTAGCACCAGCCCTGCCTCTGTCAACCCCAATGAACTATAGTTATCTTCATTCAAATTAAAAAAAAAAAAAAATACACTTTTTTTTCCCCACTAACAGCAGTCCATTTTAGAATTACCGCCAGGTGTGAGGGAGAGGTGAGAGCAAACAGAGGAATCAAAACCTAGATTTCAAAACAAGGTATTGACTTTCCAACTCGAAAATGTAGTTTTTATCTTTATCTCACACTTTGCCTTCCCGGCTCTGTTTTTGAAAGCAATCCAGCATACTGACATCAACATTTGGCAGCAGAAAAGAATGCAAGTTATCCTGCATTTATTCATGCATTTTATGGAGAGAAGATATTAGTCCAGTTTGTTTTGCTGGCTGTTAGCAACACATTTTTAGACTTTAATTTCTCTTACTTTTTGCCTACAACGAAATTCACAGCTAGCAAACAAGAGTTGCAGACCTCAAAGAAAACTAATAATTTGTGAAATAGTCTAGCTGGAAAATGATCTAGGATCCTCTTTTTCTTACAGAGAGTAATGCAGAGTCCCAGATTTTTTTTTGTTTGTTTTTTTGTGGGGTTTTTTTTGGTTTTTTTTTTTGTTTGTTTGTTTGTTTTTGTTGTTGTTAAGAAAGGCAACATTACTTTGCATGAAAAACAAGAGATTAATTTTAAAATTTTCCAGTGGTTTCTGTTTCCAGTATGTAAATCTGAGTATTTGCAGAATTCATTATACTTCCCTAAAGGTTCTGGAAATGTTAAACTAGCATTATTCAATTATGTAAAGCAGCAGGAAAGCCTTTCTTCTTTGTGTCTCGATATACATAATAGCATAAGTCAATATTCATGCTAATATTAATTGAAAAATGAATGCCATTTTATTATTGTTGTCAGAAATAATAAATGTAAAAACCTGATTAAGTAGACAGACAACACTCCAGTTTCCCCACTTCATAAGATTATTTTCAGTGTTTGCTTACGCTGCAACTAGTCATGGGTCAAAATCAACTGTGCTAGGGAACTTTACTTAAAATAATAATTTTATAATTTAATTATAGAATTTAATATTAAGACTGGGCTAATATTTGGCCTCTTTTTATTCCACAAGGAAAGTTCAGTAGGCTCCTGTTCATGTGAAAAATCTCAAATTACGTTTTAAAGAACGCCTCTTTACCATGCCTCAGTGTCTTTTACTCCAGACGTCCTAACTGCCATTAAAATATATGGACATAAACCAAGATATTTCCTAGGGTTTTGAGGTTTTGTCTTGTCTGATCATTCTGTTTCAAATGAACACACTCAGGTCATTCAGACTCTTGCCCAGAAGTGATTATAAATACATGCATAAATCTGAGAACACCAAAGGAACAACACAGATAAGATTTAGGCTCTTGAAGTCCAAGCTAACTTCTCACTCATTAAAATTGGTTTAATCTATGCAAGTTTAGACAAGCAATAAATAATTAATAGACATACCCACAGCTCTCTCCAAACTGATTTTAAGCACAATCATGTTCTGTTTAATCCTCAAATTATGAAATGTAAGCTGGGGATTGGTGACTCTTCACTAGGGAGCTGAGGGCTTGCCTTGCCATCACCCTGACAGAATTTCACTGACCTGTCTGATGTTCATGGTTTTCATTATTAAAAGCAGGCTCAAGGCCAAGCAATGAGGTGAAAGTTACACCTTGGAAAAGAGTGCTGAATGGTGACATCTTGCTTCTTGATATTGATCTTAATTTTTAGTCTTCCATCTTTTTTTTAATAATAAAGCTCAGAAAGGTTGTTAAACCCCCCTTATATTAAATAAAACCAGGTTTATTTCCTATTACTGCAATTTTGTGGTTACAACAAAGGATTTTTCAGAAGGCTGTTCCTTTAAAAGAAAAGATCATAAAATTCCTCAGTGTGCAAAAGCAGGATCCTTTTTCTTTTCTTTGAGTTTTTCAGCAAGTATAAAATGCTAATTTTGTCCAATATCTTTGTGATTTCAAACTGCAGCATGACAGGCACACCTTTAATACCTCTAATAACAACAGCCAAAATAGACATGGAGGAATATTTTCCAGAAAATGCAGCCAGATATGCCAAAAAATTTGTGCTAGATAGCAGAATAACTGTTCCTATAACAGTTTTGATAGCTAATTCAGTCTGAGTCACCCAAGGAATGGCAACATAAGTGAGCATGGGGAGATTTAAGAAATTTTCCTTCTCTTAAGGTCCAGTTTTGAGGTGCTGTGTGCTCTAGGAAAGCTCTTTTCAGGTTCCTTTGCTTTGTTTGCCACTTTCTCATCACTCTTTTTGTATAAAACATATTTTCCTGTTGGACCACCCCTCTGCATGCAGTAGCAGAACATTAGGTGCTGGTGCCTGGTCTCTAAGAACCATAAAATATTACTTAAGTACCATGGGTTTGGATTTGGGTCTTTGTTTGGGTTTTGAGAGGGTTGTTTTGGTGTTTTTTTTCCCATAGTTGTTGCACTGGAAATGACAAAAAATCCTCCAGGGCACTAGAACATCAAGTTTGAAGTTATTTTTGGACAAAGAAGGAACATCCAGAGATTAAAACTGAGTCAGCCATGCAGTGGAATGGAGTGCAGAGACCTGGGGATTTCGAATGCAGCCCAGCCAATTCTTCTCTTCTGCCTTTGTGGCACCTTTATCCCTCATTAGGTGAGAGTAGCAAGCTCTGACAGAAGAAATCCACTGAATTTCCTCTCTTTTGCCTCAGTCACAGCTGCAGAGAAGGTGTCCAGGGTTTGCAAAGGTCTGTAACAATTGCAAGGAGGTCTATATTATTTTGAAGCTCTCTGGTGAATAAATGAAGCATTATTCAGGACTCATGTTTGGATGTGTTTGCCTAACTCCAGTTGAGTTCTAACAGCAAAAAAACCACATGAGCCCTTTTAATTGAGATGCAAATCTTCCAATACATTTTAGTCCGAGGTAGCCAAGATTTAAGTGCTTCACTACTGAGGCTGCATAAACTCCAGGAAGCTGTTATTCATTAATGGGGAAGAGGAAATTTACCCTCTGTAATTAACAAGTCTCATTGAAGACTGTGTTCTTCCTCACCACGGATTGTGAGAGAACATTGCACAAAAGCAAATGTCAGCTCTTTGTGACTCAGAACTAATTAATATTTCTAAAGCCTTTAATATATCACTGTGTTAAAATAAGAATCTTATCTTTCTTGGTAGTGCCTTAGAAGGAAAGTAAACTGAATAAGAAATCCACATGGCTTTATTAAATAATGAGTGGAAGAATTAAACCTTATTTTCCTGTATCCTTTCCCTGCATCACAAAATGGCAGGACCTAAATTTCTGCATAGCAGGTGGGGATTTGCCTCTTTTTATTCACTTCTCTCAATAAAATTAAGAAAAACAGTCTCATGTAGATTTCCTTAATGTCATTTTATGTACTCATTCTTTATGATGACTGCATTGCAATTCTTGATCTTACAAAAAGTCTGTAAGTTCATTCCTAGCTTCTCTTTTTGTGCTGAACAAAGAGATTCCTCTAAAATGAAATTTGGAAAAAAACCAAAACAAAACAAAACAACAAAAAAACTGGGAATAGTTAAGAGGCTGAATGAGCAGCTGTGTTTTTAATGGGAAAACAAAATAAACCAAAATTTTAGAAACTCTTCTAACGGCAGCAACAACTCCCCACACGGCCTCAGGTCCTGTTGTCAGGCTTGCAGTGCCTCTCACAAAAAAAAAAAGAGATAAAATTAATTTCTCCCTAAGATTCTGATATAGCCTTCACGTTATTTCAAGCATTTTACTTTGAAAAGTCACAAACCAAAGTATTTTAGGCTACAAGGACCTTGCAGAAGTCCCACAACAGATTGGGTTGCAGAAGGAGCACAGCTGCATTCCAGTGGGAAGGACTAGCTTTGAGCAACATGGACAGAAGCCACTGCACCATCTAATCTGGAAATAAAAAAATAGATGGGCATCAGATTTTTTTAAAAAAAGGATTTTTTAAAATAATTTTTTTGGTTTTGTATGATTATTATATTTATATTAAGGTACAATGAAATTCGACTGATGTTGACAGGGAAGCTGAAGGGACTGCAGTTCCCAGAAGGGGTTAATAGAGTGTAAAGGAAGCATATTTTGGTGTGGAAAAGGGACCTCAGCTTCACGGGAAAAACAAAGTCACATGCATTTCAAACAAACGCTTTCAGCTCCGTGTCTGAACTTCCAAAAGCAGACAGAAAGGGAAAGCAGGTCAAAAGGCAGCAAAAGGTGGCAGAACACAACTATTGTGAGGATTGAGCAGTTAATCACCTCCCACAAGGGGTGGATAAACTTAGAAGTCAATATAGATAAGCAAGAAATAATTCTGTGAAACAAAGATGAGGTAAGGTGTGAAATGGGCACTTTAAACCGAATTAGGCTCCCTCTAGGCTTTATCTGCAGTCGATCACTTATGAGTGTGTGAGTCAAACCCCTCCATATCAGCTCCAGATTTGATTAACTGAGAGTAAGCCTTCCTAATGCTCCTGCCAAGGGAGTTACAAGGGTAGGAGGAAAGCTCCAGAAGCCTCTGCAAAAGTCCATTACAATAGACTTTAATCTCACAATAGATTAAATGGGTCAAACCCCACTCTGACCTTCCGTCATTCCTTGCACAGCTCAGCCTCTAAGTTAATTTTTGTTTGCATTAATTTTCTACGTGGTACTTGAGCACAACTGATGAAGGGGCCTGTGCCTCAACAAAAATTGATTTTTGGGCTGCTCACCCTGCCCTTGGGGCCACCAAGGACACCAAAAGGGTGAGCAAAGCCCTTCAGTCCACATCACAAGGTCATCTCTGAAGGACATGGGTTGTCTCAGTGGTTAGCAAGTTTAAAATCTATGGATTGCCCCCTGCCTCACGCTTTTTCAACAAGCTAGCACGAGTTCCAGCAGGAGACAGAGTTTATTGAAGGGCCTAATTTCAGGAGTAGAGGGAACAACCACAGCCAGAAGTGGTTTAGGTGTACAGGAATGAGGAGGATCAAGAGACTTGTGGGAAATGAAGCCTTGATTTACATGGTGAGGATATATCGGGGAAAAATTCACATTTTTTTACAAGAGAAAACTACTGGATTAAGAGAAAAGCTGAAAAAATCTAGCATTTGACTCAAAGGCAGGAAAAAACAAGTGTTTATTCATAGGTGGTCTTCCAAGAGCTGGACGGACTTGAACAGTGATAAGAAAAACAGTGTGAGATACCTGGCAGTAAGTTATCAGAAACTTTGATAAGCTTGTCATTTTTTCCCCTTATTTTTTATCTAAATCCAGGCCTACACACAAAGCAGGAACTGTCACCATACAGCCCAGAGAATCAGTGAGACAGCACACTGAAGTGAGCTGGAAGGATGATGGGTTTAAATGTCAGAATTCTGTTTTAAATTCTCTCTGCTATGCTCCCTACGTGAAATCTAGCAAAACTTTATTCCAGGTTTTATAAAACAGTACTTTTCCAGTGTTATTCCTGTGATCCTTTCTGCTGTCACCTGGGAGCCTTCAGCACAAGCAGATGGTCTGTTGGCTAAACCAACACCCAACAACAGCTTGTGCAGGAAGGATTCAGAACAGGCTTCCAGACACAAATTCAGCTCAAAAACATTGCCTGGAAGCTCAGATCCTGCTGAGAGAAGGAAGATGAGGAGGAAGGGAATTACAGAGAATGGACATGGCAGAACCTTTTCCAGAAAAGGCTGGAACCTGTTCCTCCTGCTGAACACTAAAGGTCCTTTTTCCAGCGATTGGTCCTGTTATCATGAACAGGGTATTTGTGTGGATAAAGATGTCTTTATTAAGAAATAAAGGAAGATAAACTCATGGGAAAGTTACAAAACCTGGATCCAGGCTGTTCTGTTACACAGCACTGGTTTCAAGAGGTGGTTTGCTCCAGCCACTCGATTTTCCCTGGGTGGCACGGATGAATTGTGAATTATCACCTCATCTTCTGTAATTAACCACGCCAAACTCCTGCACTTTCCAGTGTCCATCCATTACTGCCTCCACCACGACACGTTGTAATGGACACATTAAATGGCAGGAAACTGCTGCTGGTCTCAGTGCAGGGAATAATGTGTTCCCACTTCCACACAGACCAGAAAATGAACAATCGGAAATGAGGCGGCTTGGAATACGTATTCCTCATGAATCACTGACAATATATTTTATGACCTCCTGTAAGATCAGAGGCAAGACAAAGGAGATATCAGTAGATTTGTTAAAAAGGAGAATAGTTTTGGCAGAATATAATTATTTTCTGTTTCAGAAGTACCCACAGAAGAAAAGTTTCCCTGGAAAAGAGGTGGTACAATTCAGGCTGAACTCTTACCCAGTGTAAGGTCATTAACACACTCATCAGGGAACATAAATGAATCATGATGGTAGCTGGTATCAGATCTGAGCATTTCATTGCACTGTTTAGATAGATTCTAAATCTGAATTTTCCTAAATTATTTCCCATATTTGCGTATTTAGTTTTCCTTATATTCCTTATATTTCCTCATATTTATGCATTTAGCTTTTCCAGTGTTGCTTTACAGTAACAATAGCAGAATAGCAAACAGAAATAAAATTGCTGCTCTTGTGTTGAAAACATGATTTATGAAAGATGGGATGGGGGAGAAAGGCAGAGAGGAGAGGTCTCAGCCATCACATTGTATATGTTTACCTTACCATTTAGAAATTAATTTCAGCAAAACCCAATTCTTTTCCTGAATGCCATTGATTGTACCATTATAGAACTCTGAAACTGAGGAAATTTTGTTTCATTTTGATTTCTGAAAATGGGAAAGGTATTAAGTATCTCATTTTTGCCTCTCCCCTGAATTTTTCATGGTTGTAATTGGATAACATAGAAAACAGAAAAAGATTGTCCTTCCCTTGCATTCCCTTCCCTTTCCTTTCTTTCCCTTCAGGAAAAGTAGTTCTGAGATTTTAAGTAAGAAAAATGAAAATACTATTTTTTGAAACTGGGTGAAATGTCATTGACCATGGATGGATATGGATTGACAAAAATCTTGGCTTGATTATATTTGGCTTTTTGTACATGGACATAGAATTATTGATGATAATTCATTGATGAGAAGATTAAAAAGGTGACTTACCAAAGCACGTGGATCCTCTCTGAAAAAAAAAAATTCACTTTTCAAAATATGTAAAATGGAGAAAAACAAATCTCTCGTCTTAAAAAACAGTTTGAAATTTTAAAGGGAAAAGACATGATTGGAAGTATTACATCTGGCAGATGTGTTGGCTGCCTTGTATCACTTACAAAATGAGAAAAATTGGTTCAAGATTCAAGATAACTTAGGGCTTCTTTTTTTCCTGAATATGTAAGAAATTGTTAAAACCCTTAGGCATCAGGGAAAAAACTTTGAAAGAGGTAGCCAGAAGATGCCAATATAACACCTCCTCTGTAGCTAAACCTTGTCTGAGACACTGCATGATTGTGTGGTGTCATCAATTAAACAAAATGGGCAATTAACCACAGGGCACTGCTCAGGCAAAAGCCTTTGACTGTCTCCATTTCCTCACAGGAGTGTAGTTAACACACCCAAAGATGCACCAGGCACAAGCTTCCAAAAAAGCTCCTACAAGAAACCTTGCAGGTTTTGTAATAACCCTCAAGGAACTCAAACATTTATCCTATCCCTGCCTCCAAGAAAAATCCAGCCTTGTTCATTCCCAGAGAAGGAACCACAGAGTCAAATAAAGGAGAGATTCCACAGGAGAGCTGCACAGTGTCTCCCTTCACAGCCTGCCCATGAGTGGGCAGCCCTTGCCACCCCTCAGGGCTTTGTGGAACCCCCTTGGCTTCTGAACCTCCCTTCCCCAAAAATCTTCTGTCTGTCACTCACCCTGTTGTGCTGGGATGGCAGAAGAGGTGAGTGACATCCTCTGAAGAGACATAAAAGGAGGACTGAAAGAATGGGTGTTCTTGTGAGGGAGGAATGGACTAAAGCCTTCCCCTGAGGTGAGAGCTGGGGATGGAAGAAGTTGTAAAAAGTTGTCATCATTCATAACTCCACAAAATATCCCATAATATCCAAAAATTCACTGGGTTTAATCTTTCACATTGCAATAGTCTGATGCAGCTGTCATTGCTCTCTGCCATCTCATTTCCTCACTTGCCCTAATACTCACTAGGACACCATCAAAACATACTTTCCTCTGTTCTTTTTTTTTCTTATTTTTGCTCAACCCAGTCCTGAGCTACCTGTGGCAGCTCCCTTGACTGTCCTCGCCCTTGGAGAAACCCAAGAGGAGCATTATCACACAGAACACTGCTGGCATCTGCCACACCACCAGATTATGAAACAGACAGCTATAGATGGTATTGAATTCAGGTTTGCTTGTTTTACCACCCAGGAACAGCAACCTTTGTTTACACTAGTACTTTTCAACCATGTATTTTGTTTCTCTGGTTAAAATTAACAACACTTTAGTTAAAGTAGTTTACAGCTGTCAAAGGGAAAACCTGAAACTGCATTGGCTGGGACACTCAGTACCATAGTGCAATCCTTAGGACTGTCTGCTCCACAACCAAAAGTGCAGCTGAAGTCCATGTAGCCAGGTTAATTTTAAATTAGCCAGCTCAGTGCAGGTGGGACACGTTCACAGAGCTCCTCAGAGGCAGATTGAGCAGCTTGCTGGGAGCACTGAGCACCTCCAATTACAGCATAATCAGCACCTGAGCTGCCTTGTCTGAGGCTGGCCCGGTGGGATCCGTGCACTCAAAGGACAGAACAGACCTCCTCTTGCAGGGTAACACCTAAATGAAGCCTCAGAAGGCAAAAGGAAAACATCATCCACGCAGAGATACTGAGAAAAAAGGGGAAAGTGCACTTTTAGCTCTTTGAGACCCTTCCTGGCAATCACATTTAGAAGTGAGGCTCTGTTTACAGAGTGAGTTCTCAGCCTTGTGTTCCTAAATTCTGTGGACAAGAGAGGCTTGAATCCCCTCTCTTTGATATCAGGAGACCAAAGTGTTTCTCCAGACACATTGATATTATGGGACAGCTTGCTTGTGCATGAAGCTGTGCATAATGAGACTTAATAAGCTTAAAGAGCTACCCCTACTTTTCTCCATTTGACCACATCCAGTTTTTTAATTTCCCTGGTGGTAGAAAGCCCTGGCTGTCAGAACAGGAATTAGGTTTGAGGATCTCGGCACTCTGATCCTTTCTTCACATCATTACAATGACACTGAGTGAAACAAGGGTCACAGGGGAGAAGTGTGGATAAAAAATTCACTCTGAGTTCTTTCCAGTTGTATTATTGAGCCATCATCCTTTAAGCTGCTCACTATTTATGATGTGCACAAAATACATAATTAATTGTCCAATTCAACACTGGCATCGTGGCCTGTGATCGACTTTCATTTATCTAAGTGGGTTTTTTTTTCTTTCTCTGGGTTTATGATGTTGCCTAAGGAAATTAATTTGGCTGAATTCCCCCAGAAGTTCAAGGGAACAAACCACTCCTTCATTTCCACTGGAGTTACTGTTATTGGATTTGAAATTTTCCTTTTAACAAAGAATTAATTTGCATGCATTACCAGCTAGACATTTCTAAAATCAGGAAGCTGAAGAAATAGAGATACACATTCCAATATTTTTAACTAAAAAACAGCCCTCTGTCCCTGGGAAGCAAGTTCTGACTACAACTGCTGTAAGAGTGAAAATGCTGCAACCAGAAATAATTCTTAATATCTCTTTGATGAAGGTGGGGACAAGTGGCTTCACACACGGTGCTCAGGACTCTGAGATACAGAAATGTAATTTCTACACTTTTGGAGGGAAGACAGATAGAATTTGTTTCAGATACCATTTCCAAATAGCAGTGATATGGAGAGGAGTGTGGCACTACAAATAACTAGTAAATAGATATAGTCAGATGTTAATCATGTCTGCAGTAATATCTCAATTGCTTATGTGTATACACTTTAATTACATAAAACAATTCCACGTGTTTTTCTGACACTTTTATGCTTTCTTTCCTTTGAGTAATTCAATGATATGCACAGATACGCAACAAAATCTTGATTTAAAAAGTCATAATTTGTTGCTCTCTCCAATCCTCTGTGGGCTGAAAAAAATTCAAATGATCAGCTGCACAAACAAGATACTTAAAAACATGGGAAAACCACCATATTTATAATCCACTGGCTACAGCTACCAAATAAAATAGAAATTAATCTCAGTGTTTTGGTGTTGATTATTTTTCTATTAAAGACTGAAATGTAAGTAGTTTCTAACTCCTGTGACTGTTCAAATTAGTCCAGGTGTTGAGGATCTGTCTGGAATAGTAAAAACCAGACCTTGAGCCCTGCTCTTGATGAAGTTCATGACAAAACCAAGTGAGTTAAACAGGGACATTGGAAAGTATCCTTCAGTTTTCAGAGAGCTACTTGCACCATCTGCTTATTAATTCATACCCTCAGGACTTATTCTTGGGCTACAGCTTGTGAGCAGCTTCAAACTATTGACATTTTATGGCAAAAAGTCAACCTAGTCGAGGATATGATTTTTGTTATCCCCTCCAAAATCTATGGCCAAGGTTCTCTTGAACTTCTCACAGCAAATTAGAGGCTCTGTTTTGAATTTTGTAAATCAGAAAGATGTCATACATCACGTCTGCAAGTACCACTTTTTGTGTTGTATGGTTCTAGCCCGATTGAACCTTGCTTGAGATGAAGCCCAAGCCCTTCTGTAAAATGACAGTGATGTGCAGTTGCAGCACAGCATCAGTCAGATTTATCTGTTTCATTTTGTGTCTAGGAAGGATGGCACCCAGAAACCAAGTCATGAAGATGTTTTCTTGCCAGTAACAAATGAGTTGCAGGGCATCTCTACAGAGACCCACAGTCCTTACAGGGTTTTATTTGCATTAGCACACTCTAATATTGATGAATTTAGGGTTGCTCCCATCCATTGATCATAACCACAATCTGGAGACTGGAGAAATGAGACAGGACTCAAGCACTGTCCACATAAAACACAGCTCTGAAACACAGGGCACTTTGTCCCCACAATGATGGTGCCTGTCAGATAACACTGAACATTGATGAAGTTTTATCATCATTGTGCCCTGAAGTCCATTTCATTGCAGCTGCAGAGTTTAGGATGACCAAAGGTTTTGCCTTGTTTTGAAAGGAACACATCCAGTGTTGCTTGAAACACCAAACCCTTAGCAAATGGTTACTGTACCAAGGTCAGACTGATCATTTTGTACCTCCTAAAACAGCACCTCCTGTGCTGGCTCAAGAAGATTCTTTAGTCTTAGGCTTCCTTACTTCTGCCTTCTCCCGTCTGCACGAGCTGAATCGTCAGAAAAAGCAACAGATGAAGCTGCAAACAGGAGCTTCTCCTTTATCTGTTCAGGGCAGGGAGATTGCCAGTGCAACAGGATAAAATGTGTGCAAGGAATGATTCCACAGCACAGGATCTCTCCTGGGGCAGGGAAGTTTCAAACACTGGGTTTCTCTCAGCAGTGGACCCTAAGGCAGAGCTCTGCCATAAACACTCATGATAAATGCCATGACTTACCAGGAAAAATGAGGTAGCCCTGAACTTCCACCCCTAAAATTCCCTAAACTCCCTTTTGGTATCCTAAAGAAACTAATTTTTAATCACGTATTCAATACAGAACTGTCTGAGAATAATTGTCCATCCCTCTGTTGGTGCAAATGAAAGTAATAAGGGTTGACTCCTATATCCAGCTGCTATGGAAATGGTATTTTTTAAAAGTTTTAAGCCTCATTTGCTTTTTTCAGAAGTTTCTTGATATATTCATACACCAGCGTTTGAAAGGACCACAGCTATTTATAGAAATGATCAAATAAATATTTGCTTTAAAAAGCAGCCCTGCTTTTGATTTATTGTATTCATTAAACACTGTCTGCCTTACAGGGACAGCAGCAGAACCAACACATATCAGAATTATTTTCCTTTGAGTGCGAGTGTTGAATCTGACCACTGACAATATATCTGAAGGTGAACAAGTTAATTCATCCTCATACATGATCTTATTTATGCTTTTGATGCTTTCTACCTTCCCAGATAGAAGTGGATGCTATATTAATTCATTTTATTCTGCCTAAAGTGTAATATCTCACAAGACTGCTCAAACCACTGAACATAAATGAGAAGAGTAAAAAGATCTTTGCCTTTTTTAACCTTGATTCTACTGTATCCTGTTGTACACGATGACTCGAGAACACACTGAGCTCCCTTCCAGGTAGAATTGGTGCTTAAATTAAAAAAAAAAATTGAAGAAATGTATTGCCATATGCAGGTTGTCCTACCTTTTTCTTACAGCAATATCTACCTAGCATTCCTAACCACTGTGGCTCTTTGTTGATCCTATCTGAATTTTAGGGTTAGAGGAGATCTCATAATAACACAGTAAGTTTAAATACTGATAAGGAATCAGATTTTTGTCCTCAGAAAACATGAGTTTGAAACCAAATTTAAGGTGAATAATGAGAGATAAGTCTTCATGAATAACTGAATTCTTGCTGATCTTGCACTGTCTTAAATGAGTGACAGGTGATTAATCACTGTGATGAACATCCTTCTTTTTTATTTTTCATTTACACCTCTACAGCTGGATGTTTTCCTTTTTGGAGAACAGAAATGCAGATGCCACTCAGGATTTCTTAGTCTTTGCCATAGATTTTTCATTGTTGTTTTTAAATACAAAACCTAACTTCAAAGGAAAAAAACACACCTGAAGATAAAATTTGAAGCCCTCTCTTTTCCATATGAATGGGTGTTCACCCAAGCCAAGGCACAGATCTTTTGGCAGATCTGGTTTTGGCAGCTTCTAATCCATTCAATATCTGCTAATTAATCCCAGTCTGTATTCTTATTTTATGCATGTTAAATTGACTTTCCTTTCTGCTGAAGGCACCTGGGTTTTACTCCTGCTAACATACACACATGTCTGTGTTTTATATGGCCCCACGCTCATTTTGGCAACACAAACTCCTGTGATCATGACAACACCAGAAACTCCTAGGAGTGACTTCACAAATTCCAAAAGGAAGGAACCTGGAGGGAGTCAGAGCCTGGGGGCACTCCCTATTCTGGCTGCAGGTCTCAGTGAAGGGCAGGGGAGAGCTCAGTATTGTAAAAATGCTGAGTAAAGATTTTTGATATGAAGAGAGGGCCTCAAGCTCAGAAAAGCTGCACCCATTCAAAATATAATGCCAGATAAATGAAATACCCCATATGCAGGAAAGAAACATGTAGGACATGATGGAAAAAAGTCCAGGTGAAAGAGAAAACCAGGTCCCTTCTCAACCTTGAGCTGATTCTTGTCTTCAGAGGAAAGAAAATTCCCTTAAGCTTAACATACAAATGCTCTGTGCAGGGCTAAGTGTGAATAAGATGCAATGCTTCTTTGGAGTTCATCATATACAGCAGCCATGCACCTTTCACTCCTGAAGAAATTGAGCTAAAGCTTATTGGCATCCCTAATCACATCAATGCTCATTTCCATCTTCTCATGTAGCAACTCTGAAAATGTTTACAGAAAAAAAAAATAACTCTTTGATAATGAAATAGAAACCAAAAAGGACACTGGGTATTGAAAAGGGTAGAAGCCTGTCTCTAATTGATTGTAAACTGATGATAAAGTGACAACTGGAAGATTTGTTTCAACCAGATGTTTGTTCTAGAGCTGTTCAACCATCAAAAAAAAAGAATGTCTCCTGAATATTCACCAAATGAGGACTGATGAAAGAGCATTAAATCTGCATTAAACCTTTTACTGCCTCTGCTAAATAAGAGTCTCAGAGCTTGCAAGAGGACTGCCAAAGATTCATGCTTTGATCACAGGCACACACATTGAGGAAGGGCTGTGTGTGATCTGGAAAAACCCTGCTTTGGAGCTATCAGGGAATTAATTCATGGCTTTCATAAGGCAAAGGTTTAGAGAGCAACTAAATTATAATTCAAGTGTTGGGACAAAAATTGCATCAGAAGGAACCTAAGCAGTGATCTAGGGCTGACATTCAGGAAAGCATCAAATACCTCTGAAGATTTATGAACAGGGGGCTCCTTTTAAGTCCCCAAAACCACCTGTCAGCTCTGCAGGGGAAAGCTGTGCTTCAGTTCCATGAAAAAAAATGTTTAGAGGGGGTGAAATGGGACTACTACTGCTTTCAGTTTGTGGGTAATGCAGAGAGGTTTGGGAGGCGAGGAAGACAATCTTCAAAACAAAAAACAAAAGAAAACTGGGAATAATTTTTAAGAAATCCCCTGGTAGATCTTATTCCAAAGCCAATTTTAACAGACTATGCAACAAATAACTTAGAAACAATTGTATGAAAAACTAAGGTTAGAAGCACACACTAGGAACTAAAATTAACAGAAAAGAAAGTTCAAAGTTTAGAACTTTAGAGCCTATTCATTCTTAACTCTCCTCTGTAATGATGTTATAGGGTGTTATGTAGAACCTGTCAGTAACAGAAATACTAAGGTTATAAAATTTTCATTTTAAAACCCTCTTCACCTCATTTACCCTAAATCTCTGCTACATTTCCTTTTAATGAGGAAATCTCCCAATGGTATTAATAAACAAAATCAACCAAAACCCTACAAAATTTTGATCCTTCTAGTCTGATGGATTAAAACCTATTTGGCAAGATGAGGGAAACCCACTGGTGACCACAAAGCCTCTTGCTTTCACATTGTTCCTCTCAGCAGCTGTGTTGGAAGAATAACATCACTATTTTCTTCTGCACCCAAATATTTTCTGATAAATTAAACCAAATCAAAAATCCAAAGATTGGATTTTCTTAGTTAGAGAGCCACAAAGAAATAATCTTAATGGTAGTTGCTCTGTCCAGATATCTGCTTTATATTTATCATATTTATTATTTATGGCACAAGGCAAACCACCTCTTAGGGTCCAGCAATAGCTGGTGTTCAGCTTGAGAAGGAAACAAACATTTCTGAGGGGGCCAAAAGTCTTGAAGAGTTACTACTTCCCACAAAAATCTGAATTAGCTTCTGTGGCAAAATTATTTCCTGGAGATTGGAGAGGAATGGGTGACTACTACAGTTCCTGGAATAAAGCCCATTCTCGCAGCTTCTGGACAGACTCTGTGCCCACTTTGCAGGAATTTCAAACAGGGACAGCCTTGTTGCTGCTGAACTGCCTCATCTGCCGTGGATGACAGGCACAGCCCAATCATTGCAGCAGCAAAAAGAGTCAAATTTCAGCAAAAACAGTCAAATTTCAGCCTGCCAAGTACACACAGATGTGCCTTACAACGCCGAATTTAGTCACTATCACCTCCTCGGGTTTTGCTTTGAATGCAAATGAACTGGTGAATGTGATCTTGAGGTGGTGCCTGGGGTACACACATGAAAGTCAGACACAGCCTGAGCACATTGTTCACCAACAATCACAAGTTCTTTTGCTTCATTGTCTTTTCTTTGTATTTCATTCTTTACCAATAATGCACTATGCTGTAAACTTCCTGATTTGACTGTCAGTGAGAGCCTCCTTCCATTTATTCACAGAGTGGCATCCAAAGTAATTACAGAAGGAAATAACCATAAGCACTTGACAGGCTGGCAAAGGCAGGCTGACAGAACTGAGTGCTGTAAATATTGAGAACATTTGTGATGTCAGGACAGTATTTTTACATTTATTGTGGGGCTCTTGCTTGCCACACTGCACACACACGTGCAGGGTGATGTGGTGTGCTGGGTAAATCGGGGATTTTCTATTCATTTGCTCATTTATTGTTCATTCTGCAGCTCCTGCTGGGTTTTCCCCTTGCTCTGAATCCGTACACAGCACACCGAAGGCACTCAGAGAGACAGATGAGGTTTTTTAATAACTTCAAGTTTCTCTTCAGCTACAAATACAGGGCCTGGCTTGTGAGCTAGAAAATTGAGCTTCCCACTTCTTGGTGCTTCCAGTTTTTTTGTTGCTAACACTTTTTAAGTTATATCCCAAATTTTCCTTGTGATGAAGCATCCTTCCCTTCCAGAGGAAGATAGAACAGCTTTACTGCTAGAAGGTGGCAACTGCCCACCTGGATTCAGTTTTTCACACTGCTTGGAAACACAGCTTTTAAATCAGCTTGGTCCTTTCTCTATTTAGAATGTGTCCAGCAACCAAGAATTCACATTAAAATGACCCAAAAATCTCAACTATTTACTCCTTGCCTGAACACAGCAGGTTCCAGTTGTGCCCACACAGTGACCCACAGCTCCCTGGAGGGAAACTTTGCAGAATCTCATCAAAGCACCAAAAAGCTGTAAATGTTCTCCTAGGGTGGCTGTAACACTTCTGTTAGAAGAGTTAAACCTGCAGAAACATAAACAAGATTTATATTTAAGGCTCTACAATGGAGTTAACACTAAAAGTAGCTACTGCAAACCTTTGAGCAGTGAAAGAAGGAGACCTGGAGGAATTTAGATACCAGCATAAAAACTGTAGAAGCAAATATTCAAAGAACCTGAAAAACACCTTAAATGTGTTGCATCTTGCCTGAAAGTTTCCCATCTAAATATTTTAGTTACCTGGATTTCTTTTTTCCCCATTAGACAGCATGTTTTATTTGGTGTTTACACACAGGAGTGGAAAGAATGGGTCAGGTAGACCAGAGGGTCAAGAAATGGACACAATCTCACTTCTTCATCATATTAAATACTACCACTCTTCTGGTTTGCTTGCTGACTCTACCAAAACTCTGAAGCATTAAAAAACCCTGAAGTTAAGGTCTTGCATAATCCTGTTTCTAAAGATGTAAGATATAGCTATGAACACGCTGCTCGCTTGTAATACCTGCTGTGATCTACAGTCCAGCTGCAGCTTGTCAACAGGATAAACACAAGACATTCTTGTGTATCTATTTGTGCATGACAGCTGTGAAAAGGAGATTATAAACCCCCACCTTGCCACCAGCCTCACAGAAGGGAAGCTTTAAATTACACACAAAAGATAACACTAAAAAGAGATTTTTGTCACGAGGAAATATTCTGCACCAACATCACACCTTTGTCTGATTTCTTGTAAGTATGTTTATTACCTCAAAACTTTTCAAAGGCTTGACATTTTTATGGTTTCAGGTTCATTGCCCAGATTAAGACTAATCTACCCCCAGTATATATTTAAAGTGGGATTTGTGGCTTTGGCTGCATGACTCCTATTGAAGTTAATGGGAGCCAGTAGGCCAAATCCTCACATGCTATTCTATTTTTCTCCCTATGTGTGTTTAGCTCTTCTAAACAGATAAACCTGAGCCTAATAGTTGAATAAACAAAATCCACTTTACTATTTCAACTAATGAATTAGGCTTCCAGTTCCACCTGATTACAAGAGTGCTGAAACAAGATCAGTTAAAAAAACCCCAACCCTAATTTTATGTCAACAAAACTGCAATGGCTCTCAAGGAATAAAGGAATTCCCCTGACCTACAGGCTCATTGCAGCTGGTTTGAAAATGTGAGAGTTGGTGCTTGTGTAGGTTTGGGGGTTGGTTTTGTGGGTTTGGTTTGGTTTTGGCATTTTTGTGTATGTGAGTGTGTGTTTTGTTGGTTTTGCTTTGGGTTTTGGGGATTTTTTTTGCTAAGAAATAACCAGATTTTTAAAGTTTGTTCTCTTTTCTAAGATTAGTTTCACATGTTTCTTTTCTAAATACCTTTTAATTCTGACAAAAAATACCATTAAATATTCAGACTGCAATTTCTACAGGAACAATATGAGATGTGAAAACCTCCATTGCCTGTTAAATACAGAGCTGAAATGGCTTTATGATTTGCTGAGAGACAACATTTCTGGCCTGCTGTGTAAATAAAGGTGCCACTCCTCAGTTGCCCAACCTGGGAACAGGTTGCCCACAGAAGCTGTGGTTGCCTCATCCCTGGAAATGTTCAAGGACAGGTTGGATGAGGCTGGATGAGGTTGGATGGTGGCATCTCTACACCCAAGGAGATGGTCTGCATTTGTAGGATTACGGAAGACCTTGCAACACCTTAAAACAAACCCTAAATGAGTTCACTGTGTAAATGAGCACTCTAATGAAGGAGACTCAAAGACATGGATTGATTTATTCTGTCATGTCAATCATTCTGACAACAGAGGAGCAGCTGGCAGAGTCTGCAGATCTGGAGATCGAGTACCTGCTTGTATTGGGAGAGAGAATGGCAGGTACAGGGCTACCTAAGGCAATTTGCACTCAATAGCTCTCCAGGGCTCTGACATTTATCCCTGAGTGAGGAGCAGAGGAACAGCTCACTGGAATATGTGAAAATGACTGTCTTGACAGATTCAGTTTCGTCCACATTATGACAGTTTAATATAATTTTATGTATGTTATGTATTTTCCATTCTTCTTCTCAATGAGATGCCCAGGCCACTCTGAGTGATTTGTGTTGGATTGGTATAAATGTGTACTGGGTGTGATCACTGCCTCAGGGAATAAAGGTGTAAAGTGCTGGTTAACATTCCTTCAAACATTTTTCATTGCTTCTTTACTGTGATAATCTTTCCTGACCCCCCACACTAATTTCATTTTAGAATCTTCCTGAAGGGAATAGCTGGAGGTGTGAAATAGCTGGAGGAGGATAATGTGACACCTTATTATGAAGTAGCAGTGTGTGAATGTTGTCAGCTTGGTCCCTGCTTTTAAAAAGGAATACAACACTCTACACAAGCTGCATTTTGAACAGATGGACCGAGTCATAGATACAGCATGAAACCCAGCCAGATTTAATACATATGATCCCCCTCCAGATCTAGGCATATTGTTATTGTTACCACTGCCATCTTCATCCTACTGCTGGGGTGGGCACAAATATTTGCAGCACGGATAAGCAAACATCCAAGTGTTGTCCCAAACACAAACTAGATCTTTATCACATGGAGCTGACTCCAAAATGTTCACAGCCTATGAATGAGATGAGAAAAAATACAGAAGACGTGCAGCCAGACAAGTGCAAAGAAACACAGAGAGAGACTATTGATCAGTCTGACCAAGCAGCTGGTGGCTGATGTACCTGAATGTGTGCTCAGATTCCCCCTGGACAATTGATAAACTGCTGCTCATCAATTGGAGCACAAAACCACAGCAAGGGCAGCTCTCTTGAGTGGCTGAATATTTCTGAATGAACACCTGAAACTTCCACCATCAATGCCCAGAGACCTGGAGATCATCTAAGGATCTTTGCCCTAGACCCTTGGCATAGCTGTGTTTATATTTTCCATGTGAAGAAAATGTATTCCACAAGATAAAGCTTGAATTAGATATTAGATATCTCCTCTAAAATTCTGGTTGACAGCAATGATGATCAGCACATGTTTGAAAAAAACCCACCATTCCATCTGCTTCCCCTCCTTCTTCCCTCTGTCCCTTTCAAGTTGTTCCCCTGCCTCCCTCCCTTCGTTTTTTTTGTTTCCTCACACATAATTCTCTATTTTATTATTAATGTTCCTCTGTGAAGCACACAAGCATTGTAAAGATGTTGAGCAGTCTTTAGGGTCAGCTCTAAGTATGATCCACTTGAGGATCACACTCTGAGTAAACCACACAGCCATGGAACATACAAGGTTGGAAAAGACCTCTAAGGTCCTCAAGTCCAACCATTAACACTGCACTGCCAAGTCCACCACATCTTCCAGTTTCCTCATTTTCCTTTCCTAACTCCTAACACTGTGTGAAAAAATTGTCTGGTGAACCCAACCCACATCCTTTACTTCACATTTTGGAGCCTTTTGTTTTCACATTGCCAATGGCTGTGCTCATTGCTACTGCTTTGTAGTACACACAACACAGAAATTTGTGTTTTCTTTTTCAGAGAAATAACATTTGACAGTTTGAAAGTTAAAGAATAAACCCCTTAACAAGAAAATTTACCTGGAGTCTTGTGGGAAGTAAAAAAA
>VWYP01032712.1:20522-57260 GCA_013400435.1 Pycnonotus jocosus | reverse complement strand
GATACCAGTGAGGATTGAATTAAAGATCTGATTCCTATTTACAGCATGCTCCCTCTGGACATTGGCTTGACAATTTACATCACTGTCAAATTTTGTGCATTCACTCCAATTCCCAGAATATATAATTCTCCCCCTTGAATAATGGTAACATTGCCTGAATATAAGCTGGTAGCTTTAGCTAAAAGTTATCACTACCATAAATGGATCCTGGAGCATTTTTCAGAAAGAATTACAGGGAAAAGTTCCCATTTACCTTTTTTGTATCCCTTATTATTAATTTATTTTAATTTCACTTCATTCATTTGTGTAGTAAGCCACAATGTACAGTAATTCATCACCTAATTTTTTGTGATTTAAAAGTTCTATATATTTTTAGGGTGTGATTTTGTATTTTTTTTGTGTGTGTTTCAACACGTGGTACAATTTTGATGGAAAGAAATAAATTTGAGGTTTCAAGATCAACTCCCAGTGCTTTTTGCCTATCAGGCAAATATGCATTTGCCTTTTCTAAAGAAGGTCTCTGATTGTGATTAGTATTTTTTTCTTTTTGCAAACCTTAAAGTCAATACAAAAGGAAGTGCTCATATGTTTCTGTAGAAACATAAGTATAGCTGACATTTTAAATACCTTCCATAAAGTGTCCCTGTAAGTCATAATGAAACCCAAACAAAACGCTGTTCTATTTAACATTCCAGGCACTATAATTCATGAATAAGTTCAAGTTCCTAGCTCTTCACAAGAATTTTGCCTTATGAAACTGTTCATTTTTATATAAAAGCCTTCATTAAACATAAAATTAAAACTCTTTACCTAGCATTCTGATAGTCTGAGGGACAAGAAACATTTTGGAATAAGGCAATGCACTCACACTATACGTTTAAGACAGTGGCAGACTGTAGGAGTTTATAGCTTCTGCAGATATTATGACTCATGTTCCAGTTCAATCAAAAATTTTTCAAAATGGTAGATATATAAACAAGTCCAAGGCATTTTTGGTGTTTTCCAGAACAGGAAGAAAGAAGGAAGGAAGAAAAAAGTGAAAGTAAACATAAATCTAACTTTAAAAAAAAAAGCCAAAATCACTTGGATGAAAATTACTTGAGGTGACCTTCAGTTCAACACATAATTAATATGTCATCAATTTTCAAGGCTTTTCCTCAATTGTCCTATATAAAAACAGAACAAATGCATTCACCTGTGTGCATCAAGCTGTTGTAGGAGGGCCCACAGAGTCAGTAGATATCTTAATAAATTACTGTAACTATTTTTCTCAGCCTATTTTAGTGTACCACAAGAGCAGATGTGTTGTTATCATGGCACAGATGCAAGAATTATGTCATTATGGCATGTGCCTGTTTCCCCAGAATGCCATCCATCCAGTGAGCACCACTGAGCTGTGTGGGAGAAGCTGAGGTATTGCATAGTATTGCATAGGCTCTTCTATGCTGCAAAGCCCTCTACTTTGGGAAAATAAAAAGCCATCCAAACAGTTGAATAGACTGAGTGCTGATGTGGAATACTAAGGAATATTAGATCTGTTGAGCTTTCTGAGTGCTTGCGTTGATACAATTTACTGTGTGCAAATATGCTCGTCTAAAGTTGTTGGTCTAAAATTTGGCATCTAGTCTAAGGTGATCCTGAAGAAGATAGAGGATGTGTATTTGGTCTTGTATAACCTACACTTATTCCCAAGCTCAATTTAATTTTAAGCATGCAATTAGGTTCCCTTCAAGAGATTATTTCCATGTTTGTGAAATGGTTGCACATCCCTTGTTAATATCTGTTTGCATCAGTGCCATTACTGATTAACATTAGGATCTATTTGAGTCCTTGATATTTTTGGTTTCTTAAGTATGAGCTGGAAAGCTCTTCAGAAGTTGATTTTGGGGAAAACACAAACTTTTAGCAAAAATACCAGAGCAATGCACTGGTTCTATCCAGGACTGAGTTAATTGTTTTTCAGTGGTGGGAAGGCAGCATGGGTTGAGGGGCACGGCTCAGAGATGGTTCTATTCCACCTCACATCATTGCCAGGGGAAGGAGAAAGGGGTTCTCACTCCCTAGGAGAAGGGTGTTCCTTCTCCTAGGGGGAAAACATAGTGGGGAAGAGCCAATCGACTATTGTCACAGGCTTTTCATGTAAAGTGTTTAATCTTATACTTTTTGTTATTAATTTATTGCTATTATTGTTCATCTTCTGATCTCTTTGCTGTGTCCAGTAAAGTGTTCTTACCTCAACCCACCGTCTTTGCTTTTTGTGCTTCCAATTGGAGGGGGAGGGGGAATGAATGGCAGCTGGTTTTAGTGGGACTACTAAATTGAATACAATTTGTAAACCACGACAAGCAGGTATAGTAACATCCAACCAAAAATCTATAAGAACAGACCTTTTCATTTTTCTAGAGGTAAAGTGAGCTTATTCCCAGCCTCCTTGAGTAACTACCTTATTCATTTTCTGACAAACCTGTAAATTGTGTTAGATGCCCATTCAAAAGGTTCTTATGCAATTCCAATTTAAATGTAGGAGAAGGTATAACAAATATGAGTGCCAAATAATAAATCATGAAGAACAGGAAGAAGGAAGGATGTTATTGTGTCTGGAGGTGGCTGTGCATCCATCTGGGAGCTGCTCAAGCACGTTGTTACAGCTGACGTCTCTAGATGGCAATGTTACATGTTACATACATAATGCTTTCCATTAGAATGCAAGTGTTCAGTCTCTGAAGAAATGCTATGTGGTTGCTACTGTTGTTGTGCAATTGTTTTTGAAAAGTACCCAAGTCTACTTTTTTCCCACTTTAATTTCTGTATTTGGTAATGAGAAACAAACATGATTTGTCAGCTCATATTTCTGGAGAAATGCAGGTTTGACTGTTTTGACTGCTTTTTAGCCTTGGTTTCATTCTGTACATGCAGAGGGCATGAGGGAAGCACACCCAGGAAAATTTCTGCTTAGCTGGATAAACTGGCTTATGAGAATTCTGCTACCACATTGCAGGGGACCAGTGGGGGTGTTAGAAGCAAGATTCTCTTTTGAAAACAACAGCATTGCTTATCTCCTTCTCTCTCAACCTGTCATTTGCCTGGGAATGAGACCAGATTGCTCCCAGCTGGTTAAGGCATTGCCAGAGGCACTGTTACCACACAGTCACCCCTACTATTCTCCCTGTGGTAAACAGAAAATGAAGCACCTCTAGACAGTGAATCACACAACTGGCGGGCTCTCAAAGTGCTTTTTAACTCTTTGGCTATACAGAGATTTTCTGAGGAGACCAATCCTAACCGAAGCATTTCACAAAGGTGAACAAGGGCCATTCTGGGCTATAATAACTACATTTGTGCAGAAGTGTATACATTTAAAAGTTATTTAATTTTCAATTCAATTCTGATTACCAGACAGGCTTTTTAGGGATAAATAGAATAAAAGATTGGGAGATTACGGGGACAGGAAGGAATGCCTCACTACAGAAAAGACAAGATGAAAGTTTAGTGAGAAAACAAAAAGCTGAAGTAGCCTGAAATCTGTGAATAAATACATGAAGCAGAAGGCAAACTGCTGCAGTGAGTCTGGCAATGTTCTGTGTTTGAGCTCTTCCTTTGCTCTAAGCAGTAATGATTATTCCTCTACTTTAGTCTGAGTTTTTCAAAAGCCACCAGAAAACAGATAGGAAAAAAGAAAACTAAACAGAAAAAGCATACACATGTGAGCTTATGAGGAAAGATAGTTCATTTAAGCACTAGTATCAAAATTACAACATTCTGAGCATCAGGAAGGAATAAATAGAAGAAAATACATTCCATAATAGAATAACTGAACTCAACTTCCTCCTAGAGGAATGATGGATGGCTGCATCTCTTAGCTGAGCTAACTACAAGTCTTGTGCAGCCAATACAAATTCAGGGGCATGCTGGACAGGTGTTGCCAACTCTGAGAACACCTTTTACACAGATTAGACAGCTGTAGCTTGGAAGCAGATTTTCTGCTTCCAAAGGATTGGATCTGGGTCCTGTGACAGCAGAAACCAGGCTAGTGCAAAGCCTGAAAGAATTTGGATTCCTTAGGGATCAAAAGGCAGAGAATATTTTTATCTAGATAGCTGTAGTATCATAAGCAAAACAACAAGGACATCTGAATCTCATTCCTTCTTCTTTTACTATGTGGATGAAAAACTTTCAGTGAGTCATTTACCTGATCCATTTGTTATGTAGTTAGCTTTCACTTAAATTATAAAATTAAGCCATTAATCGGTTGCTTAGTTCTGCCTAATGTTAAGACCACATGACATGACCGGCAATATTCAGATGCCATCAGCTTGGGAATTTAGGATGTCACTGGCCTTGCATGGTCAAACTGTAAGTTATTGTTCATCTATTGACTGAATGTCCACTTAGTAATACATTAAAGTAGATTAGATGTTTCCATAATGGACTGCAAATCAGACATGAGAAAATTAATATTTGGAACAACTTAATATTACACTTGGTTTCAGTAGACCAGCACAGTGACTTCAGTAGCACATTACTTTCAAGGTGTGTTTCTGTCATTATAATGAAATGAAGATAGGAAATGAATAGGGGTGTTTAAGGGACTGATGTAAGATTGTAGCCTAATGGTATTCCAGTAGCTGATGATATTTGCATCATGCCTTAAACTTTGTGTATTTCTGTATAATGTCTGGAAAAGAAACTTTAAAGCATCCATGTTTCTGAGTGATGGTAAGACAAGAAACCCTGTTTAGCTTTTGTCAGATTATGACTAAGTAAAAATGGAGGTAGACAAATTACAAACACTGGAGTCTATGACAGTTTCATAAACGAGTCTAAAAGTGTTAATCAAATGGCTACTGCATTTTGCCTTCATACACAAGAACACGAACCTATGGTATATGATAGGTTGTATATAAGCAACCTTGTAAAAAAGTGCCTATACACAAAATTAATAAGAAGACACTGCAACATTTCTATTTAATGCTATCATTTTAGTAGGTGCTTGAAAATATTTTAACTGAATTGTGCAAACATGGTTTCATACCTGAAATATGTTAATGGCCTCATGATATAAATTAGCCTAGAAGGATTCCTAAAAACTAGTTTTTTTTAGGTTTTCCTAAAAACTTTTTTATTGCAGTTTTGAATTTTAGATCTCCATTTAATAATTGAAATGAGCTTGTTACAGTGACAAATAAGCGATAAAGTTCAGAATCTGTTGGAACTTCCATTTGTTCTCTGACTGCTGTTGCTCTAGCACTCTGAAAAGCTCACTGTAACAGCTGAAGTTTTCCATGTTTGGTTTTCTTCCTCCTCTGTCATACATTTGGAAGTTTATAGCAAAAAAAAGTTTAAAAGAAGAAGACGGTGAAGTTTAAAATTTTAAAAGTTGAAACACACTGAGACTAAAAAATTGCAAAGATTCACTGCAAACATTTCAGTTATTTCAGAAAAGCTATGAGTGGTATCTAAGTGTCTACACACATGGGTAAATATCAATAAGTAATTTTCTATATGCATGTTGTTCTAAAAGTCTACTTTTTACGGGTTACAATGATCTTTGTGATTCTGAGTAACTGCTTTGGAATGTTATGACCAGCAATCTTGACAATGGCAGCTACCTAGATGTGCATGATAATACCTCTATTTCTGTGTATCCACAGCTAATTACCCTTTAACTGCAAACTGGTACAGAGATATATTATTTTAGCAGCAAATCCTACTTTTCAGGTATTCCACCTGTCCTCAGAGACTTTTAGGTTCCAGCCCTGCTGTACAGTCCCACTGCTTATGTCTGGCTTGCTGCCAAACACAAGTAGTTCTTCTGCCTACAAGAGCAAAAACTTAAACTGCAGGGATAAGTTCTTCTTTGGCTCATGCTGTGTGCAAACACATATATTGTCAGTGTCTCTCTTTGTCTTGTGGAAGGGGAGATTTCCTCAAACATTTTGTTTTTCATTACTCTGTCAGTGCCCCAGGAAAGCCAAGAACCAGTCTGTCAATGTCCTCTTATGGAGACTCTCCACTGAGAAATCTGCTGGATGGGAGAGCGGTTTGACTGATTTCTTAAGGTTCACAGACCAACAGGGTAGGTGATACCCTCTCCTGGCTATCCATACTTTTATTTGAGTATGTTAGCTGCTGCCAGTGAATGCCAGTGCCCTTGAAGGACTCACAAATAATTTACAGAGTAAATTATTTTTATTAATAACACTCTTTATTAATAACACTGTGACAGGTCGAGGTTCAAAGATCGCTAGTGAAAGTATCTAACTGCAAAAACATATTCAAAGCAATAGGCAGACATGCTCTAATCCCCAATCATTCATCATGCATGACTATGGGTTTTACCCAAAATGTGTCCCTATGGTGGTGAAGACAGGTTCAGCCTGTCGATCAGTGCCAGAAGTTATGTTAAAGTCTTCACTAACTTCTCCCTATTCTTAACTTTTTTTTAAATACTATTTCTTTATCTTTAGGTGGAGCTTGAGTGGCTCGAGTCATGCCTCATATTCAGTGAGAGGTGATTGTACTTTGAAGGTACGTAACTTTGGGATGGAGGTGTGCATCTTACCTCTGAGGAGAATGATTTTGCCACAGCTGCTGCTGCAACAGCAAGTCATCTCCTATATCTCTTGTTGCAGAGCTGTTATATGATGAAAATTTGTACCTATTTTGACCACATGCAAAAAACCCTTTAACATGTTTAATCTGAAGATTTTTTTTTCCATTTTTAGCTAATGTTTCTCTGCTTTGTTTCTTACCAAAAGTCAAACATTGGTATTAACAGATACTTAGGTCTGCTTAGGCTTACCTATATGTACTACTGTATAAACAATCAGTAACAGTTTGAGATAAATCTTTTCAAGCCAAGGAACTGTAATTTGAGAGCGATAAACCTGGTACTGTATGTTGAAACACTTTTTGTTCTTTTGCTTTCTTTGTTTTCTTTTTTAGTAATTTAATTATAGAAATAGACTGTAAGCTGATTCAGTGCTGTGGGGAAGATTTCTCAGATATGTCTTGCTTATGGAGGAAACTATTGACCCCAAAACATTCTTTCCTTGGGAAAATTACTGGGGAAAGAAAATTTAATGTTGCTCCCCAAGTACATGTATGTTAAAGGAGGCCTAGTGAGTTAGGTCTGGTTGAGCAGCTGTAACACCACTATTGTGTGCAGCAGGAGCTTTAGTGAAACATGATGTGCTCCCGTGACATCCAATGCAACAAACAAAGTGGGAGTTCAAGATCTGAATGCAGTATGCTAAAATTATTATTTTTACCCTTTTCTTCATCATTCATAGAATGGACAGCTTGAACTCTGGCTACAATGAAGTGGCTTTTGGTCTCTCTACTTGGCAGCTGTCAACTTGAGATCCCATTGAAAGAGATGCATACAACCAACGATGTATTGAATCAAATTGCATCTATGGGGCAGTAAAAAATCTAAATAAAACATTAGAATAAGAATGTTACAGAAGATATTACAAAAGAGATTTTTTTCTAGGATAAGTAAGAAATTTCATTGAAAATTCCAGCTGTCAGACATAATGAAAATTTTGTACATGTCTGGACAAAGAACACAAACATACTAACTAGTATCTTGTCTAGAATTTCATGAAGTTCACAGGATGAGATCAAGGACACACATTTTATTGATGGTTTCCAAGGCATATTTCAATGTCCCTGCAGCTGATAGAAGTTATTAGTCCTGAAAACAGAAAAAGTAGTGTTATGTCTTACAAATCAGTGAAGAACTCTGCCCTGCCCCAAGAAACTTGGGGCCATATGAGTAAGTAAAGGATCAATTTCTTCAAGTGAATGCTTCAGAATTAGAATGCAAAGTTCATTTTATAAAGACAACTATAACTGTCTTTCTCTTCAGGGTTTCCTGCTTGAAGCCGAGGTGATGTCTATTGCTTCTTACTGTTCCTTCAGTATTTAATTTTTATATCTTTGTGTGAAGTAATTTTCAGGAATATGTTCTGTACTAATCACTGCCATCTGATTTGACATCTCTTACAATGTCAGTTAGATAATGTTATTGTGAAACTTGGAATGAAAATGACTTGGATGACTGGAAGCTACATTAAATTCAATTGGAGTTAAATAGGCTATTAATCAACACTTGGTGACTACTCCCAGGCTGAAGTTCTCCTTAGTGAATAGTTTTGAAAAATGTTATGGTGATACAAATAGAAGAGATTTCACTTTTAAACTAACCTTGATAATATTGGTATGATTTTGTTATTGCTATTATTTTTCCAATATTAGTTCAAGGGTCTTTATAAGCAAGTCATGTAAGGATACTTCATTCACAGTTCTGAGCCAGATTCTCTCTTTTCATTTTCATAAGTCTCCCACTACACATTTATTTACCCATTCTTTATAGAAGAGTGCAGGTTTTTATGAATTGTGTATTTAAATTTTCTGATTTTTCATGTTCTGTATTGCTGTATCCAGAGACAACGAATACAGAAAACTGCAGCTAGCATCTCAGCGAATTTGCATTTATAAAGATTTACTTTGGACATGTGGGAACATCTTTATTGAGGTGAGCATGTTTAAAGATTATTTTAAAATACTTTTGTTGTCTTCAGAAGTTTTACTAGCAATCAAAGTATTTAATAGATTTGATTCTCTAACCTCTTGAGTTTTATTTTATATATATAAACATGCAACAGAATCCTGGAGTGTCTAGAGAAGCAATGGGACCCTCCGCCTGTGTAGTGTAGTAAAAGTCAATAGTTCATGACATAGTCTTCCAACACTTAATTTTTTTCATATTTTATGGATTAAATTAAATTTACATTTAACTTCTGTAAATAGATAGTTTAAAAGTAGAAGCTAATAAAAAAGTAAAATAAATGATCATTCACTTGAATGTTGACTTCAAAGTGTCTAACATGCAGATTATATTTCACAGGGGTGAGTTCAGCCCTTTCTTGATGTGAAGGCAGATAATATTGTCTCAGATTAGCCATTCAGATTATAGAACACAACCTCTTGGGATATTTTAGAAAATGTAGTTCTGAGTTTTTAAAAAGTGGCAATTTTTTTTAATGTACTAATTTTCCTAGAATGACCACTGTGTTGAGATTTTCATAAAAATGCTCTGCGTTAATAGTTAAAGTGACTTCTCTGATACCTACTGAGGTGTTCAACTGAGTGATAGCTGGGATTTAAAATATTTCTTACAAATGTAACTATATTCAGGAATACGTATCCAAAGACATTGGAAACCTTACATGAAAACTGACAACTAAAATTTTTCCTTTCAAAACAAGTTAGGGGATAACTTGTTAAAAAATAAATTGCAAATTCACACATACAAAGAAATAAGAATCTCAGATATCTTCACAATGCTTGGGAAGACATGCTCTTAAACAAGAACTTGTGTATTCCAATCTGGGATCTAAGATGTTAGGAAAGTTAAGGGCAGAGGAAACTTATGAGTGATAAATTCTAAAAGTCTGGTTCAGCAAATCTCAGTAGAATATAGTCAATTTAGAACCCTGGTCTACTTGGTTTTAGTAGAAGATTTGAAAAGTATGATTTCTCTTTTAGAAAGCTTCTGCTAGGCATATATAAAATGATCTTTCCCTGAGTATTAAAAGAACTCAGAAGTTTTAAACTGTTTGTGGCTATTCTGACTTCTGTAAATAAGATATCCTGAGTATGATAAAAATCTGATTGCACTATTGGCTTTTGGACTCTAAACTTTCTAAGGAGAAAGTTTGTAATTATATGTTTTCTCAGTGAGGCCTTGGTTCCTCATTTTAAAGCTCTAGCTGTAAATGAAATAAAAGTATTGAATAATATAAGTTCCTATACTGTATTTTCATGGTTTCATAAACAAAAACATGTAATGGCAAAAAAAGGTCTATCCATCTTGGAATTCTGTTCAACTGAAACTGCTTTTAAAATTAAAAGTTTACTACAGTATCATCTATTTAACATTTTTTTCTTTATTGTCTTATTGTATTGTATCTTGAGGAGATTAAAAGGCAACTGGAAACACAGTGATTTTAAAAGCTGCCAGGTGTTTCAAGTTATTATTTCCACCACCATCACCACCCTCCACCCCCAGGAAACAGTACAAAGTAGTAGGCTCCAAGCCCATTAAATTTATTACCTTCTTACTGAAAACCCATTTTTTAAAGAATTTTTTTGCTTGCAGACTTTTCATTTAGGATATGGAAAATTGTGGTTGGTGCAAAAATGCTAAGGACTTATTCATTTGGAGTGGGATTTAACTTATATAATAATACCTATAGATGTGTATGTTTGCTTATGAATGTCTAAATATGAGATATATGGCTTGTGTACTCCTTTTGCTTTGCTCCTAGATGCCACAGATTTTAATTTGGAGATTGACTTGCTGGTCAGGTGAAACAGCTGCTGGTGCTGGCATAATGGAGGCTTGTAGAAATGAAAGAAATGTTTATTAAAAAATAAATATTTACTAAACTTATTAAACTCAGTGATAAGCAGAAGTTGAAAGTTTAGTAGTATCTGAATTATAATTTAGTGATGAATCTTTAAAACTATACTTACACTCTGGTTTTGATCTTTTTCTTTTGATTTTGTTCCTACATAATAAGACTTCTACTTTTCCAGGAAGCATTCCTAGAAAACACATTGAAATTTTATTAAACATGATTCCAAATATTTTAGACCACTGTACAATGCTTTCTTTCAGGAGCTATTTATATTTTTCATCAGGTTTCATTTTTCTGTTGCTGTTAGTATATACACTGAAAACGTGACAGTGAGAGTACACAAAAATTATTCTAGTTGATCAGATCAAGCTTCCTCCAAGCAAAGCTACTATTTGGTGTTTGTTAAAAACAGAGGAAACAAACAAACAAACAAATCCCCTGAAACTATGAGAAACAGGTTAAATACTAATAACTCTTTTATATAAACTTCCATTTTCTGGCAACCAGGAAGCTAAGGGTTTCTGGAGACAGATTTTCTTCTCCAGGAGTGTGTTAAATATTCATCCATGTTTCTATGGGTTCCATTAGGACCCCACAATTAATGCAGAAAAAAATCCAACCTATACTCCATGTCTGTTCCTCCAGAAGGTATCTCAGGATGTGTACTTCACTTTGACTTGACAAATTAATTGAAAAAATCCCAAAGCATTTATTTGCATTCGCTTCCAAAAGTGTCATGTATTCCTGCAAGTTTCTTGGGTCTACTGAAACCAAGGAAATGAAGCAGCTTTCAGAACAATATGCTCAGTGCATTTTCATTTGAGTAAGTATCTAAAGACAAACAGTTGTCATTCAGTGGCAAAGCACAAAAAACTAAGACAACCACTTAACAAGAAAAGATGTTGTATTTTGTGAGGTCCAATCTAAGCAGAGATGGCACTCTAAAGATTGCTTACCTACTCCTCTTTTATTTCTTGCCAAAGTGCAAAGCAACAATGTTTCTCAGCTTCTCTTTTGTATTACTGCTTTTTATAATAGATTTTTGTATTATCAACTTCAAGGCAACACTGAGAAAAGATAAATTGAAGAAAATACATTTGCCAATTAAAGAAAATACTGTGAAAGAGCAATATGAAAATCATTGTGAAAGGTCATGCACACATGTTCTTGTGGATGCTAATCTTCATTAAATAATAATTCCCACTTTTCATTTTGTAATAAAAAGGCAATTTATTTATGATACCTGAATGAGAAAATGACATTCACATGAATAAAATATTTTATTGTTTTTCTCTTTGACTTGCAAAGGAAAATAATGATAAAAAGACAATTGCCATGAATTGCCAATTTTTATCATAGATGAAACTGGTGATTGCCAGTTGCAAGTGCTTTGAGTAAAAAGTAAATAGGATATTGGCTTTTTATCACTGGTTGGGTGACAGGTGCCTTGCATATTGAAAGACAGATATGTTTTTCTAACTGAAATATTCCCCCTTTCAGATCAGCAGCTTGCAATCTTTTATTACTGAAATACGATCATGTATGTTTTACTTCAGAACTGTTTTCAACAATTCTCAAGGTCTCCTGAGCAATCTCTAGCTTAGACAATGTAAACCAATACAATACAACTGGGTATCACTCCTTCATTGAGAGTGAATGACAATGTTAAAAATATTATGTGTTAAAATCCCAGATTTGGTGTCATCTGTGTTTGCATCACAGTCTGATCTATCAGTCTCCATGCAGGTAAGGATTCCACTCAATTATATGTAGGAATAAGCATTACTATTATTATTATTATACCAACAGCCTGGCATAGTGCCAACCTAGAGTTTGTGAGTAAATATATTCTGTCCTGAAAGGCAGGTATAGCTGAGAAATTGGTTGTGCTTTATACTGGAATAACTTTCAGAGTAGAGCAAGATGGGAGAAAAATATAATCTGAATTCAGTGGGTTTCTCATTGGAAAATAAGCCTGAATGGTCTTCACATGAGCAGGAGGATTATGGCAATTTCATATAGAAATAAAATCATAAAGTGGCTTGGGTTAGGGATACCTCTTGACAGGCCCTGGTAAAAAGTTCTCTCTCCTTCTTAAAAGCTCCCTTTGTATACTGAAAAGTTGATCTAAGGTCCCGCTTGAGCCCTCTCTTCTCTAAGTTCAACAACCTCAACTCAGCCTTTCTTCATAGGAGAGTTGCTCCAGCCTTCTGACCATTTTTGTGGCCCGTCTCTGGATCTACTCTAGGAGGTGCATTCATGTCTTTCAGGTACTGTGGATCCCAGAGCTGGATGCTGTACTCCAGGTGAAGTCTTACAAGAGTGGAGTAGAGAGGGAAAATCACAGAGCTGGGCACAGGCCTGATGCTGTTGGTTTTCTGTTCTGAAGCTGCCCATTGCCAGCTCATGTCCAAATTTTCCTCCACCAGTATGCCCAAGGCCTTCTCCTCAGGGTTGTTCTCAACCCATTCATCCCCTAGTCTGTAATGGCATTGGGGCTTGCCCTGACTCCGCTGTGGGGCCTTGCACTTGGCCGTGTTGAATTTCATGAGATTCATATGTGCCCACTTCTCAAGGCTGCCAAGGTCCTCCTGGATGGCAATCCTTCCCTCAAGAATACCAGCTACACCTTTCAGCTTTGTGTCATCTGCAAACTTGCTGACTCAGTCCTATCACCTATGCTACAGATGAAGGTATGAAATAGTACTGATCCCAGCATGGACCCTCGAGGGACACCACTCATTACTGATTTTAACTTGGACATTGAGCCATTGACAATAACTCTTTGGGCACAGCCATCCCTTTGTCTCCTTACTCATCCCACAGTCCATCCCTCAACCCCTTGTCTCTCCAGTTTAGCAGCTGGGATGCTGCCAGGCATTGTATAAAAGAACTTGGAGAAATGCAGGTAGATTACATCTGTAGTTCTTCCTTTTTCCACTGATGCAGCCACTTAGTTGTAGAAGGCTCCTAGGTCAGTCAGTTATGATTTGTGCTTGGCTCTCCAATCACTTCCCTGTCTCTCATACCTTTCAGTATAAGAAATCTGATGCATGATCTTACCAAGTGAGGAGGTGAGGCTGATGCCAGTGCCAGTCCATGGCAGTAAAACATGGACATACAGTTTTTGATGTCATTAAATATGAGCTGGATGGCTTAGGAAACTGTAAGTGGGAGGAAACATGAGTGATTGTTAAAATTTAAATTTACTTCAAATCTATTTATAAACCTACTGCCTTTCTAGCTTCAAGGAAAAAAGCCAGTGAGACAGAGAATTTAAGTGACTTGAATAGCAGGTACTAATTAATTAGAAAGCTGTTTTTGAGCATATGGGCATTGCTTATTTCTGAGCATGTGAAAAAAAAAAAAATTATAGCTCTGAATAAGTAAATGGGCAGCAAAATGCTAAGGACATTGTGATAAATTTGGAAGACAAGATGCAGTCTTCGTTTTACCTCGTTGTTTCATTATTATCATAATGCTATATTTCACTTAAGCTTCCACTTAATAAGATGAACAGTCACATGGCAATTGTTTGGTAGGTTGAAATCAGGCTAATGCCTTGAGAATGTGAAAAATGTGAAACATCTGAGTGCTCAAGGTATTGTGCCATGAGACAGGTGATATAAAAGGTCTAGAAGTATAGCAGAACAGGCTCCTTACTTTTGTTGCCAAAGCAAGCAGGATAATAACATGGAAGCATCCATTTTTGGTCACATTTGTGTTTACTAAATATGATTTAAGCCCGTGACATCTAAAAGTAACATTTGTACATATAACAGTATTTGCAATGTATTCTGCCATCCCTAATAGTTGGGGTATTTTAGTTTGTTTGGTTTATCTCTGCAACTAAGGGTTGATGCTGCTAATGCTACTACTACTACTTCTAATAGTACAATTAGCAAACTATGAGGGTTTGCCCATAGTTTACTAATTGAAAAGAGAAAAGATTAGTTTCTGAGTTTAAATCATCAACACTTGCCTCCTACTTGTTAGTAGATGTGCCTAAACTCTAGTGATAACATTTTATTTGTTGCAGTATTCAGAATCTAAACCCATCAGGGCTAATAACACAGTTCAGTCAATAACTATGAATTACTTAGACGTGAAAGAGATTAGCAGAACCAAATCAACATGGACAGCACATGAAAGGGCATCTTATTGATTTCAAACTGGAGGATCAATTATTCACACCTTGCTCTCATGAAAATCAATGATGGGCTTTTTTTCTGAATATAGATGGAAATTGAAGGCTTTATTGTAACAATTCCATGTTTCCGAACATTTGTTTTTATGGATGTCACAGTTTTGTAATTGCAGAATTCTGTGTTCCATATTTTTTATTATACATTAATTATTAATTTTCAGCTCTCAGAAGGGCATAATAGAACTAAGTGTGGCATTATAAACTAGATAAAAAAGGACTGCTATTGCAAGTGTGTCTTCTTTATTATCAGAAAGTTGTTGAGAGCCATCTGGGATAGAGTCCAAAATTTCTTCTTCTCAATTATAATGAAAGCTTACACAGTATGTTACACCTCATATTTATGGTAATCTTTATTATGAGAATAAAGGGGTGCAATTTTAGTAAATGTTAAAAAATACAATAGACAGTGGTCTAATATCTCTCTTAGTGGGTTTAGCTGTTCACACATAGAATAGTTCGGTATTCCACAGCCATCAACAGGTGAACTTACTTTGAAAATTTCATGAGGTATTGATTTTATTTCTTTGACAAAAGATGTAATGAGAACACAGCATGTCACAAGAGGAATCTGTCCTTGTGACAATGATTGCAACAAGAATAGAGATCTAAACTTGCAGTCCACACAATTTTCTAAAGAAAAGAATATTCTAGTTTCACTACTTTTTGTTCTTTACTTTCCCCTCTTGTATAAAATCTTGTGTTGCAGCAAGCCAGTTTTGTTCTTAAGTCATTTAAATGAGTCATTTTCAGACAGGGGTAATCCAAATGTGGTAGGAGATGATCTAACCCTATTTTTCTTATTGAATATGTCAAATAGGTTATTTTGTCTCTATGATTCTTACCTTGTTCCATTTCTCAGTTAAAGCATCATTGTAATCACCATAATGACTTGTCATTAGACTGAGTATCAATGGATATAGTTAGTATTTATATAAGCATACATATACACATGTATATGTAAATATGTATGTGTTATTTATTCTTCTGTTTTATCTTCCATGTACTGTTAATTTTCTCCATTTAGCACCTTCTCTGGATAAGGTAGATACAGAACCCTGTGAATAATAGCTCACTAAGAGGCAATGCTAATAAGTATTGTTTTAAAAGTGTGGACTTTCTCTGGATTTTTTTCCTTATTTTTGGATTTCGGTGTGCACTGACTCTTGCAGAGGTGAGGATATGGTTATCTATTCTGGATCTGTTGAAAAAATGGAATAGAGGGTTTAAAAAGGATATTTTTTTCACAGATGTTTCCCTTAGTGTACTTTTATGTATGAGATGTTCCTGGCTTTTTTTTCAGTAGGGCTTTTGGTTGGTTGGTCCTTTCCTCTGTCTTTCCATGTTACTATCTCTTTCTACACACCTTTGATTCCTTTTGGCCGCTCATGAATTCAATTATGATTTTTCTGTCAAACATTCTTTTACTTCGTGTTTCTACCTTTTCTTTACTCATCTTGGGCTGCATCATCTTCTCTCTATAGTTAGAGGTATATTGTACAGCTCATTTTACACAAGCTCAAAAATAAATATTTTCTAACATTTTAAATTCCTTTCCTAATTTTTATGACATTATAATCTTTGACATTTGTTATCAAGCTAATTTCATCTATCTTGCATATCTCCAAATTTGTGTTCTGTTATCTATTTGCTAAAAACTGAGGTACACATTCCAGTCACACACTGACTTTATTTAATATTTTAATTTAATATTCTCACCATTTCTGATAAAGTGCCATGGATTTAGTTACTATTGCCTCTAGTAATCCTGATTACTAATCTGAGAATTTTGAAGGTTTAACAGAAAAACAGTCTTCTTCATCTAACTCATCGATGCTGGTTGGCTTTTGGATGCAAAAATGAAAAGAGGATTTGGACAACTATTTTCACAGATACCGCATAATTACAAGAGATCAAAATTTAGCTGTAGATTTTATGGTGATTTATTTAATTTTTCTTTATTTTCAGTATCCAAATGGCCACAAAGTTTAATAAAATAAATATTTGTATATTTGTCAAACACAGACTCATGAAATGCAAACAATAGGCCTAACTTGAGCTGAACAAGAAGCAGGGCTATTGTCAATTTTTCACTGATTATATGACAAAAATATTTGCTTAGTAGTTACTCTGTACCAAGTGAAGAAGACAGATCAAGTGTTCTGAAACTCTAATGATAAACCCATAAACAAACTCTACAATCAAAAGAAGACATGGATGAATGTGAAACAGGGCAAAGAAAACACTGCAATCAGTCTTTGTGATACTTCAGTTGGCTGAAGTGGGCTGATAATTTGCTATGACTTTTCACAGCTGCCTGTTACACAGAACTTGCACTGTCAATATTCTACTTACATTGCTTTGGTTACTAAGCTTTGGGGAAAAACCCTCACTTAGCCTAGGAGACCATATTTGCTTTGCGTTTTAAACTATTTGTATCCTTGTTAATGTTTGATTCAGCTGTTGCTGTAATTAAAATATTTAGGGTCAAGGAGCTTTCCATAGAGATTTTGTTGAAGTCAGCAAATCCTGCTGGTTTAGATAGGAAGTCTAAGAGTAGAATGATTTAAAAAGGGAAGCATTTTCTCATTCCTTTTTAGAAGAATGTTTCTCCTGAAGAGGCCGTAGCTGGAGTTCTGGTATGGTATGACAGGGATATGGATATATTGGAATCCAGCAGAGGGCCTTGAAGACTTGCAGCATTTGAGCTATGTAGAGAGGATGAGAGAGTTGGGACTATTCTGCCTGGAGAAGAGAATGCTCAGGAGGATCTCTGATGGTCTTGGGAAAGGGGTAAAGAAGACAAAGAAAGACTCTTAGTGATGCCTTGTGAAATACCAAGAGGCAGTGCCCAACTGAAATACAGGAAACTTCACTTAAATACAAAGTAAAAGATTTTTTATTGCAAAGGTTATCATACACAGAACATATTGAATGGATAGGATACACAGTCTCCATCCTTAGAGATACTGAATTATATCCTTTATGGACACAGACCTGAGCAACCTGCTGTGGTGATGACAGTTAAAAGAGTGATGTTGGACCACAGGATCTGCTGAGGTTCTTTCCAACAGGTCAGCCATTCTGCAGTCATGCTGAAGTACTTCTAAATTGTTTTCTGCAGATTAAGCAAGGACACTTAATAAATTTAAAGCATTCCACCTTGTCATATTAATTGCCTTTCTTATGTTATGTATACCCTTCCCAGTCTTTTTTAAAAAGTAAAATAGTAGATCATTAAATAATTTTTGAAAGTCCAGAAACACAATGAAAATGCTTTCATATGGCCCAAGAAACTTACCAGTAATGACTAATGAATGGTATGTGGTAACACAAAGTATATAATATCATTTTTATTATGTTCATTTTACAAATAAAGCATTTGAATTGGATAGGCTTCAGTTTTAAATGAGTCTGTGTGATATTAATTTGTCATATATTCACCCTACTACTCACAAAAGAAAACCGAGAAAATCTGTTTCATTTACTAATCCATGTGAAAAACAAGCCCATGGTCCTAAATTTACATTCCATTCTCAAATATTCAGTTATTGTTTCAATTTTAATTGATGCTAATTATCTTCCTAGAGCATTTAGTCCTTCGAAAGGCTGTAATTTTCAATAGGATTTTCAGATTTCATCTGAATGTTGGACACCTAAGTCATTTAAGTACTGAGAAAATACAATCTTTTGTTTCCTTTTACATTATAGAAACAATATTTGATGTTTAAAAAGCTTTTATTTCCTACTAAATAGTCTTACTTCAAATGTCAAGCTCCTAATGTGAATTAAGTCTTTCTATTAATTCAGGATGGAGTAGAATAATGAGCTGAAATAATGAGATTAAAGAAAATTACTGAAGTATATTCTGCTGTCACAAACCCTTATTTATTAGTGTTTATCATACCTACAAAATACATAGGTTCAAGATATGGACTCCTAAGTTTGGAATGTGTTGTCATCTTTTAAGGGAGAATTATAATATAAATGGTATGGAGGACTGAAACATTTACCTCTGCTATACATGAATATAGAATTTTATAACCAAGTGCTGGTGGAACTTTCAGAAGGTTTAAATATGTAGAAAAAACAAGCAAAAGAAGTGGGAAGAGCTGGGGAGAAAACTGGGAAATTTGTTTAACACTCTTTTTTAAATGTGAGTGTCAATCATGTTTCTGTCACAAGAAGACATTTTGCAGCATACAAAGACAACAAAAACTGTCTGACTATATAAAAGGATTTTACAAATTTATACATTATTATGATCAATGTCTTAAAACATATTCATTATTAATAGTCCTTTAGGAAGGACTGCTAAGACACAATTCTTATTTTTTTTTTTTTTTTAATATGTGAGGTAACCAAATTTGCTGCTTATTCCAGTTTTTTCCAATTTGTTCAAGGCTGGATTATGCTAGTAAGGTGCAATTCTGAATAACAAAGGAAAAAGATAATAAAGGACTTAAAATGAGTTTTGAACTTAGTATTTGTATTGTTCTGTTTCTTACTGTTGTGCAATTTAAAAAATAAGCAGACAAACAGCTACAATATTGATTCTGGCTTTTCAATATGCAGTAGAGTAACAGGAAGTGGTGATGCTGGCAAAAAGGCCATGTCATACATGTCATCCTTTTACACTTGCAATCAGAATGCACATGCAGAGGAATTGTGGGATTAAACTAAGCATTGGACTTGTCATTTTTGTCAGTATTCTAAACAGGAATTGATCACATCAAAATATAATAAATCTTTGGGGAAGAAAGTGCTGTCACCAAGTAATAATAAATACTACATTAGCATCTTACACTGGAGCCTCCTATTTGGAGTGTTAAAGAGGTTAAATACAGCAATTTACATTATACTATTATGCATAATAGTGAACAAGTATTTGGATGTCATATAGCAATTTGGAGCAATTTGTTGTCAATTATTAAAATAAAAGGAAATGAATACATTGTGTTTTCCTTGGTGAAGCTATTAATGCTACTTGCTAGGGCCTTTCCTTTTCCTTCAGGTCACAGACAGCACTTTTTATAGTGATAAGTATGTATCCTTTTTATTCTATTTCAATTATATTTGATTAATATATTTATAGAGGATTAACCTTTCTTAGCATTAAAATTCAGAGCCTGTATGTAGCTGTCGCCTGCTTAGTTCGGTTATGCTCAGTTCAGGAATGCTGGCATTTCCTATTAACGTAAGGAGCTTAGGCACCCAGTGTAGCTTAAATATAACAGCACTTCTGAGGGGCAAGACAAAAATTCTCAACAATAATTCTAAGCTCTCATATGTTTGAAGAACCATAGAGTCTTTCTGCATCTGAATGTGACTGTGGTACTAAATGGTACTAAATTGTGCTAAATGGCACTAAAATGTGCATCCCAGCTAGAGTTGGCTTTCATAGCACCTTAAAAAGACCTGAATTGGTTTGAAATTCACAAATAAGGGTTGTTGTGACTGTGAAATCAGAGTTCTCATTCAGGGAGCTTATTTGAGTCTACCTACACTACTGGGTTAAATGCAAAGAATGCTTCCTGGGTTTTGGCTCATGTTACAATAATGATTATTATTTTGCATTCATTATTAATACTTGTGAAAAATACATGACCATTAGAACAGTTGCTAGATCCCAGAACGATCTTTCACAATTTGTGTTGAGCTTTTTAATTTTCTGTTTATTCCCAAGTTCTTGAATCTTCTATCTTTGGCTGAAGACTCTTACACAGAAAATGCACTAAAACTGAAGCCTCTGTAAGGCGCTCAGGATATTCTGCTGAGAAGGAAGCTTTTGAAACCATTTAGACTTAGAAAAAAGAAATCAGAAAAGAAATTAGAAATTTCTGAGAGGAAATAAGCACTTGCATGTCATAACTTGCAAGTTGGATAAATATTTTTTATGAAGGCTCTTCCTTGAAACTAGGTGTTTGAGTGAATGAAGGTAATTCCATATCAGTTTGAGGTAAGTGAAAAACCCTAAAATTTTAACACAACCCTCTTCTAATCTTTTCTCATGCATTATTGTTCTCTTTTCTTTTTGTTTATTTTTCTTTTTTTTTCTTCTTTTGTTTAGGCATGTTCATCATCCATGCATCATTTTCCTAGGCATCTTCACTGTGGAAGGAATATGAGTATCTGAGGGCTAAATTGGAGTGTGGCACCATAAAATGGCATTTTCTGTTATTTCCTGGATCCTAAAAGCTCAATGTAATTTGAACTTACAGGCTGACCCAAAATGTTTGTCATTGTATCTACAAGCTAAGAAAAATACACATGTTCATATTCATTCTCAATCTATTTGCCAAATGTCTAGCTACATTTGTAAAATAAAACTTAGCAACATTAGAATTGCAGAGGAAAACAGTGGAAGTTTCTCACAGATTTTTATTTTCCATGTTAAGGCATAGCCTTGTTGCTCTGGCTGTCAGTGGAAGCACTGACTGTACTATGCAGAAGTGATTGTCTCAACCATACTGTTTCAAACCAAATGGGAACTCTTTTGAGATCTTACAATATGCATGAATGTATGCATTCAAATAAGAGGGAATGGAATAATTTTTCTTTTCTGAAGCTTTACAAATCAGTTCTGGAATCCATAGGCTCAACAGCAGGGAAAGCTAAGGCCAAGGAAGCATTGACCCCAGAGTGTTTTGTGCAGTCTTTGGTTCTTCTGCATTCAGATGAGTGCAACACTATCAGCTATGCTATTAGTACTTCTGGGTCATGGGGCATGTTGCCCCACTTACACATTCAATTTTCTTTCCCTTACCTCCTAAAAGATGGAGCTTGACAAATATCCCTTATAAATACTCCCTGACATTTACTATCTGCCCAGCTAAAGCATCATATGAGGTTCTTAGCTCCTAGCAATTAAACATTGTCACCAATTTCTGACTAGGGTTTGATCTCCTGCCCTGGCTTTGCTATATTTGGGGGTAGATTTAATTGTTGCATATAGATACTGTCTGCTACAGTAGCCTACCCTCAAATGGTACAAAAAACCCCTAAAAACTCTGAAGTTCTTTTTCAGAGTTCTCAGCAGTTCTATAGCTACAGACTATGAAGGATCTTTCATCAGCCCTGTTCAGCATTTGTAAATTTTCATAGGAGAAATTTTACTGCATGCAAGAAGGAGTTTTTTTCTGAGTTTCTATTATATTCATATGTTACCATCAAATCATAGTATCAGAATGTTTAGAAATTTACTAACTGCATTCAGTATATTTCTCATAGGTGGCTCGTTCCTGTTTTGAAGTAAAGGAAGTCATATTTTGTGTTGCAGTGATTTAAAAGATCTTCTAAAATGTCGTAATACTTTTGCATGCATCTGTGTTTTAATATTAATGCTGAATCGAAAATTTTCCTGAGACTTACAAAAACATATGGTAAATTTCACAAAAACTAACGATTTTGGTAAGAGTTTGTTTCCGACCGATCTTCAGAAAAGTTGTCCTTCTACCACAGATGAAAATTTCCCTTTGCAAAAATGATTGTGTTTTGGCTCAAATACTTCATCCTTAATATCTTGTTATCTTTCAGCTACCATTCCATGTGTATACTATTGAAAAAATACATGTCACAGTTTATAGAAAAATGTGTAAAAGCAAGCGATCATTATTTCTTTCCTAGTCTGAAACATCAGCATCATAGGTATATTAATGAATAACAGTCTGAAGGTAAAACTTTCCCACTAAAGACCTTCATTTCTCTTTTACACATACATAAAAAGAGCAGTTTCAAATATCCGTCAGAGCTGGAGTTTCACACTGCATTGCAAAGTTTGTTTTCATAGCATTAATTCAAGAGTTGAAGAGATAAATTTGAAATGTCTATTGATGTGCTCATTATTTAACATGTTTCATATTTAACATACCTCAGCCTGCCAGAAGAAATTGCCTTAACCTGTCATTGCTTCATCTGAATAGCACATTTATCACAATGATATTTTCAGAAATGAATGCATAGCTTTTTCAGAACATGCTTCAGTGAATTTTCTGGTAGCATTATTTGACTGTTAGGAGCACCCCAAAATTAAGGAATGCACTCTGAAACTTGTAAATTAGAAATCAGATGGAATTGTTGAGATAAATATTCCTGTGTTAATTTTCTTTTCTTTTTTAGACGGTAAATAATTGCCCTTTGGTACAATTTTTTTTTCACCAATCTATTAACTAAACTCTAGAAATAATTGTGAAGGTAGAAGAGAGTCAAATAATGAAACAAACACTTTGAAGCAAAGGAAATACCTCAGAGTTTCCAAAGTATCTCCAGAATTGTTCATCAGCTGTTTCTTTCCTACAATGTCCAGCAGAAACAAACTTGTGGTTTACTGTGGCAAAATAAAACACAGGTGTGGAGCCCTCTGCAGTCCAGTATGCTGCTGAAAATGATATTTAGGACATGACATGGATGAGAGCCTAGAAATAACATCTGGCCAGTATGAATTATGGTAAATCTTTTGAAGTTAATAGAATTATGATGTTTTCCATCAGCTGAGAGATTGTATCATGACATTGATAGTAACAGGATCAGAATGGGAAGTTTTAGGGGCACAGAGTCAAGAATAAAACAGGTAATTTTTTCATATTTAGGAATCTTGTATATACATTGTCTTGAAGGGCATTGCTTTGACAAAATATTTAATTACTAAATAAAATACTTCTAAAAATATCAGAAGAAAAATGTTAACAAGTATCATAAAATGAATGGATAAAAAGACAGTGCACAGATGAGAGATATTCAGATTATATTGTACTACTACTCTGTGTGGGAGTTCAATTTTTGATGAGAATTTTTCGAGATATTTTTTAAAGCACTTACTATTTTTAGCATTTTAATCTTTCCACTAAAGGTTCTGTGGCTGTAATGGGTTATGTGTACAAATCATAGTTCAATATCTGAAATGCACTCTGTTTCCATATTAAGTACCTAGTTGTTCAAGGGGCAAAAGGTAAAAATAGAAGCCAGATTTAGCACTCTCCAGGACTTGGGCTCAAAAATTACATTTTTCATGCCACTATTGTAATAAATTCAAATTTAATGTCTCTTCTACAGGCTAAATAGATATTAAACAAGCAGATGCATGCTCAAGTTCATAAGCAGAGTTGTGATAATATTTAAAAAAGAAATATTAATAGAAAATTCTCAACTAGAGCATAAAAATAAAAAAGCAGGATGAAAGGTATGCCTACTCTTACATAACTGTAAAAGGAGGAGACTTAAATCAGACACGTGGGAATTTACTAGAATTTTTATCCTCAACCATTCCCATATACACACAAAGCAAAAAATAATGATCCACTCGTGAAAAGTAATTAGTGAATTCACTTTGGGTGAGTTCTGATGAAATGGATGCTTGATTCTGTTTATACTTTTTAACCAGACTGAAATTACCAATACAATGTCATTAAGCTTTGCACTGAGCTTTATTATTGGGCCAAGCCTTGATATGGAAAGTTTCTGTAAAATTAATCTCTCAGTGTTATGAACGGTACAACTCTGGCTTAATTTCATGTATAATTCACAGACATTAGCACAGTTGAAGAAACAGGTCCCTTCATTAATGTATTAGCAGAATCCTTGTGGATTTAATTGTTTTTTAGACATACAAAGAGTAGAAACTACATTTGGGTGTTAGCTCAGTGGAAAGAGGATCTCACAGGAAACTGGAAATTAAATAAAATAATCATTCTAAGCTAAACCATCTCAGTAATTCCAATATGTAGTCTCTTTTGACAGCCATAGGATTAAGCTTGTTATTATAATTTATGTCATTAGACATTTTCCACTATAAAGCTATGATTTCAACTACTTTGAAATATTCCAAACTGTTATCTTATTAAATTTCAACAAACTTGCAGTGGATTAAAGTTACTGAAAAATAAGTTTATTTGATTTGATAAGCTTATATGATTGCTTTCAACAAGGAGGGCTAACATTTCTAGATTTTGAAGTAGGTGTAATTTTTTTGTGATGACAGAAATAAAATTTTGTAGAAAAAAAAGAAATCAATTCCAGTTCACAGAAGCTCTTAAGCCTTTAAGAATTTTTATCCTCTCATGCTTGCTTCATATTTGGTTAGTCTGAATGTTGAAAGGTCCATGTGAGGAAAATATGCTCAGATATTTCTGTCTTGAACAGTCTCCTTTTACTGCTCATGAAGAATGATGTGCAAAATTGTCAGGACTTAAAGAATGCAATAAATTGTCTCAAAAACTGGAAGAGGGAAGTTCCCAGAAGATAAGCTATCATAGCTGGCCCGGATGGCAAACAGAAAGGTGTTCATTTCAGACCTACATGGAGGTGAAAAGTTTGGAATTAGCACATTGGACAAGATTCTGCTGTGCAAACTGTGGGAAAAGTGTGGACACAGCAACGGGAAGATGCCAGGCCTGGTAAAGCAGATCTGCAAGGACAAAAACTACCACCATGACAATTTGTGAGAAAGGAAGTAACTGTTTACACACACACCATCCCAAAATGTGTGGGACTACACCCGACTTAAGTACTTGAGAGAGATTGAGATGTCACCTTGAATCAAAAGGAGAAACTGCATTTGGGAGCTTAGAATAATTAGAGAAGCAAGAATGAAATGTGGAATGGGACATCTCAGGAAAAAGGCATAAAGCAAAAGTGTGTCTGAGAAATCTGTGAAGGTGCCGACCATTGCAAAAAAACCCCCAAGAAGTCGCTCGGTAGTACAGTTCAGTAATTTCAGATGAGCATTCAGAATTGTCACCTCTTTCAGAAAGACAACATACTAATGGATAAGTAAATCCCCTGGTAAAGCAGATATCCCATTTTCCTGTAAAATCTTCCCTGGTGGGTGACAACATCACTGATGATATTATAAAGTTTAATTAAATAAGAAGGACCTATAGTCTAAAGATTGTCAGCTCACTAAAAGCAAGAGTTCATACAATATGTGTGATGAAAGCTTTTTTGCACTTTACTCTGTTTCTTAAAATGGAGCAAATTGCTTGAAAAATACTTAAAATATTCCAGTTGTAAAGAAAAACCTCTGAAAATATAGGAAATTCTAGCATTAAAGTTGCCATTGAATATATAAACAATTAAAGTGGACTACTTGCAAGGAATGTTTGGAAGTGCTTTGTGTTAAGTGGGCAAGACTTATCCTTGAATATTACATAGATAGACTGGTACAAATGAGTCACTTGGGCAAATTATTGAAATTAAATAATTCTTAGAGGGAAAGAAAATGGCTTATTTTTGTAAACATTTTTTCTTTGCTTATATTACAAAAGAAAATCTATAGTAATTATAGATATGTCAGGAATACACGATATTATATCTGAGCTTATTAAGTTATCTAAAAACCCTCCAACTGTTTCCTTTTACTCCTTTGACTTTATTTTCCCTATGACTCTTAGTCTTTCTTGTAGAGACCTCTATCATGTTATGTTTAAGTTCATTAAAAATTATGAGTTGTTTTGATAACATGATAATGGTGGAATGTATTGGATAACCTAGTGTCATGGTTTGACACTGGCCCAAGTTACAAGGTGAATTTATTACTAAAGAGGAGGATAATGAGAAGTAAAAGAGTTCCTTAAAGAACACCTTTTCTTCCCCTGGCCCCTCCCTCCTTTCCACCAACAGGGACGGGAGACAGTGGGTCTCCCAAGAAAACTATCCCAGGTTTTCTTCTGCTGCTCCAGGAGAGAAGTCCTTCTCCTGTGAGGGCATGGGGTCCCTCCCATGGGACACAGCTCTCTGTGAGCTTCTCCAGTGTTTCTCCAAATCTCACAAGCAGTAATCCTGCCAAAACTACTGCAACATGAGTCCCTCCCACGGGCACACAGCTCTCCCAAAACTGCTGTGGCTTGGGTCTCCCTCTCCCCAGGGTGCAGCCNCCCCATGGATCCCCATGGGCTGCAGGGGCACAGCTGCTTCCCCATGGTCTCACCACAGCCTGTAGAGGAATCTCGGCTCCAGTGCCTGGAGAATCTCCTGCCCCTCCTTCTCCACTGACCTTGGTGTCTCCATGCTGTTTTCCCTCACATGTTCTCACCTCCTCCTCTTCTCTGAATAGAAAAAACTGCATCTGCCCACTTTGTTTTGATTTTCTTAAATCTGTTGTTACAGAGGTGTTACCAACCTCTCTCATTGTCCCAGCCTTGGCCAGCAGCATGTCCATCCTCAGAGCCATCAGGGATTGGCTCTGCCAGACACGGTGCAAGCTTCCAGCAGCTTCTCACAGAAGACACCTCCATGGGACCCCTGCTACCAAACCCCAGGCCATTCAAAGCAAACACACCTGGTAAAACCTGTTTCCTGTCGATTGATTTATCCTGGTCTTTGAGCTTTACCCTGTCCTAGTTTTTAGATTGGAGGTATTTCTTCCCCTGCTAACTTTTGAGTGCATTTCCTCTCTTATTTAAAAACTGAAACTTTTGAAAGTGACTGAGGTTTCCATATTCACAGTGATACATACCAAGCTGGATAGCAGGAGGTTATTTCAGAAGTGTGTCTAAAAATCTTCCCCTACATGCTACAACAATTGGCTATATAGTACCTCAGAAACTTTTGGAAAGTGCATAGGAAAGGAAAATAAACATGTGAAAACTTCTTCAAGTAAGGAAACTAAGGTAGTAAAACTTCACAAATGTGAGATAGAAAAGGATAGAATAAAAAGCCTCTGTAATGCTATTTTTAGAGAAAAATCTTTTTTGATACAAAGACACAAGAGACTATTCAGATATTTTCCTTATGCTCACAGCATTGGACCATAATATGAGGCATCTTTTATCTAAACAGAACATGAATTAATGCAATAGATAATTGTGAAATAATGAGACCATGCACTTCTGCTTCCCATACATCCTGTGTTCATGCTGATTGAAGTAATTTTTATTCTGTTCCTTTGGCTAGTTCAGTCATTTTATTCTGAGGATCAGAAAATGGAAGACAGGTTGGTGGATGTTAAAGTACAAACACCTTCATGTCACTTTTTCTTATCAAAGATTGTCTGTCAGACTGCTCTTTTCCAATCACCTTTCAGATCTCTCCCCATTTATCTGCAGCTAGCCCATGAAAATTTAGACAAAAGAAGGGCAGTCTTATAGGGTTTAAGGGTATTTTATTTAAATAATCCCTTCCAACTGCCATTCTTGTAATGTCTTGTCATGAGCCACAACCCACTTTTGCATATTTGACTGTATCTTCATTTTTACTCTCTTTTCATGCCTGTTCTCAGAAGTATATTTTAAGAATCCATTCCAAAGGAGAGTAAAATAGACTTTTGCCTCATTCTGTTCCCAATTTAGTTAACTTCATTACGTTGTACCTTCTATATGCTCTAGACATGAGTGTGTTACTAATGGGATTCCAGATGATCTTTAATGTTAATGAGAAAATTGTCACTCTGGGGGATTCATTTAGGGTTCTACTTGCTAAGCAAGATTGACACTCCCTGAGTCACTGCTTTCTGTACAGATATTTCATTGAAAGGAGCAGCAGCCAGCTTATCTCTCACTACCCACCCATTTCTTAAAGTCTTTGGGAGAATTAGTGGCACATACCTTTCTTAAATGCTATTTTAGTACTGTTGCTTGTCACTTAGAAACCACTGCTCTGGATTTACTTCTTGGTGCTAATATAATACAGCAGTTGAAAAGTGTTATTTAACCTGTACACTGTGGTGATCAAATATTCTTTCCTGGACCTTGATGCTGAGTGTGTATGTGTCTGTGCATATAAATAAAAGTATGTATTTCTGGAACTTGGACAATAGCGGGAAAAAATTTAGCCCTTCTAGCAGATGCATGCTACTTCAATAGGAAAAAGCAGCATCAGCAGTATGATTCTTCAATTCTCAGCAGAAGTTGCTCACTAGCAAAAATGGAAGTTCTAATTAGAGATTGGAGCAATGGTAGAGATTTTTTGTTGTTTTATATTTTGCCTTGTTGCTGGAAGGCACGAGAGAAGTGTGACATAGTTGAGAGTAGGCTCTTGGCCAGGTGCTAGAAGTAGGACACAGTGATTATGTGGATGATTATGATTAGATTTATTGCTAATACAATCTAAATAACAACACTACTGTTTATTACAATGGATTACAATAGAATAAGGTCATGGTCTTTGGGTTAAGTCTTGTACTTCAGTGAGACCCTGTTGCTTTCTAAACTTCTCAGAGAACTCTAGGTGTGCCTAGGTCCACTCAGTCTCAGATTTGGCCAACAGTCTACATCTAAAGGGCTATAAAATAAGTTATTTTTTCTAGAAACATACAGACTTAGTCTTTGGCCTAGCATAATTCACAATTACAAAGCAACAAAACACCCATGTAGCTACTTCAGAACTTTATTTCTGTATTTGACCAAATCTTAGCACTTTTACACACTCACCCAAAAGAAAGTCTTCGTGCTGTGTGTACCCTGCACACACCCCTGACAGTGTGCAGAGTGGGTGTGGGGAATGTTGGTCCACACAAAGCTGTCTGCAACCTCTGGAGACAAGTTGTCCCAGCTGGCCCAGACTGCAGCAGTATTTTATATCCTTATGCATGTGCACCAAAGTAAATCAAAACCAACTCAGCCCCCCTAGTTCTGGAATACATTAATTATGTAAACATCCAGACAGTTCCTCTTGCAATACCCTCCTGGTGCTATCTTAGGACAAACTACATTGCTCAGCAGAGAAAGCACAAAGGAAGAGTGTATAGCATGGACACACATATGAAGACCCAACTATCTTTTCTTAGTGTCACAGAAAGAAAAGATATACAGGGTGCAGCCTCTGACCTCCTTAAATGTACTTTTTTTTTTTCCATCTCCTAAAGCTGCAACAAATAAAATCCTGCTGCCACTTTTTTCTCCTGCGTGTTATCCCTTCCAAGTTTTGTTTTCCTCTATATCTGCTTCCTTTTGTTGTTATTTCTCACTTTCATTTAAAGTACATTTTTATGCAGTGTCTAATGAAATTAAGCTTCTTTACACAACATATTATTCCCTGGAGATCTTCCACAGGATAATTCCATTAATATTTTTTTATTTTCTTTTCTGTGATGTCTGAAATCCTAATATTTTTTCCCACTCTTTCTTACCCACATACACCAAACCTCTTCATCCTGCTCTGTGTGATACCACCAAAACATATGCTACATGCATATTGATCAAATTCTTAGCTGTCTTATGCTATTCTCAGTTCTTTGGATTTCAGGCATGAATTGAAAAGTAAAAGATGACATGAGGACACCAGGTAATAGATTTATTATGTCAATATGTATTATGAAAAGGCAAAACCATTCAGCAGGTTAGTGAATTTGACTCTTGATATTGGGGAAAATAATAGATGAAGAGTGGATGTACACTGATTCTAGGATCATTTTGATTATTGAGGAGTGCTGGCTTCTTCTGTAATCAATTGGGAAAGATAGGCACTGCCAGAGGGATATTCACCTGTCTGAAATGGAAGAAGTCTCTTCTTATGACTAGAAGCTTAGATTAATCTTTCAGAATTTGAAGTATAAAAGTATGTTGAATTAATCATATATTCCAAAGGCAGATGTAAATTTGAAATAAAAAGAAGTAGGAAGGCATGAAGAACCAGAAGAGGTTTTGTTCTTGGGCAGTAAGCTAAATTGGTCATGAAAAGGCCAGCACTGTGTGGTACATCAGCCTGGTACCTCATGTGGATGAATGAACAAGGGGAAAAAAGAAAGTTATGTATTATGCCTTTCTGCTGCAGATAAGGAGAGACAGGAACAATCTAACTCAAGGTGTGATGCGTTGTGAATATATTTGATGGAGTACACAGCATTTTAAATAGCTACTCAAAACCTAAAGCAAAAGTTCTTATACTGCCTTGTGCAAATTCTTCTGGGAGACATTCAAGGAGAAGCTTTAATTTTAACACAGAAAATTAAAGTGCTAAAAAGTTGGGAAATATTATTCTAACAGTGACATGTGATTCTGCAGGTAGAGTATTCAACAGTGAGTTACATGGGAGTATCTAACCAGCAGCACAGAGCTAGAAAGTCTGGTCATGGAACAATGGAGTCCAGGCTAAAATCTTCACTGTGACAGCTAGAAAATATCTGCTATACTCGTCAGTTTGTGACTGATCTCACTGAAGGGAATAGCAAATCTCTCTTTAAGTGTAGTGACCTTTTAGGTCGGACCTGCTGTTCCAGATACTGATGGCAGGACTGTCTGATAGATGGCTGTCTTCCACAAGACTATTTCTCCTCTCCCTGATGTAATATAATTCTTTGCATTGTAACTCTAACCAGTCTCTCACGTATATTCACAATATTCTTGCTATTCAGTGTGACGCAGTAGGATTGTTTGATATCAAAAACCCAAAAAGACCAACAAAAAACATTTCCCATGAATCGGAAAAATAAATGCAAAACTTCCTAGTACAACTTCTTAACACACTGGGGAGAAATAATCTGTCTAAAATAAAGCCCAATTCAGAAAAAAAAAAAAAACCCCAAAACAAACCAACTTTAAAAAAACCCAAACAAACTCACCTCCCCCACAGCTAGGTTTGAAAATGCTCAATCCTTCATAAAATAGGGAAACTGGAAATAATGGAATTGAGAATTCCTGGAATGATAATTTAGTGAGAAATATTGTTATATACTCATGTTGCAATACTGGAGGAACCTATTGAGGCATGTGAGTTGGCAAATCTTGAGACGTTTATGTTAAATTAGTCAAAAGAATGGGTGATCTTCACATAACACACAGCCTAATCTTTGCAAAAGAAGTAATGATGAAAACAACATCTTAACTCTAATATATAGTCTAGAAATTTAAATTTGTTAAAGTGATACTATTAATTTTTTTTCTTGCTTGGGGTAAAATTTGGCTTATATAAATTATCCATTTCTTTGCAGATAATTATTAAATACCTTCCCAGGACTTGATCATTTTCAAGAAGATCCTTGTTTGGAAATTAAACACTAAGGTGAAGAGTCACAGACTCATGAATGTATCAAAGATTTAAAGATCTTTATCTTGGGGAAGCTGAGTTTTAAGAAATCTATGCTTTAAAATGGAATGAACAATGAAGGTACAATGCTGAACAAAGCAAATAATTCTGTATCCTGTGTTTATTTTGCTATAGCTGTTAACAAATGCCTGTGCAAATTCCATCTACACAAATGCGAGAACAGATTGAAATCTGTTTTGTTCACCATCTGAATTCTATTTATTCAGCACTTCACAGGAGGAAGTCTCTGAATAACAGACAACCTGTCTTACAAGCATGGTTGTCCAAGGGATCATTTCCCTGCCAAAATTGCACCAATCTATAGCATAGCTTTCTCTTTCTGTCAATCCTAGCCTCATTTCACCCAGAGCATAACATTTTGTCACATTGTCGTGTCTAATCTTCCCTGCTCTGGTTACTTCAGCTGAAGTTCTAGCCTTTCTCATTTCTCAGTTCTAACATTAATCTTGAAATTCTGCTTGCTCTCTGAGTAAAATAAACCCAACTTTAGCAGGGGTTCTTCCAGAAATCTAGGGAAACCTTACATCAAGAAATTCATGGATATAAGATTTCTAGGATTGCATATAGTGTGAATATCAGGGTTTTGGTTAGATTAGGAAAATGGGAAATCCAGTTCAATTTGGGACTGATTTGAAAAGTCAGTGCTCAAGGAGTTCTATCCAAGGAATCTATAGGCAAGGGAAACTCTAGGGTGTCTAGGAAGAAGCCCAGAGCTCTGGTGAGAGTAGAACTGAAAACAAACCTCCAAAATAACATGAGGAATAATAAATGATTATTTTTTTCTAAAGGAAAAATTCATGATTGAAATGTCCAGACCTACAGATCAGTCATAGGTTAGTGTTTTAATTAAAGCTAGGATTATGGCTAGGAGTCAGACTGAAAAAAAGAGAAAGCCAAGAACAACAATTGTATTTGATCTGGAAACAGCTACCAAATGAAACTGTTGGCTAGAAAAACATTACTCTCAAGAATTCTTCATCTGTGAGAATTCAGCTGTGGCTTTTGTGAGACTGAGCATGGTGTTAAATGTAGAATTACTACTGGGAGGAACAGCAAGCCCTGTGTTCCCATTGCTGTGGTACTGGAAGATTTCTACCAAAGGTGAAATAAGACTGCAAATTATGTGAGAACTATTTTGGTTTATTTTTTTATATGGTTTGTTTTATCTGCTTATTGTATTACTCTGTTAACTGCTTTCTAATGACCTCAATTTTGCTCCCCAATACTACTGACTTAAAATATACAATAAAATTAATTTCTTTGCAATTGAAATTCATCTGTCTAATTTCTCCTATCCAATTTAAATAAAAGTGTGCAAACTGCAAAGAAATTAGATTTTTTAAAAGCAAGATGCAATTTAGGTAATTACCTCCATTTTATTGTGTGTATATTTATGTATGTTTACAGTAATACATCTGTAGAGTGATTGTGAATTGCTTGAGGTATAACTTCTTGTTAAAGTTTTACTCATTAAAATGAGAATCTAATAGAGATTTGTTTTTACCATAGACTATTAGAAGCTAATCAATCCTGTGTATGCTTTGGTGACAGCTGTGTCCTCTTCATGGATATTTTTACACCATCCAGTATCAGAGTGTTTCTTTAGTCTCAGTAGCAATCACTGCTCATGTAAAAGGAATCAGAGAGAAATCTGATTTGTCAGTATTTGTCTTTGGGGTTTCATGGAATATAAATCTCAAGTGGCCAGGCTCTCTACATTTACAGTAATACAAATGAGGTTGGACCCTGAATTCTTTATTTATTGTATTTGCCGGAAGTTCTATAAAAGGATTTTTTTCTTCTAGTTTCATGAAACTTTTATTTTCTGATGCAAGACAGACAAAAATATAAAATGGGAATGTCTAAGGTATCTTCTGAAAGAGCATCACTTTCTTTATTGACTGTATGAAGGATTGCAGTATGATCCAGATTGTAATGGGTCCCAGGAGGTCTCTAGGACAGCATCCTTCACAAAAGGTTTGCTTTGAGCTCAGACCAGGCTGTTCAGACCTTTAGCTAGAGTATTTTTCATAGCCTTGAAGGATGTAGTCTTCACAACTAGGCAACCTATCCTACTGCTTGGCCATCATCACAGTGAAAATAGTTCTTTCCACACCCTTTCAGAACCTTTGTTCTTGTTGGTGCCCCCTTCTTCCTTTATTCCCACCATGCTCTCCCACAAAACCCCTGGCTTTGTCTTCCTCAGAATAATTACCAGGATTATTGAAAACCTGCCGTTAACTTGCCCTTAAGCCACCTCTTCTCTAGGCTGAATAAGCCCAGTTTCCTCAGTCTTTCATCACAGGGAAGTGCTCCTGCCTCTGACCAGCTCAGTGATCCAGTTGATTAGTTGGGAGGCTGACCTGGACACTAGATGTGTGCTGTAGATGTGGTCCCATGAGCATTGTGTTGAAGGGGGAAATCACTTATCTATTGGCTGTTTGGCAGTACAGGAATCTGCTGACACTTTCTGGAGCTCTTTTGATATTCTCTCTCCAGTTGAGGTCAGGAGACATGGATTTATAACACAGATTGCTAAGGTATCAGGTATAATTTGCAAGCCCTTGCTAAAGGATTCCCAAAGGATAGAATGCTATTTGCTGGTTTTAATGCACTATGTTGTTTCTCTTTGTTGCCTTCTAAATCCATCTTAGGCTGGAACACTGAAATTGGCATAATACCTTTTGAGTGGGCAGTATGCCACACTAACAGATGGCCATGCTAGTGGACAAGTTATGTGCATCAATTTTGATTAGGATGGGCAGGAATCCTGAAACAGCCATCACAGTAGAGCTTCTGAGCCTGTTGTTACAGACGTAAGTCATCACTGCTGCTGCTCAGAGATGCAACCCTGAATATCCCAGAATAGCTTGTGTCTCCTTGTAAAGTATTTCTGATTCAGTGGATCAGATTAATTTTGAGATAGAACATTAACATTTAAAAATCTAAGTTAATTTCCCTCAGATTATCATGGCTACCAGAAACACATTTCCTCTGACTTGTACCTTCTATGTCTCCCACAAATCCTTATCTTCTTTTTCAGAAAATCAGCCTTGTCCTTACTTCAGCAGTATTTTAAACAGGCAAATTTGCCCAAGTAGATAGGCAGATATGTAGTTAAATACATTGATCCTTCTGTCTGAAAATCTGAGTACACTGCTCTTTGGAGGAGCTGCTTAAAACCTAAATAGATTTCCCTAAATAGTTTTAGTACTTTGAATCCTAAATTGTGCCTTCTCTTACTATTTTAATGACAACTGATTTTTTTAAAATCATGTTTTGTTACATAGTAAATTTATTTTTCAGCACAATTTTGGATGAGAAAATTATTATCTATTGTGATTACGTCTCTATTCAGAGATTTATGCTTCATGTGGGGACAATGTCTTCTGAATTATTTTAAAACAGGAGAGCTAATCTTGCACTGTCAAATAAACTACTTTTGAAAACCAATGTTATGAAAGTATACTGCACCTTGATGGTGATCTTTATTTTGTGGTTTTAGAGTTCTATCTCCCCTATAACTGTAACCTGTACCAGATAGTTTATTTTTATAAATCTAAAAATTAAATTAAAAATTAATTTGGAATATCTTCTAAAATGATCTGATGAAAAATGTAGTAAAATCAGATTTTACATCTGATAACAAGTGAAAAGAATTATGTTCATATTGATTGTATTATCCCAATCTCTACATGCACTGTCTTTCTTAGATAACACTATGATATGAGTAAGTGTATTATCCTGATAGAGTAAAAAAGTGTGGATCAGTACTGTGCTCTTTATTACTGCTGAATTTCAGAGTTTTTATTTAACTATGGAAGTTAGCCAGTAAGTAGTGAGGAAAGATCATCTTTTGGAAGCTGATTCCTGCTGCATTGTCAATATGCACCAAAGTGGCATATATCACTGTCAGTGATATTGGACTGAGAATGATCAGAACTCCATAAAAATTGACCTATGAAATAGGATTTCAGCTTTTTAGTCTAGAAAGAAAGAAGGCTGAGAGGACATACAGAAGCCATCCTCAAATACAAAAAAGGTGCCAGGAAGCAAAGGAATAATCCATCCTTCTTATTCTCTGCAGATACAGTGACGAGTAACAGGCTTTCATTGAAGGAAGGGGGAGGTAAGGGAGACATCAGGTGGACGTAGTTAAAGCTGAGAATGGTTGAGCATAGGAATAGCTTATCTGAGTAAGTAGTGCAGCATCTGTCAGTGATAGGTTATAAGAACCGGTAACCTAAATAAAATAGAAGGCATGCTGAGCCCTCCATTGGGGATGGATTACTTTATCTGTCAAAATTTCTTCCAACCTGTTTATCCTACTTTTATTAAATGCCTTGTCACAGAAATTTTCATGCTTTTCTTTTATAGCTTGCAATGTTATTCTTTATGGAATGAGAATCTCTAATTGAAAGAAAAGCTATTCTACATTAGTCAAAATATTTGTAAACATTTGAACCATTAAAATACAAAACACTTTTAATGAGCATCCTAGTTTTGCTCGCAGGTGCCAAGGAAGGGCGGACCCTGTAGCCTTGTGGGTGTGGCTTGGTTGATCTATGCCAAACATCATCACTTTCTTCAGGGGGAAGAAAAAGGTGAATGTACATCAGAAGTGGGTAATTTTATTCTGTTTCTTTCTTGGGGACCAACACCACAGACTCTGTCCCTCTTTGGCCATTGTCTCTCCCTTCCTATGCCTCTGGAGGATACAATTCCAAGCAGAGAACCCAGCCTGCCTGTGGGCACTGACCTGAAAAGATCTGAATTGAGCCCAGCCAAGCCCGTCTGAATATTTTCAACCATAGCCAAGCCCAGTGCAATGAGTGGTCCAGGAGCGCAACACGTGGTGCAGTGCAGACAATCCAGGTTTTGGGGCGATTTGGCCATCACTGCTTTTTCGTTGTCATGGGAGGCCGTGTGGTGCTAGGTGTGAAATGTCCACCATCTTGTCTTTGCCATGTGGCGCTAGGTGTGAAATGTCCACCATCTTGTCTTTGCCATGTGGTGCTAGGTGTGAAATGTCCACCATCTTGCCTTTGCCATGTGGTGCTAGGTGTGAAACATCCACCATCTTGCCTTTTCTGCCTGGTGCTAGGTGTGAAAGTGGCCGTGCCAAGT